>CM053770.1:414426421-414575382 GCA_028658325.1 Potorous gilbertii | reverse complement strand
GGGAGAAAATTTTGGAACCCAAAATCTTGTGAAAATGAATGTAAAAAGTTAAATAAATTTATTTAATAAAAAAAAAAAAAAAGAAAAAAAAAAAAAATTTTTCTTCCTCTCACATGAAATTATATAAATAATATGGGCTTTCAATAATCCATTCATCATCACTTATAGGATAGAGAATTAATTTATTGTTTCCTTCCCTTTTTTCCTAAAAAAGAAAGAGGCAACATAGTTGATAATCAATATTTTTCTGACATACTTCAAAGATCACAAAAGGATTGCATTGTTACACTCACAAATCTCCTTAAGTTTCACAGTGTACTAAAAGATTAGATGAACATCTTTATTCCTGAAATGTCAAAAGGAAAGGAATACATATCACTATTATGTAAACTCTTACCACAAAATTAAAAAAAGAAATCTTCCCACTTGGGACAGGAGATCATTAGGACATAGAAGCATGTGCCAAAGTATCAATGGTCATCCATTGGCATATGCTATGATTGGGGCCTACTCAAAGTAGGTCATTTCAGGCAGTCCCTGGAGCCATTGCCAACTGAAACAAAACAAAGCTCTTCCTGTGTCACTGGAAGCCAATGCAGGAGGAAGAAAGCAAGGTATCTAGGTTATGAGGACTAGGTGAGGAAAAGTTCCTAAAATGGAAGAATAGTTCCAGGTGTCAGAGCAGACAATACCTTCACCAAACTTAAAAGAGGCCTTGTTTTTCTAGCTTTGCAGTCAGACTGGAGCCATGGTGTTTGGTCCTAGTCTTTTAATTACCAATTCCCTAAGACTCATTGTTCAGGAGCAGAGATTATAGATTTAGGGTTGTATCCAACTTTCTTAGGGATCCATCAGCAAGTAAAATCTTCAGAGAAGATTTCCCAATATATCCTTGATGGACCTTTCCAGACTTCCCAGTACATGCTTGCCAGTATGTCCTGGGTAGGGTGGATTTTAAGGCAACTGGTGACTGAGATTATTTCAAAAAACCCAATCAAAATCTGAATTCTGACCAAAAAAAGAGGAAGAAACACACAAATATGATGTTCTATGACTCAAAATGGAAGACAGATGCCTTCCTAAGACGGAACTATACAAAATGAAGACAGGAGAGATATGATGGAGAAGTCTTCTAAAATTGAGACCATTCATAGTATGGGTAAATACTGTGTGGGTAGAAATGTACACTAAGACCTGTCTGATACCAGAAAACTTCTAGCTATCTTAGCATTATGAGTATATTGCTAAAGGGATGAGAGTCCCTTAATGAAAGATTGCATGTACATGATAGATTAGGTCATCTATCTTCTACTTTACTATGTTGCACATTACATTCATTATAAGTATAAAAGCACATTTAATCATGCAAGACATAATTCAGACCAAATATCCCCGGTTTCAGAAGTCCTCTAGTATTCCTGCTTCCTAGGAGTACAATTACTGCCATGCTTGCTGAACTGAGACTTTTCTGCAGAGTAAGCTTTATGCCTTGGAAAAGGTGAAATCATCATCCATTAAGGCCCGAAACACCTTGAATGCAGAAAGTCTAATGGGGCACAGGATCTGCAAAATAAAGTAATGAAGGTAAATTAAATCAAGAACAAAATCTGAGTTATGCTAATGCTATGTGGACAGGCTCTGAACTGTCTTAAAGGGATCATGAAGTCCTAAAGACCAGTGGAGTGTTTTATTTATTTTTGTGTCTCCCTAAGAATCTATCACAGGGGAGAGAGTAATCAATATTCGTGGAAAGAATGAACCCAAGAACCAGATGAGTAAGAATGAGCATTATAAAAAGAGTAATGCTAATTGATGACATTTAAATAAGACTTTAAGGTCTGCAAAACACTTTACAGACATTACCTCATGTGGGCCTCACATCTACCCTCTGAGTTAGGCATTCCAGGTACTTTACTCTCATTTTAGAAATAGGGAAATGGAAGCTCAGAGAGGTTAAGTGTTATGCCTTTGGTTACCCAATAATAAGTGTTGTGTTCAGGTCTGCCTTATTCCAGGCTCAGTTCTCTATCTAGAATAAAACACTTAGATGTCCTTAGCAGAAAGATGCTTGAAGTGCAGTATAATGTTCTTTTAGCTCACATAAATATCCCGTTATCCAGCAAGCTTTTACCATTCACTCATAAGAAAGGTATGGAATGCCCTGGTTAATAGAATATTATGGTTAATGGAGAATTATCTTGGATGCCTTGTGACAGAGGATGGACATAAATAAAATTGATACCACAATTACATAAGAGTTCGTCATGTCCTGGAAGTCATTGTTAAGAGCTTTGCTAATTTGCTACTTCTTAACAGACATTTCCAACTGATAGAACTTCAGATAATAGAATAAATAAATTCATCACACTCGGGATAAATAATAGAATATAGCAGTTCAAGATGAGATGATGCCAAGCAAAAGTAGAGGGAAGAAAGGATATTATTTAATTCTGGCACCTCTGTTTAGAAAACTTAGAGAGCTGACAAATCATAACAGGCACAGATGCTATGTACTTCAAAGCTTAGAGATCTGAAATGCACATAATACCTTCTCATGGATAAACAAAAGAAGTATGAAGCAATAAATAGCCTAGTAAATTACTGTACTCCTCTTGGGTTGGGAATTTTCACAAGGCAGTTGGTATAACAGAATAATCATGAGGTTTCTTCTGTCTCCCAAAAAGAAAAACTTTGGAAAGACACTGTTTTGTTTCTTTTTTTCCTTCCAGCATTTAGCATATAGTAGGTAGTTAACATATACTTGCTAAGTTGAACAGAAACAGAAAGATTACCTAAGTGATGTGATCAGGACCTAGGAAAAGGTTATTAACTAGGCAAGATGAATTCATTAAGCCTTTGTTATATATTAGTCTTGTGTTAAGCAGAGGGGTTACAAAGGAAGGGGGAAATAGTCCTTTACCTCAAGGAACTACATTCTAAAGATGGGACAGATAGGAGATAAACCTGTGGTTGGTTGGTGAAATCCCATTTTCATGAAGAACTTGCCCCACCAATGGAAGTTATCATTGTCTCTACAACTTACAGAGTTACTTCAAGCACTAAAAGGTTAAATGAGTTGCCCAAGGTCACACAGCCAGTTTGTTTCAGAGGGAGGAGTTGAACCCAGGTTTTTCTGGCTCTAAGACCAGATCTTTATCCATTATACCATGCAGCTTTATAAAGGGGGAGGCAACAAGCAAACAAGTAGATCCATGAAAGATATATACAGAGGAGATAGAAGGCAACGTCAGAGAAGTCACTAGTAGCTAAGGGAACCAAGAAAGAACTCTAACAGAAGGTGAGATTTGAGTTGCATCTTGAAGAAGTCAGGGAAAATGAGAGGTAGAGATGAGAAGAGACACCATTCCAAGCATGAAAACAGCCAGTCCAAAAGAACATAGATGGGAGATGGAGTCTCCCAAATTATGAGCAGTGAGTAAGTCAATGTAGTTAAAACATAGAAGGTGTAGAATAGTGGAATGAAAAATTATAAAAGGTAGGAAGAAGATAGTTTTAAATGGGGAATAGATGACTTTATAGTTGATCCTAGGGGTAAAAGAGAGCCACTAGAATCTGAGGGGGAAGAAAGGCATTATTGTGATATTTACCCTTTAGCAAAGTCATTTTGGCAGCTGAGGAGAGGATGGACTGCAGTGGGGAAGAGCTGAGGTAGGGACATCAATTAGAAAGCTTTTGCAATATCTCAGGAGAGTGTGACTGTAGTGCATGTGAGAGATACCATGCTAAGACTTGGCAGCTGATTGACTTTGTGGATAAGAGAGAGTGAGAAGTCAAGGATGACACAGAGTTTGTGAGCCTGGGGAATTAGAGGTAAAGTGGTGGCCTCAATGATAATACAGAAGTTTGAAAGAGGGGGTGGTTTGGGAGAAAGATAATAACTACTGTTTTGGACATGCTGAGCTTGAGATTCCTGTCGATCTCATCATTAGGCAATTCTTCCAAGAGGAATCTTTTAAAATTGTTCTAAGACAGAGATTCTTACCTTTTTAGTGTCACAGGGCCCTTTGGCAGTTTAGGAAAGCCTATGGGCTTCTCAGATTCATGTTTTTTTAAAAAAAGAACCAAAATAAAAGGAAGCTAATTATATTGATATATAATCATTCTTTATATTCTACTACTTTATGGAAATGCTTGTTTTATTTTCTAAATTAAAAAGAAAATAAATACAAATTTTTCAAAAGTTATATGTTTTTCTTAACTTCATGAACCTAAGTTAAGAATTTATATTCTAAGATTTGCAGTAGAAATCAATACAGTTGCTTTCATAGGACATAGAACTATAGATTTTTAGAACTGGAAGGGATTTTAGAGATCATCTGGTCCAATCATCTCACATCATAGAGGAGAAAATGGAGGCTCAGAAAATTATATGACTTGCCTAAAATCACAGCAGTAATGAGTACCAACACTAGAACTCAAAGTCAAGTTTTTGACTCCAAATATGATTCTCTATTCCATAAGCCACAATTTATGTCCCTGTTTTACAACCTGGGATTGACTAATGAAATCTGTCTTCTTTCTAAAGTCCTCCCCCAAATCTCCTCCCAAAGTTTCTCTAGTTAGAAATCTGTATGGTAAAAATCAAGTCACAGCCTTTGCCACACTTCTTTCAAATTGGCCAACTTTGAAGGGCTTTCCCAAACCTTCCCCTCCAACACAAAATTATTCTTAATATTTTTCATACTGAGTACAATGTCTGTGACTTAAGAAGTCTGAGTTAATCCAGTGTCTAAATTCATATGTTCACCTTGCTCCTGAATGATCTGAACCGTAGAATTTGAACAAGCAATGAGGATTTCAAAGTCTTTTATCAGTAATTTCCTGAAAAGAGAAAAAAAGTGAAATACAGGATGACACAATAGCTAGAGTCTTACACTTCAAATCAGGAAAAATAAGAGAGGGAAGGAGAGGGAGGGAGGAAGCGAGGAAGGAAGGAAGGAAGAAAAGGAGGGAGGAATAGAAGCTTACTAATTGCCTTTGTTTATATAGCACCTTGCCCAGTTGAGATTAGGTTGCTATTGCTTATTGTCTGAGATGCTTCTGATAGAAGAAGAGAGAGGCAGAAGAAGCAAAGAAAAAAGAAAGCAAGGAGGAGAGACAAGGTGCATACTCTGAATAGCTAACAGGAGCTCCTGGAGACAGGCACATGAGGAACACCAACACCCCAACACATCCCTTGATTCCAAATGCCTGAACCCTGAGAGTCTGAAAAGAACAGAATTGTCAAAGATCATTCTTTTCTTGTTTAAACTGAAATTTCTTCATCTTCCCTCTCTCTCTCTCTCTCTCTCTCTCTCTCTCTCTCTCTCTCTCTCTCTCTCTCTCTCTCTCTCCCACCTCACTCTCTCTCCCTCCCCCCAGGCTCCTCAGAGTAACAGTTGTGCATCCCATCACCTAACTTAATCTCTATCATTTCCTTTATTACTATTTTGTTGCTTGCTTGATTAAATATATTTGCTCAGTAACAGTGGTTGTTTTTGTGCAACAAGATTTTGGTTAGTGGAGAGCTAAACTGGGTGGGCTTAAGCTAACTATTGTCCTCTCAGTTTGGGGTGGGACTACTTCCAATCCAAAGTAACCAGGAAAAGTGGCTTTTATGCTGAACCCCAAAACACTATCATACCCCTAGACTGCAAATACCTTATTTGTAATAAACAAGAAATAAATGTAATTCTAATAATATGTACCCTAAAAATAGAAGAGCGGAGGAGTGATTTCCCAGTCATAGCCATCCTCCTACTCTCCATAAAGGGAGAAGAGTCTCCTTTGAAAGGGGAGCATTCCAAATATAAATAAATTCCTACAGTACCCAGGCCACCCTGGGTCCTTCTTGGTTCAAGTTCTTACATTTATATAGTAAACCCCATGGATCTTATAAAAACCCCATAGGTATTACTATGCCCATTTTCACAGATATGGAAGTAATCTTAGATTAGCTAAGGGATTTGACCATGACTACCTAAGCCAAAAAGTGTTAGAGATAGGACTTAAACTCAGATCTTGACGACAAATTCCACAGTCTATATACTACTCAAGAGTCATGATGTACTAGAGTAGCATCAGCCAGGGAGATCTGGGTTCAATTTCTAACACACACTACCTGTGTGACTATGAAAGAAGTCAATTTCAAAAGACCACAGGAAACCCTCTTAAGTTTATAGGTTAGAAATGAATTAGTAATCTGTCAATGGAGGGAATTTCCATACCAGGAATTTGGATGCTCTAGTCTAGGAGTGGGGAACCTGCAGCCTTGAGGTCACATGTGACCTGCTAGGTCCTTGGGTGTGGTCTTTTGACTGGGTCCAAGTTTTATAGAACAAATCCTTTTATTAATGGGATTTATTCTGAAAAGTTTGGATTCAGTCAAAGGACTGGACTTGAGGACCCAGAGGGCCATACTTGGCCTTGAGATTTGCAGGTTCCCCAATCTTGCATCTAGTCCAAAATTAAGTAAGCTGAGTCTTGGCTCATAGACAGGATCCTAAGCCATCTCCATACTCAGAGACATTCCCACTAGCTGGATCTTGCCAGAGGTTACAATCCATTGGCATAACTTTTGAAAACTCTGGGTTTCCTCCACCTGGTAATAAGGGATCATGGTAGGATTTTAGTGAAAGTACAAACAAAAATATTTTGCAAATTCCGGTGGGAAATCAAAGGGGTGAAAGCTACCAAATAAAGCTGCTGATTAACTAAGAGCTTTTATCCCCCAAATAATTCTCACACATGATAAAGCTCAATCTGTCAATTGGCAAGCTATCTTCTACCCTGAAAAAATTCCCAGCTGACTACATAATTTCATCTTGCAAAAGCCTGACTTGGTAAATCCCTTTTACTTGACATCATGCTGTTTCCATCTGTGGTTTCCTGAAGATATACATGATTTAAAGGGCAACTATTTTGGGGTCATTTTGCAGTGTATGAAAACACAAGGCATTAAGGCCTTGACTTCATGATGGCCTGAAAATATTTTGGAAGCAAAAAAGAAAAAAAGTAAAATTGATTGTTCTGGGATCATTAAGAGACCTGAAACATTCAAGTGGTACAATGGATGAACATCCAGAGCCAAAGGACCTAGGTTCAGATCTGTGATTTATGGCCTGTGAGACCTATGAGATTGAGTAAATCACTTCAATTCTCTGGACTCAGTTTCCACATCTGTTAAATGAGGAGCTTGGATTATATGGTTTCTAAGGTCCCTTCCAATTCTAAATCAACAATCCTGTCATTCTCAGACTCAGAGTTCTTAACTAGTAATTCTGACACCTGGAGGAAATGGAAGAGTCATGTGTAATGGGGAGCCCTTGAGGGCACAAACTGGGTCTGGGCAGGGAGCAGGGAAGAGTTAAACTGGGGTACATAAAGGGCTTGGTTTCCTACCTATGTATGCCATCGAACTGTTTTCATTTTATTTGTGAAACAGGTTAGTTTTTTTCAAGTCACTTATTATATGGTATAATATAGTATATATAAATATATATGTATATAAATTTACATACATATACACACACATATGCATATATATATATACACACACACATACTATATAGATAGATAGATAGATATAATTTAGTATAGTAGTACCCAGTGTAACAAAGCTTATTTCCTAGAACATATGGCCTGTGCTGAAATCCTCTGACCCCCAAATCCAGACAAAGGTACAACAGTTTTTAAAAGTCTGGCAAGGCTCATTGTCTTTGACCCCAGGATGTGACAGTAACATTCGAGCAATGTGATAGTGCTACTGTGGTTCTTGAGTAGACAGATGGAGACAGAAAGACAGAAACAAAGAAATGAGGGCCCGAAGTCTAGCTGGAAAAGTTGATACAGACACACTATGCAGGTAGGGTAGCTTCAGGACCATGGGTACCGCAAAGCATGAAGATGGCAGGCTATATATAGGATTCTTGGGAAAGAAACATGTCCTTGTAAATTTTGACAGCTGAAACCAAACCCCCAGTCACCCTAATTATATCTCTGTTCAGATTGGAATATTTTTCCACTAGAACTTGAAAAATCTGTCTACCTTGCTCATGGGTTGCCATGAGCAAAGACTTCATCAGAGCTTCAAGGGGCATTACAGGCAATAAGTCCCACTCTCTCATTTTACAGGTAAAGAAACAGAGATTGAGATTTAGGTGGCATAGTGGATAGAATGCTGCACATGGAGTCAGGAAGACTCATCTTCCTGAATTCAAATATGGCCTCAGACACTTAGTAGCTGTGTGACTCTGGGCAAGTCACTTAACCCTATTGGCCTCAGTTTCCTCATCTGCAAAGTGAGCTGGAAAAGGAAATGGCAAAACCACTCCAGTATCTTTGCCAAGAAAACCCCAAATGGGGTCACGAAGAGTTAGACATGACTGAACAGCAACTTATTGGCTAACCTGCTTGTGATAAGTCTCTCTGTTCTTAGCAAAATTAGCCCTTGCACAGACTCATTTTTTTTTCCCTTTTGTGGCAAGACTTGCCAGAGTCTTCGGGCAGAGCCTTCAAGTACCAAGCATGTCTACACCAAAATGAGGCATCAGAGCAAGACTTTGGGAAGGTAAGTCTTACTAATGTATGGTTAAGCAGCTTATCCATTTTTACTCATTTTGTAGAAATAGGCACTAGAAGATTGGGTGTTATATCCCTCTCATTGTCTAAACTGGAAATTTTATAGCTTCCTCTTGAAATCAAGTAAAATCAAAGAAATAATATTTTGGAAAGAGCACTGGCATTGGAGTCACAAGATCTGGATTCATGTCTGCCTATCCAAATGGCAATTGATATATTCTCACAGAGGGATTTGTCATTTTCTTTTAGTCATCAGAAGAGCAAGCTGATCCTGCATCCAAGACATTATTTTGGGGGATGAAGATGATGATGATTTCTTCACTTCTACTCAATCATAGCTTCCAGTATTAGCTTTTTTTTTTATTACAAAGACTGAGGAGTAGAGAAAAACTTCTTGGAAAGGAAATGATTGCTTCAAGTACTTAACTTTCAGTGTGTTTAAGGAAAAGGACCCCAGAAGATAAAAGTAGATATTCACATCTACCTATACAAAGGGTAATGGAGAGACATCATGGGTGTGAATAAGCTGCACCACTGTATAAGGAAGGTACTACACTGGAAAAGTCAGATAAAGGATGGCATTGAAGAAAGATATAATGCAAAAAGAAGGCTGGCAGTCACAGGGTAGAGGCAAGGTATGATGGAGGACCAGCCTGCATGTTCCACTAGTACCCTTGGGAGGCCAAGAAAATTTTTATGACCAACTTAGGGGACAACAGGAATGCTGCAGTTTACATCTTTGGAGGTGACATCCATACCAGTGATGTCACAAATATAATGGCATATAAAGGGATACTAATATCCCAGGAAAGTTGATCAGAATCTTTTAACATAGCCCTGTTAATTTGAAGAGTTTAGCAAGTTAGTATACAACACATAATGTGGTTTATCCCAGTTCTGTGTTTTTGCTTTGGTGGCAGACTCTGTCTCATGGCAGTTCTGCAGAGCACCTGCCCGTAAATAACTGTTATAACCAAGGATGGAGTCAAGTGCTAATCCATGTAAAACACAACTTTGCTGACTGGAACTGGGAGGGCTCCCCAGAACATATGGTCCATATCTACAGTCATGTGCCTCCATGAAGGGTACTCCAGCCTGAATCTGCCACTTTCCCTGAGGCTGTCCTCAGCCCTTCAGGACCTCAATTCATCTATAAATGGCCAAGGAAGTTTTCAATTGTCTTTTTTTAAAATGAGAAAGTTTCTCTCCACCATTCAGAGCAGGATTGGCAAACCAGCTCATTTCAGTCCGTTCAGTGAAAAAATTAGCAGGTGTGAGTGTTTGGCGTCACCCAGACTAGAGTGTTTACTTTCTGACCAGTTGTTCTGGCACCATGTAAACACAGACTAAGATTTGTTTGGGGAAAAATAATGATGCACAGATTTTTCAATCTTTGTGATATAGGAACAGGTGGCATTTGGGAGCTACAAAGAAAACCCCTGCTGTGCATTTCAAAGAAAACAACACCTACCTAAACAAGTCTGTAGTGGAGAAGAGAGAACAATGAACAATGTGATCCAATGCTCCTGCTCTGGAAATTCACACCTCAGAAAGTTTCTCATATCATTTAATGAAGGGTTTCCATACTGTTTTGTACCAAGGACATAATGGTGTCCTAGACTCAGTTCATACTTTCAAGGGCAGAGTGTTAAATTTTCATTGTGAGCATTTATCTCTTGGCAATTGGCAAATGCTACAAACCAGGCCTTGATTTATTGTTTTGCTGATAGGCTAGACTTTAAAAAGCAAAGGAGAAAATGTTAACAATGCAAATAAAACTTAAAGGCCTGTTAAGTGTACTTTTTTTTTTTTTTGAGAGCCATTTAGTAACATCTAACAGCACACTCCTGCATGGACTCTTTTGGCAGTTGAGTGAAGCCTATGAAACCCTTTTCAAAGTAAAGTGTCTAATTTCATAAAAAAAGAAATACAAGGAATTGCAAAAGAAAACAGTTGTTTTGAAACAAAGGTATCATTTCCCCATCCAAGCTCATAAACCCCCTGAAGTCAATCCACACATCCCTTGGAGGCTTCTATAGTACCCAAATTAATAACTCTTGGTTTAATATCTATTTAATGACACCCCTGATTATAAATATACAGGGTGTTCCAAAAAGTCTTATTGCTGTCCATATCTATTAAAACTTACAAGACCTGGGTTTTAAGCTATCAAGGCTTACAATAGCGCTAAGACTTTTAGAAAACCCTATACATGTTGGTATGGGTGAATATTTCAGAGCGATGTAGAAGGAAACTTTATGCTAATCACTAGAAGGTCTTTGAAGAAGATGATCATTGTGTTATCGCTATTAAGTCATGTTGTATGACCTCAAATGAGTCATGGCATCTTCCTTATTGAAACAGAACCTTTAAGGTTGCATTTTATTCTACTGAGTCAATTGCTTTTTAAAAATAATTAAGATAAAAGTAAGTATTGTGGAATTTTATAAACTCTCCTTTTTTCAGTTAGTGTCCCTATAAAAATTTGGCAAATAGATACTATTTGGTACTTCCTCAATTGCACATTTGCAAAAAATCATACCTGGTCCATTCTCTGACTGTCATCAAGTGCCCTTCATATACCCATATTCTCGAACATATTTTATAGTATGAGAAAGTAGTTATTTCATAGATTTGAGAGCTAGAAGTCACCTCAGGTATCACTAGGTGCAACTCTGTTTTACAGATGAGGAAACTAAGGCCATAATAGATAAAATAACATTTCCAGAGTCACATAAGTAGCAAGTAGTTCTAGAAGCACAGAATGTTAGGGCTAGAACAACAGAATCTCCTAGTAGGGAACACCCTCAGAGGCATTTTGGTCCAACTGATGTCTAAACAAGAATCCTCTTTATCAAATGTTCAAGTGACATCCTTCACTCAAAAAATCACTAGTAAAGGGGAACTTCCTCCCTCCCAAAGCAGTCCAATCTACTTTTGGATAGCTCCAAATATTAGGAAGTTTTTCCTTACCTTAAATCTACACTTGCCTCTTTTCAAGTTGGATCCATTGATCTCAATTCTGCCCTCTGGGACCAAGCAGAACAAAATCTGTCTTTCCTAAGGAAGCCCCTTTCAAACAATTAAAGATGGATATACTTGAGTTTTCTCTTCCCTAGGATAAACAAACCCAATTACTTGAATTTACCCCTTTCTGACATGGTCTTCAGTCCTTTCAATAGTCTGGTCATCCTATTGTAGGTATACTCTAGTCTTGGTTGAAATGTGGTATCCATAGATGAATAGGTAAGTTGGTGGCACAATGGATAAAAACTGGGTCTGGAGCAGGCTGGCCTTGAGTTCAAATCCAGCCTCAGATACTAATTTATTGTATGACCCTGGGAAATTCACTTAACCTGACCTTAGTTCTCTCATGTCTAAAATGGACATACTAGCATCTACCTCCCAGGGTTGTTGTGTAGATATAATGATACATTAGCAAAGTGCTTGAACAGTGAAATAAATGCTAGCCTAGCTGTTATCCTTGCTAGAGTATTATAGGATGATCACCTCTCTGGGATATACCTCTTTTAATGAAGAGGCTATCACATGGCACTATTGACTCACATGGAGCATTCAGCACTCTAAAACCCTAAACCTTTCTCAGATGAACAATTAAATTCATTTTAACAAGTATTTACTAAGTGGCTACTAGGGATAGCAAAGGAAAGTCTGACATGTCACTATTCATAAGGAGCTATGTCTCCACTTTCTTCTACTCTTGAGTTTGACTCTTTTTTAACCTAAATATAAGACATTACATTTATCCCAATTACTTCTCATGTATTTCAATTTGGCTCGAATCTGTAACCTATCAATGTTTCTGAAGCCTTAATTTATTGATTTAACATGTTAACTACCCTAACCATCTTCATTATTTACAGATCTAATAAGGTTCACTTATGGTGTCTTATCGAAAATGGATAAAACTATTAAACAAAACAGAGCTGACACTGCAATGGAGTTCCACTCTACCTTCTAATCTCATCTTCAAATCTACTACTCAATATGCTTTGGCTAGTCATTTAACCAGTTATGAAGCTACAATAAGCACTAACACATTCCTCACATCCCTCCATCTTTTCCACAAGAATGACAGACTTGACTTTGTGAAATGCCTTGATAAACTCAAGATAAATCATAATATGTATTTTAATTACCAGTTTAATAGGACAGGAGATAGAGACTAGACCAGTGATTTCATTAGTTTTAGGAACTTCCAGATGAGAAAGATGAGAAAGCTTACTGTACTGATATATGTTCTCTGCATCTTGTCACTTTGGAGGATCTTCTAGAGCAATTGCCCTGGATAAGAGAGCCAGTATGTGTCAAAGGCAAGACCAAATCCCCAGTTCTTCTCAGCTTTAGGTCTTGTTCCTTATTCACTGTACCATGCAGCAACTCTGTCTATAAAGTCCATGAAAAATTAATCTGGCATAAACTGTTCTTAATGAACTAGTGTTAACTAGAGTTAACACTCTGCGTGGATGCTATTTCCTTACCTAGGTATTCACTAGTCATTCCTCCAGTGTCAGCCCAGTATGGTTTATTTCTTAAACATGAGCAAAATCTATCCTGCTCATGTTTAAGAAGTAAAACCATACCGGGCTGACATTGGGAGTTTTGGGCTGTCAGATAATAGATCAAAGAAATTACATACACACACACACACACACACACACACACACACACACACACACACACACACAAAACATTATCCTTCTGCTGAGAAGTCAGCAGTAGTTTCCATTGCCTATGAAATAGGATTCACACTCTTTCATATGATATTGAAGTTTTCCATAATTTGGGCTATTTTCAATTCTGTATCTCAGTAGTGTCCCTTGCCCTCCTTATATTCTAGCCAAATATCTTGCTTGCTGAAAATATACCACCATATTCATTTCACCCAAACCCCCTTCTACTTATTTTTGTGGAATAGATAACCCCAGTTCTACCTGTTGAAACCTACCATCATCATCAAACCCATCTCTCTCTGGAGTTCCATCTCCTTGTAGTTCTTTTCTTGCATTTCCATATTCTAATTTTTGTTGTTGATTTACTCATCATGTTGAAATTATTTATTTATTTAATTTTTGATTCATGGAATAAAACATTTTCATAACTATAATTTTTTAAAAATATGGTTACATGTGAAACTGCAAATCTATTATATATAACTTGCTATTACTTTTAAATATGTAAGAGTTATCATGTAAATATCTTTTTTCTTTTTCCCTTCCCTCTGCCCTAGAGATAATTACCATTAAACACAAATATATATGTATATATGTGTATACATGTATATTATATTATTTTATGCATACTTCTTATCACTGAATTAGTGTTTTGCAATTAATTTGAATTACTTGGAAAGATGCAAAGATAATCACAATATGTTCCCTGCCTTCCTGAAGTTTATAATCTAGTGGGTTGCAGGTGAGCAAGTGGGGTGGGCAGGGACTGGCACATACACTCACTGGTGATACTATTGTAATCACTATAATACAGAATAAAATAAGAGAGGTACAAAGTGTCATGCAAATTCAGAGAAAGTAAAGCTCAGGGAAAGGGAAAGATTGAGGTATAGGCATCAATTGTTTTACTACTTCATTGCATAATCCTACCTGACTTAATAAGATAAAGCTATCCTACCAGTCCTACCCATGAGTATTATTTTTCTGAATACATATAAAGATGTTTTACCTTAGAGTTTTAAAGTGATGTTTCTTTAGAATCATGAATAATTAAAATAAGGTCAATTTGATGCTCCTACTGTACTTTGATAAGCATAGCATTTAAATTCAGTGTAGGCAAAAATCTATTTGTGTTGTATTATCCTTTTTTTTTAAAGACTGTGTCTCCCCATGTTACCCAAACTGAAAGTGCTAGGTCTACTCATGGGCCCAATGCAACGGTTGATCAGCAGAGGCAATCCGACCTGTTCCATTTCTGATATGGACTAGTTCTTTCCCTCTTCCCCCACTTCTTCATATCAGTGCCTAACAGTGAAGATACCTGGTCACTATGGCCACTGTAGCTTAGAACTCCCAAGCTCAAGGAATCTGCCAGCCTCAATCTCCCTTACAGCTATGATTCCAGGTATACACTATCATACTTGGCTCACATTATCTCTTAGATTAACAAAGTTAAAAGAGTCACAAAATTTCAGGTCTTTCAGGGTCCTTAGGGACCATGTAGTCGAACCCATATTTGAAAAAAGAGTTCCATTCTACAACATAATGAATAAGCCATGCATTTTTTGAAGACCTCCAGAGAGGGGAAACCATTTCTATTAGTACCCAAAGTAGCCCATTGAACTTTTGGAATGCTGGGAGGGGTGGGTTGGGGCTGAGGGGTGAAGATTGGGGTGGGGAGAATTGAGTTCCAAGCCTGGAGTCAGCAATACTCATCTTTGTGAGTTCCAATCCAACTTTAGACACTTACTAGTTATGTAACCCTGGGCAAGTTACTTCACCCTGTCTGCCTCAGTTTCCTCATCTGTAAAATGAACTGGAGAAGGAAATGACAAACTACTCTAGTATCTTTGCCAAGAAAACCCAAAAATGGGGTCACAAAGAGTCAGGCCTGTCCAAACTACAACAAAAATAAAATTTTAGAAAGTCCAAAGTGATACTGTACATATGACTCTATCAGGAGGATCAGGTTGCTTATTCATCCATATATATGTTTCTTAGGATGAGGATACAGAAAGATTATGTAGGTCTTTGAAAATATAACTTAATCCATCCTCCATAGGCTAACATGTTATCAAACCCTGCCAGCTACTGTTTCAAACAGTTGATCACCATGTACACAGCTATCAAGTTGTTTTTAAAAATGATGCCCAAATGACATCCAACAAATAGATCATTCTTAGCTATTATTCAAACATCAAAGTAAAAATGAATGAATTGAAAGTGGGCTTTATTCGTCATATTTTTACTTTTCTGAGCCATTCTAGAGGTCAATCTTCCTACCTGAAGCTTCCTCAGATTTCTTCTACTTCATCCTCTTTCCCTTTCCCAAACAACCCTGGTTGTTGTTCCACTGAACAAAAGGGAAATATGCGGTTACTAAAAATCTTAACTCTCAGAATGAAGAGTGTTGGGAAAATAAGCCAAGAGAAATAGTGTTCAGGATCGAGGGTCAGTCTTGGAGCCAGCAAGACCCTGAGTTCAAATCACACACACACACACACACACACACACACACCATGTGACCAGAGGCAAAACTCTTAACTTCTCAGAGCCTTAGACAACTCTCTAAATCTGTACATTACGGGGCAGTTGATTCTGTACCTAGAATTCTCAATATCAGTGAAATCACTGGTTCGGTTCCATCCCAAATCATGTAAACAAACACAATAACAGGAATCATCATTTCATAATGAGAAAGTCATTACTCATCATCACGCTTAAATATTAAATATCACTTCAATGCCACATGACTAATGTAAAAATGTGTTTGGTAGAAATGTACATAGAATCTATAGGAATACAGTATAAGATTGATGCCATCTTGGGGAGGGACAGGGGAGACAATTTAGAACTTATGGAAGTGATTGTTGAAAACTGAAAATAAATAAATTCATAAATTTGGGGGAAAAAATTAAACTGGTATAGATTTGAGTCCTGCCTGGTCTACTGATTTATCACGTGACCTCAAGGAACATCTCTGTAACTCATTTTAGTCCTCTTTAAATTAAGAAAGACACCTAAATGATCTCAAGGATCCCTTCAAACCATGAGACTAATGTCTATGGTTGTTATTTTCTTGTTTTATTTTTCGCTTGCTACAATGCTGTAGAGATCAGAATTTCCCTTATACTCATGGTTACCCAGGCTGATTTCTTTTACAAAGATGTTTGTTCTTAGGGAATTTGCCAATGGAGGAATATGCATTGAAGGAAAACAAAAGAGGCCAGCAAGAAGGAGGCCACTGTGGCTTCACGTAGGACTGGGAGATTAGTGATGGTTCATAGTGGCTTTCCCTTCTCTTATGTACATACAACCATAGTGACTCCTCACTTGTGTGTATGCATACATATATATGTATATATACTATAACATGTATGTACACACATGTGTATGTGTGCATGCATAGTGTACAACATATATATGTTTATATACATCTATGTATATAAAAATGCATGCATGCATGTGTGTGTATTCCAAAATTCCTCACACATGGAAAATTGGGATGGAAGGGACCATTTTAAAAATTCTGCTCATACTTTTCCTTATATCACTGAATTCTATATATTGTTCAATTCAGTACTGGGGAAAATAAAAAGGTAATCAAAATGTGGTATAGATCTTGTATAAACTCCTTAGACTTAATTTGCTTCCAGTAGGCCAGACATTTGATCCAAAAACAAAAGTAAAATCTCAGAAAATCTCCCTTACCATCCTTCCCCCTCCTAGTAGAGAGATTAAAATTTATCTAAGCAGCTAGTGAGCAAGGGTGTCTTTTTGCTAAACTGCTAAAAACTTTCCCATTCTCGTGAATTGGATAATCTCTTCTGATTTACTTATGTCCTGGAATATTCTATTCAGGATTATTAGTGAAACCCTTGTGTCAGAAACTCTCAAGGCAACAAGAGCCAGGGTATCTCCAGGACAAGGGGAGGGGGAAGGGAAATTTTCTGCACCTCTTTTGACTCTTATTTCAAACCAGAAACCCTGGATCTCAAAGACTCCTTCCAAATCTAAATCCCATGATTCTCCACAAATCTCTACAGGCTTGACAGCGCCTGCCCTCTGAATAGCTCTCCATAGGGATTTGCATAGAATTGTAGGTTTCAGATGGAATGGGCCTTTGAGAACATTACAAGCTCTAGGACAACTGAAATAGAGATCCCCCTTAGTCTCTTTCAAGGGAGGTTGCAAAGTGTATTCTGTTGTTAGTCAACAGTCAATAGATATTTATAAATCACAGTCAGCACAGTGCCAAATACTGAGGAAACACAAATAGAAATAAAAATAGTTAAGGAGCTTACAATCTAATGAGGAAGATAATCTCAAAAAGGAAGATGAAAGGAAGGGGCCTTGGTGGAGAGGAGCTAGTGGGAAATATTATTTATAATCCATCCAAGTGTCTCCTCAATTTTCTATTGACCCTGTCAGTAATGCATGTAACCTGTATGTACATGTATATGTATATATGTGTGTGTATGTGTGTATACATATATGTAATGGGGAAATTTGTACTCAGATCACTTCACATGGAGGTTCCTTGTGGGACTGGTCCTATGAATGCCCAGAGTTCCCAAAATGGAGGCACTTCTCATTCTCTACCATGGAAGTGGACATAGCCTCCTTTCATTGGCTGCTAAATGGAATAGGCCTCTTTAAAACTGGTAAGAATTCTGAGGTTCCTCTCTTTCTGCCTCTCTCTATCTTGAGCTTTTTCTTGCTTGCTCCTTCCAGCTTCATCAGAGGGTGAAGATCACACAATTCATCTACAACGTGGGAGCCATGACCCTTCCATGAGAGGATGAGAGGGAAAGACTTTCTTTCCTTGTTCTCTCTTTCTTTTACCTCACCTCTGAGAAGTGGACCTGGGGTGTTTGTCTTGAGTTTCACTTGTCCTTCTCAGCTTTAGATGCGGGTGGGGATCTCTATTCCAGTTCAAGCCATGATGACCTTGGAGCCAGAATTCTAAGTTAGCTGTCACTAGTCAGCCCAGCAGAAAATCTTGAAAAAACAAGGGACCTGAGACTTGTACCCAAACTGGATTTTTGACTTAGAACTAGGACTGTGCTCTATAGAAAGTTAACTAAGCTATGAACATAATCCCTTTCTTTTCCTAAGAGACTGAGGTGGAGTGGAGGGAGAAGAATTAAGCCCAGTATGTGTTGGGAGGAGAGCATGTTTGTATATTTGATTATACATTTTAAAATTAACATTTCTTTGTAAAAGCTAAGCTATTAGTGGTTAAATGGAGTTGAGGTACAGGGGAGCACCCCTACACTTGAGGGAAAACCAAGAGTGGAGGATGGAGCCAACTGCAGAGAACCTAGACACTCCCCAATACCCTGTAAGGCTACGACCACGCACAACTCTGCCTCATTTCAATCCAGTTCACAAGGAAGTCAAGACTCAACCCTGTGATGTCATTGGCCTTCTTTGAACATGTAGGACAAATGACAATTGCAGAACAAAATATAAGATACTTGGCCTTAAGGCAGTGGGGGCCAAAGGGGCCAGTGCTATGTTTATGTATGTATGTATGTACATATATACATATATATGCATATGCCTGGGTATGAGTATGTATGTACATGTGTACACATAATAATAACAATAGAAAACTAGGTGGCCCATTGGATAGAGTGTCACACCCGGAGTCAGGAAGACCTGATTTCTAGTTTGGCTTCAGACACTAGCTGTGACTCTGGGCAAGTTACTTAACCTCTTTTTGCCTCAGTTTCTTCATCTGTAAAATGGGGACAATAACAGTACCTATTTCACAGGATGATTGTGAAGGTCAAATGAGATAACATTTGTGTGGTGCTTACCATGATGCCTAGCACATAGCAAGTGGTGCGCGCACACATACACACGGTAGGTTTGTAATAAATGTTTACTTCCATATCCTAATATATATGGATGTATAAGCAATAAGTTAAAACTGAACTTTTGGAACACTTATGTATGCATGTGCCTATTTAGGTAGGTATAGTTGACATGTTCCTGAAGCATATACAGTTGCTCGTCACGCTGACTCTTCATGACCCCATTTGGAGTATTTTTGGCAAAGAAATTAGAATGGTTTAAGAATTCCTTCTCCAGTTCATTTTTACAGATGAGGAGACGGAGGCAAGCAGGGTCAGGTGAATTGCCCAGGGTCATACAACTAGTAAGTGTCTGAGGTCAGATTTGAACTCAGGAAGATGAGTCTTTCAGACTCCAGGCCCAGCACTCAACTCACTGGGGCTACAAGTGTACACTAAGATTACAGAAGCTGTAGAGTACCCATCTGCATTTGTAGAGGAAGCTTCTTCCAACAAACAAATCATATGTCCTAGCCATATATGGGAGAGAGAGAAAGAGACGGGCAGAGAGATAGACACAGACACAAATAAAAACAGGCTGGCAGAAAAAGATGGTGTAGTGGTTAGAGAGCCTTCCTTGAAGTCAGGAGGATCTGGGTTCAAGTCAAGCCTCTGACACATACTGACTGATACGGGTGACCATAGGCAAGTTGTTTAACCTCTTAGCGCCCCTAATCAACTTCCTAAATTTTAGTTGTATGGGAATTGTCGGTCTAAATTAGCATGAGCGAAGGGACTTTCCTCCCAGGGGAGTGCCTTAGAACACTGAAATCCCAGGTCTAGTCGCCTCCCAGTCCATGTGTACACACACACAATGTCAAGAGTGATTATTTCATCTCTACCAGTTCCAAAGCAAGGCCTAATTAAAGAAAAGCTCTCAATGCAGACAGAGCAAAAGCAATCATTCTTTGCACCGTTTTGGTTTCCAGTCTTGATTTAATAACAGGGAGGCAGGAAGTTAAGTCTACTTATGCCTGAAATATCTTCTGCTTGTGAAAGGCTTGTCCCTTTACTTTTCTCCTTAATCATAGTTGGACTTTATATCTTTCGTTAGAAAACCTAAGAGAGCTTAACTCAAATCCTCACTGCAAACAGGCAGTGGATCAGCAGGTGGAAAAAAGATGATTGCTTTCATTCTGCAGGCAAGTCAACAGACTAGGAGATTAAGGTCTTATAACAAGTCAGCAAAATCCTTGAGAAAAATAATGATGAGAGCTCCCATTTATAACAGGTGTTATAGTAACAAAACACTCTCCATATGGTAGTGTTCCATTTGATCTTTACAATGACTGCGTGGTATGTGGTCGGTAAGTGTCAGTCTTATCATTTTTATTTTATAAATGAGCAAAGTGAGAGAGGTTCAGTTGTCAAAATCCATGAAGCGACTAATCGACAGAGCTTCTGCTTCCAAATCCAGCTTTTTATATTTTTAAATATTTTTAATTAAATTTCTTTTCAGTTAAGAGCTGATCAACACAATGACCAGCTATAATTCTATAGAATCAATGATGAAGAATGCTACCTACTTTCAGACAGAGTAGTGTACTAAAAATACAGAATTAGACACATATTTTTAGACATGACCCATCAGCCAGTCAAAAAGTATTTATTAAACACCTACTATGTGTCAGGCACTATACTCTAAAAGTGTTGGAGATACAAAGAAACTAAAAGAAAGTCCTTACTTCTGAAGAATTCACCATCTAATGGGGGAGACAACGTGAAAACAACTACTTATAAACTTTGTGGGAATTTGTTTTGCTTGGCTATTCAGTGTTCTTTCCAGTATGTTGTGAAACCAGTGAAGTAGATGATTTCCAGGTGGAGGCTGCAATTGCTTGTCCAATGTAGCCTCTTAACTTAAGACCACAAGGATATTGATTTTTTTTTTTAAACAAAGTCTGTGTATTGACATAAGGAGTTTCCAGTGAGGAACGCCTCTCCCCCTCATCCCCCAAGGAACCCTGTCCCCAAAGCAGATAGGTAACTTCTCTACACTATGAGCCTTGCCTCTAGCACTAAGAGGTTTAAGTGATTTGCCCCTTGAACCCAAATCTTCCTGTCTCCCAGGCCACTACTCCGTGATGCCTCTCGTTATGAATTATATGAAAATCAGTTGAAAGAGATCTCAGCAAAGATCTCACACAGCAGCTGCCTAGATTTAGCAAATCATATAAATCCTTATAGCTTGATAAATACAAACTGACCCTGGTGATTTAAAGGGGAGTGGGGGGAAGGGAGAGATGGGAAAGGAAATCCTTTTTGACTACAAAAGTATCTCGATGATATGCTATTATGCTCTAGCAAACAAACAAACCTCCCAGACTAAATATAAGGCAGTCATCCATGTTAAGATGCTCTTTCATCACCCTTACCACAGGGAGACATTATCTTCAGTGACACAGCTGGCTTTTTTATGGTGTTTTTCAGACCATTAAATATTTGCTGTTGTGTACTTCATCTTTGAGACATTAGACAGGACATCAAGGTTAGCCTCAAGACTAACATTTAGGATTAGTGTATTTATATGGTGGCTCCGTGTTCCTATTAAGCAAGCTTAGATGAAGCACACTGTAAGTATTTAGAGAAAAGGCTATGGATGGCGAAAGGTCTTTGCTCTAAGATGAATGAGCAGCTAGAGAAGAACAGTGAGAATCAGTGTCTAGCACGTAATTGAGAAACATCCAGTTCATTCAAAATTTTCATTTCTTAAAGATCAATGAAACCCATCATCGGACATTACACAGACAAAACAGAAAGTTGAGCTTTTCTTGTATCTCCATTTATTACAATGATTGTGTGGCTTTAAATGTTTTTGCTATTAATATGATTAATTATGTTGATTGCTTTTCTAATGTTGAAATATTCTTGGATAAATCCAACTTGGTCATAATGAATGATTTCTTTGATGTATTGCTGTTATCTGTTTGACAGGATTTTGTTTTTTCTTTTTTTATTTCAATCAAGACAGATTTGGGGTTAGCTCATTATATTAAATGTCTTTAAAAATGAAAAAGAATAGAACAAAATTATTTCTTTTTGGTGAAAAAAGTCTAGGGTAGGGATAGGAAGATTTCAGACTAGAAATTAAAACTTTGGTTTCATTTCCTCTTACATCATAGCAAGTTTTCCATTGATTACCTCCATCACTACTGAGACTAAAAATGGAAAATGACCCTGTCACCTTGGAGAACCATTGGACCTTGAAACCTGGATATTAGGAGAATTAGATTTCTCAAATTTTATAGCAAATATAGGTGTGACCCAGGATGAGAAATAATAGAGAAATAAAGGGTAGAAGGCATTCAAAATAAACTTATGAAAATTTTATTATAAATTATTCTTTAAAAAAGGAGAATAGGCACGGAGACAACCTGGGAGGAATCAAAATAACTCTCTCACAGCTGCTGTTTAAAAGTACAAATATAAAAGTTTCAAGGAGATCAATGTGATAGTTTTCTACTAGGCAGGCCTGGGGCTTGACTGGCTTAATTTTCCAACCCTTTGTTTGCTTGTTTGCTCCTTTTTGCCCCTACCTATCACACAACTGGGTTCTCTCTTCTTGGCTTTCTTATAGGCGTTCCTAGGAAGTCCCAGAGAACCTTATTCATGCCCGTTTTTTTGCATTTGTGTGCCACTTTGTATTACAATCCTGCAAGTGTATTTAAAATTTCTGTAAGCATATAAATTATAATAGATTATAAGCCTCTTGAATGTGGGGATCTTACAATTTACTTTTAATTTTTTTTCATTTAGTATGTTTTTTTTTTAAATACATATTAGGCACTCAATAGATGTTAGTTAGTTGAATAAATCAGTATTTTGAAAAGTCATAAGTCACTAACAACAGTTTGAGGAACAAAGGATATTGTCTTAAGGAAAAAGGATATATAAGATCATAGTTTTAGGGCTAAAAGGGACCTTAGAGATTGTTAAATCAACCCCTTCATTTTCAAATGAGAACACTGAGGGAGACAGAAAACCCACATTCTCAGATGAAAACATTAAGAGACATAGAGTTTGAATGACTTTTCTAGGGTCACACAACGTGATTGAGGTAGGATTTGAACCCAGGACTTATTGACTACTGATCAAGTGTTTTATACGCAGCTTCATGCTGCCTCATCTAATTTAGGGAAAGGGGACCATGCTAACTGCCTTCAGAATACTTGAAGGGTTGGCGGAGATGAAATGGACTTAAGATATAGAGAAGAGACCTTAGAGATCACCTAGGTAGAACAGGACTCTCCTTGGTTCTGCAGACCTTGGTTCAAATGCTGCTTTTGATATTTACTAATTGTGTGACCTTGGGCAAATCACTTTTCATCCCCAGGTTTCAATTTCTTTATCTGTAAAATAGGGGAGTTAAATGAGATGACCTTGGAGTTCCCTTCAGTGATACTACGATCCTACATGGACTCTTCAGTCCCTTCTAGTTTTATATCTCTGGTCTTTTGTTCCTTTTATAAATAATTAAACTGAAGCCTAGACAGGTTGAGTCACTCATTTAGACACAGGCAGCATACTACCGTAAGTGGCAGGTTGTTGTATTTGTCCTTCGTTCTCAAAGAGGACCATGACATCAAGATGATAACATGACTTGCAGTTGACTTTGATTTGTGTGAGGGAGGGCTGTGCAAGGTCACCACCTCATTTTCTTCTCCTGAGCCATCTGGTCCAGTGGCCTGATATTTATCAGGAAGACTGGAGAGGGCCCAGGATGCACAGGAAGACCCTGGTCCCTTCAGGCTAAGAGCTTACCACATTCTCACTTTGAGTGAGATACACCCATTCAGTGAATAGCTTTCTTTAAGTAGTTACTCAAGGGATGGTCCCTTTAATCAAAAAGAAAAATCCACCCGGGAGGGGAAGATCCTTAGGGTTCCTGGGTAAAAAAGAAATAATTACTATTTAGTAATAAGACCCTGAAAATCGTCAAGTGAGTAGACAGGGAATCAATGAATATAAGTTTCAAGGAGGTAGATTTCAACTCAACATGAGGATTAACTTTCTAATAATTAGGAATTACTTTTAGAATTCCCACAAAACCATATTCTAGTGCCTTATTGGGGCATGGGGTAATTAATTCTATGGCCATGACTGTAAAGAAAAGGAAGAAAAACCTAAAATAGATTTCAGTCATGTGTAACATCCTTCTGCATCTGCAATGTGGAGAGAGTGATGGAAAAGATAGCAGATGATGTTCAGTTTCAGTCATGTACCAATATTAGCTCTACTGTCGGCCAATGTCATCTCATAGCTCATTGACCAACAATTGGATATGTTACTAGAAAAACTGAACCATATCAATATTGAAATTATTGATGCACATGAAACAAAAATAAATGGAAGTTATACTTAAATTGAAAGATCATTCATAGATCATCCTGCAGAGGAAAGCACAAAAATTATTTGTATTTTCTACCCAAAGGCAATATGAAATATCATTTCATGGGCTACTTAGTCATATACTACAAATAATAATAGCTAGCACTTCTATGGCCCTCTAAGGTTTGCAAAACGTTTTACATGCATTTAATTCTCACAACACTTCAGTAGAACAGCTTACACAACACATAGTAGTCAATGACTATACTACTCTATTGTTTGGTAAACCCAAAGACTCCAGTTTCTGGGATAAGAATTCACTATTTGGCAAAAACTTCCGCAAGAAATGGAAAATAGTATGGCTGAAACTAGGCATAGACCAATATCTCACACCAAATATACCAAAATAAAGTCAAAATGGATACATGATTTAGATATAAAGGGTGATACCATAAGGAAATTAGGAGAGGCACAGTTTACCTGTTAGATCTAAGGAGAAGGGAGGAGTTTATGATCAAACAAGAGATAGACAACATTATGAAATGCAAAATGGATAGTTTTGAATATTATTAAATTTTAAAGGTTTTACACAAAAATCAATGCAACTAAGATTAGAAGGAAAGCAAAAAGCTGGGAAACAATTTTCACTACCAGATAAAGGTCTCATTTTTAAATATATAGAGAACTGAGTCAAGTTTATAAGAATACAAGTCATTCCTCAATTGATAAATGGTCAAAGGATATGACCAGGTAGTTTTCAGATGAGGAAATGAAAACTATCTATAGTCATATGAAAACATGCTTTAAATAACTATTAATTGGAGAAAAGCAAATTAAAACAACTCTGAGCTAACATCTCACACCTATTAGATTGGCTAATATGACAGAAAAGGAAAATAATAAATGTTGGAGAAGATGTGGAAAATTGGAACACTAATGCATTATTGGTGGAGTTGTGAACTGATCCATCCATTCTGGAGAATAATTGGGAACTGTGCCTAAAGGGCAATCAAACCATGTACATCCTTTGATCCAGTAATATCACTGCTAGGTCTGTTTCCTAAAGATTTCATAATAAAGGGGGGAAATGTACAACGTAAAAAAATATAGCAGTTCTTTTTGTTCTGGAAAATAATTAGAAATTGACCAGATGACCGTCAATTGGGCAATTGCTGTAGTATATAATGGAATTGTTGCAAAGATGAAATGAGATAAAATATGTAAAGTGTTTTGCAAAGTTTAAAGCACTATATAAATCTGTGGTATATGAATGTAATGGAATATTGTTATTCTATAAAAAATGATGAGCAGGCAGATTTCAGAAAAACCTGGAAAGGCTTATATGAACTGATGCTGAGGGAAATGAGCAGAACCAGAAGAAAATTGTACACAGTAACAGCAACATTACGTGATGACCAACTTTGATAGACTTAGCTCTTCTCAACAATACAATCATCTTAGACAATTCCAAAATACTCATGATGAAAAATACTATCCACATCTAGAAAAAGGACTATGGAGTCTAAATGCAGATCAAAGCATACTATTTTCACTTTTTTCGTTGTTGTTTTCTCTTTCTCATGGTTTTTGCCTTTTGCTCTGATTCTTCAACATGATTAATGTGGGGGTGGGGGGTAGGAGAGGAGAGATGGAATCCTCACAACAGCCTCAGGATTTAGTTGTTCTTATTGCCTCCATCTTACAGATAAGGAAACTGATGAGGCAGGGGGTGAGTGATTTGGCCAGGTTCACACAGAAAGTGTACAAGGCTAAATTTGAACCAAGGTTTCTCTGACAATAGATCCAACACTATTGTGTCACATCCCTGCTTCTCTATCACATATTGCTATGCTCATTAAGGATATTTGTAAAAAAGACTAACACGAAAATAATTTCAACTTATAAATCACCATCTGCTGCAAAGATGAAGAGTCTAGAGAAATCCTATGGAAAACTTAATAAGACCCTACAAATCTTCAATACCTTCGGTGTCAAGGAGTGCATAAAGGAGGGTGGAAATTTTATTTTAAGAGTATGGAGAGCATCAAGGAGAAGTGCTTATAGAATATGCAGAAGGTTCATACATATTTATCATGATTATACTTTTTTAGGCAGCTAGACAGTGAAATGGGCAAGTTACTTAGACTCTATCTACCTTAGGTTCCTCATCTTTAAAATGTGAATAATAATGAGGCCCATCTCCCTGAGTTGTTGCAAAGATGAAATGAGATAAAATATGTAAAGTGTTTTGCAAACCTTCAAGCATTATATAAATGCCACTTATTATTTATGAAAAGTTAGGAAATTTTGGGTATAGTGAGTACAAAACAAATCACACACAAAAATGAAATTGATTATACCCTAATGGTCAGAGAAAATTAGTTTCTCAGGGGATGACAGCTTCTGAATAAGCTGCTTGTGTATAGACAGACCACAGAGCAAAGATCAAAATCAAAGCCAAATAAGTAAGGAAGAGTAAAAATGAAAAGACTTGATGTATACATATAACAACCCCAACCTGACGTATTTAAATGTTACTGACAAAAAAAATGGAAAATGGATAAAAGAATAGATATAAACACAGACAAGTAATCCAAGTTGCAAGTCATCCATGATTATTTCCTAATAAACTTTAGTCCTTGCAAATCAGTCATCACAACGAGAACATAAGAATACATACAGTATTTTAGCCAGCAAACACTAAATCTTTTTGTCAAGCTGATAGAGAAGATAACCAAGATAGCAGAGATGTAGAATATTAACTCATGGTTAAAATCTTACAGACAAAGATGGTAAAAGATTATGAGCAACATCTTCTCAAATAACTTTGGCAAACTATAAAAAACAAGTTTAAAGAAACTTAGGCAAAAGATCCAATAAAGCCAAATCTTCCCCAGATACCAAGGCAAAAAATTCTGGAAGAAGCTAGATCACAGAACAAAGAAAAGAAAGAAAGAAAGGAAAATATGTATTAAGATTGCCATAATAATCAATTCTTCGTATCAAAGTTGGAGAAACTATGACCTGCAGACCAAATCCAACATAATTTTTATATATTTGAAGTTTTAATGTATTTTAAAATGTAAAAAAAAAATTCTTAGCTCGCAGGTCTTACAAAAACATGCTCTGGGGCTCTGGCCATCCTGCTGCAGTTTGCTGATCTCTGCTTTACATTAAAAAAATATAGTCATTACATTTGGATACTAATTCTATACTATAGTCCCAATGTGCTAGATAAGAAAGAAGGAATGATACTAAAGGAAGCAAAGATGAATATACAAGCATGGTCTCCATCAAGTAAGTGCAAAGGAAATTTGTGCTAGAGATGACATCATTTTCAGGTATTGGAGAGATGATTAACATACTAGAAAAGGAGGAAACCATAAATGCTTGTGGAAAAAAAGGAAAGAAAACACAGGTATAATTACAACTAAAAAAGATGATAGAAAAAGCTCTCATAACTATCCACTCACATCTCTATTTTCCCAACCCTTCAAAATCTTTCTGAGAACAATCACCACATGCATTGAGAGCACTCTTGAAGGCATGAGAAAGGAACAGGAAGACTTTTGCAATTAGTACTTTACAGCAGATAGTATCTTAATAGTCCACAACTGATTGAAAGGTACAGAGAATACAAGATCTCAGTGTGCTACTGTTTATTGACTTTACCAAACATTTATTTGGTAGATCAAAATATTGCCTAAAACTTTTCCTCCAACATGGTGTGACCCACCCAAATATCAGAGTCAAACAAGATTCCTTGAAAGATGAAAGGACAGAGAGAGCTTTATTTGACAACTTTACAATTTTATGTATATCAAACAAAGCTTAAAATTGGGAGGAATATGATCATTGTAGGAGTTACCAGCTATGAATGATGTCCCGTACAAACACCAGGTCAGAGAAAAACTCTGCTAGATGCTGAGATCCTCTAGATTCTCCAGTTTTCTGATAATGTCATGCCATTTCTCTCCTTCTTACAATACAGAAGCTCCTAAATGAGAGCATAATTACTCAAAAGCTCAGCCTAAGCATCCTTAAAGGAAAAACCAAATATAAGAAGAATATCTATGGTATAGATTCTAATACGTAATTTAGTGACTAGTAAATAAAGCCAGTCTATCAGTACATATATCTTAGACAAGCACCACAAATGGATAATGAACTAGGTACAGAATTAAATGGGAAGAGATGAGCAGCCTGGATTGTCTTTAGAACATTGTGCAGTTCATTATATGACCTCACGTTCCTCCCAGAAACAATGGCTCATCTTTTTAAGATCAGCATCCTTCAAATGGTATAGATGGATACAAAACATAGAACACCAGTCTGAAGAATTAAAGGATCAGGACTATAATATGTCACCAGAACTACCTAAGTAAAATAGTTTAAAGGATATTATTATGGAATGGTCTGGTAGGAAAAGTACAAGTTTGGCCATATAGTCAAAGGAAAGAGTAATCAATGGGCAACAAAATGGTACCCACATGATGGTAAGAGATTTAGAGGAAGTCTCCCAATATGGTATGTGCATCCTCTGTGGAGGATTTATGGAAGGGTATGGACAAGAGGATAAGATGGGGTGGTTATGTTGACATTTGAACCATTGGAGAGAATACTAACATGGATGACTTTGAAGATTCACAGATCCATCAAAGTACTAAAAAAGAAACTGATAGAATGGACTGATGTATCAAAAATGAGCACCTAAGCATGGGAAGTATTTAAGTAGAGGATATGTGATCACTTTCCAAGCATGTTGTACCCAAGTTTTCTGAGTTGAGTAAAAGGTTGAACAAATGCCTTCCTACAGTTTCTTCTAAGATGCTAAGAATCAAGGATTTCATAAAATATAATTGCCCACATACTTGAAAAACCATTCCAGCAATAAGACATAGTTCTGAATCTATCACAACGATTTATGTTATATGTTTAGCTATACAGAAACAGGAGGCAAGAGGGGACGAGGCAAGCATGCATTAAGCACTACATTTAATAATGTGCCAGAAACTCTATGAAGAATTTTTTGAATATCATCTCATTTGGTCTTCACAGAAGCCCTGGGAGGCTTTCCTTATCCCTGTTTCGCAGTTAAGGAAACTGATACATATACAGGTTAAATGACTTGCCCAAGGTCATACAGCTATGAAGTCTCTGAGAACACGTTGGATCTTGGCTCCAGATGATGCGTTCTATCTGTTGCACTGCCTACTTGCCTCTAAATGGTATTGACAGTGAGCAGTGAAGCGGCTACCTTTCACTTACTTGATAAATACCTATTATGCATGCCCATGTTATTTCCCCTATAGAATATAAGTTCCTAAAAATGGAGACTGGGATGCAGTGGATAGAGAACTATGTCTGGAGTCAAGAATACCTGAGTTCCAATCAAGCTTTAGACACTAGCCATGTACCCCAGGCAAATCACTTAATTTCTGTATGCCTCAGTTTCCTCACTTGTAAAATGGGGCTAATGAAAGCACTTGTTTCTCATAATTATTGTTAGGTTCAAATGAGATAATGTTTGTAAATCACTTAATACAATTCTTTGCACATAGTAGGTTCTTTAATGAGTGCTTGTTTCTTCCTCTTCCTTTGTATTCCCAGTACCTAGCACAGTCCCTGACACATTTTAGGCACTTAATAATTTTTTTTTAATTAATTGATTGACTCACTGGTAAAATAGGCAGGGCTAAAGGAGGAGAGTCTTGGAGCAGCTATTAGACCCTAGGACACTCCCTGCCAAAGCTTGGTAGCTGAAGTCTTGGGGAGGTGGAACAGTAGCGACCAGTGGGAGCAGGGTAAAATCTTGAGAAGAGCAGCAAATGTTCGTTTGTTTGTCCTCCCTCCCCCTTTCTCCCTTCTCTTCCTGGGGGCTATAACTTTCCTCTTTTGTTAGGCTGACCTTAGTAGAGCTGAGATTAGTCTAGGAAAAGAATGAAAACTCACCCCCTCCTATCCCCCAGCAGTGGATTGGCCTAGATCAAACAGGTTAGTAAGGAAAACTAGTCCTTCAGGCACTGAAGCGCAAACTAGAATTTCTTGGCCTAGAAATCAAGGCCAAGAAATTCCAGGATTTTATAGCAACCAGAACTGTTAAAGAAGCTACCCATTGCTCTCTTCCCTTTAAAACAGATGCTATATTGCTACCCTGCCCTCTGACACAATCATCATTGTCCTGATGGAACTGTTTTTGTTTTTCTTTCTACCTGACTCTTTCTTGAGTCATCTCATGACGAAGAGGAACAGTCCTCCACCTCAAGTACTCTGTGTTCTCATAAAAGTCATCACTTCCACTGCATAACTACAGCCCAGTCTTGGCATAGGAAGCCACAATATCATCATTTGGGGCCAAATATGGTTCACAAAGAATGGAAGAGCCAATCAACACTTTAATATCTGTTTATCTGGTGAAGAGGGATGATAGAATATAGACCGAAAGGCTAGGTTTCACAGAGTTGTGAATTAAGTGGCTTATAAACCTTAAGACATTACATAAACATGAATGATTTTATTTCTCAGTTTGATGGCCATCAAGCAAATAAACAACCAAGTAAACAAAAATTTATTAAGCACTTACTGTGTGCCAGAATGGTGGTAATGATGGGTTTACAAAGCAAGTCACAAACAGTCCCTACTCTCAAATAACTCTCATTCTTAAGTGGAAAACAATACGCAAACTACTGTAAAAAACAAGATAAATACTAGGTGAATTGGAGATGATCTCAGAGGAAAAAAATATTATTGAGGGGGAAAGGGGTAAGACATCTTACAAAAGGTAGAAGTTTAGGCAAGCTTTGAAGAAAACCAGGAAGACCACAAAGTCCCTTAGATCTTAGAGACCCTTAAGGGAAAACATATATGGGATTTGTACTTGAACAAAGACGGATTTTACTTCATTTCCCCTGGAAAATGGACCTTCTCTCTTTCTCTCTCTCTCTCTCTCTCTCTCTCTCTCTCTCTCTCTCTCTCTCTCACACACACACACACACACACACACACACACACACACACACACACACACCAAACAAAAACCCCCAAAACCCCCAGGTGAAAAGAGTCAGAGAAAGACATTCTCATGTAAGAGAGTTTTTACTCAGTAAAATTAGTGGTATGTAAAAGTCCTCAAAATGGTTTTACTTAAGAAAAAAATAGTGACATATGAGGTAAAGGCTAGACAGAACTTGTGTTATAGGGTCATGCTATTTAAAGTTCACCATAACATTAAAGTGTATTGGGTGTTCAGAGGGGACTAGCACCTCTGGTGTGAGCCCTTTTCCGGGCTGCTCATCTACCTTTAGTGTCCACCTGCCATCCAACTCTCATCTGTAGCTCCAAGAAGCTGTAACATGCACAGTGGTCACACTCCAGTAAAACCATCTCAGCAGATAGGCTAAACCAGGCTGACATTAACTATCAGAGCTCAAACCCATCTGTGACTTAGGGGAATATCTCCCCTCAACAATGTGAAGACTTCCTCTGGTGGAATAGGAAGATGAGAATGATTGTCCCAATAATCATGAAGGCAGGTGTGAAATTGGCTATCTGATAACTCAAGGTTCTCTAAGGCTATTTGATTGGAGCACAACTCTGGTAAAAGGGATTGAAGTCTACAGATCAATTCACTTAAACAAGAGTAGATAATCCCAGAAAGTTTGAACACCAGGCAATGAAGGTTTCATCCATTTGTAGATGCTCATCATAAAATAATCTATAAAGGTATAGATAGATTAGGATCTCCATAGGGGAAAGTAGCATCTGCACCAATGAAAGTTCTTTTGAAATAAGTTTTAATGCCATGCCATCTTGACATTGGATGGGAGGCTGAATGAAGCTCTCAGAATTGTATATAAACCCATATGTCACACTTTGTCAATAAAGAACATAAATTTTCCACTTTATAATTGTATATTTTGCCTCTTTCCTTACAACCAGAAATAGTGAGACAATAAAATAAGTGAAACACACACTTTTTTATTCATAGCAAGTAATACAATAATCTCTCTTTTTACTCCACTTGGCCATTAGATGAGTAGTTTTACCTATGTGGATCATGTTATTGCTGTTCACTCTTTTTTCAGTTGTGTCTGACTTTTCATGACCATATTTGGGGTTTTTTTGGCAAAGATACTGGAGTGGTTTGCCATTTTGTTTCTCTAGCTCATTTACTGAAACTGAGGGAAACATGATTAAGTGACTTGCCCAGCTAGTAAGTGTCTGAGGCTAGATCTGAATTTCGTCCTGACACTAGACTTGGTAGTCTATCCATTATACCACTCAGCTGCCCTAACTACACCAAAAAGTACATCCACATAGATTTGTGATCAAGTTAAAGAATGCCAGATCACCTGGTCTAATTTATTCATTTCAGAATTAGAAGATCTATAGTTAAGTCCTGGATCCATGTCTCCAGTTAACACTGAGCAGATCACAGTCTCTCTGAACCTTTCTTCCTTAAAGGATTGGACCAGATGAAATCTGAAGTTTCTTCCAGAGTTGAATATTATATAATCCTACTATCTTTTATTCTTCATCTAGAAGGGAGATTTAAATGAGAGAATGCTAGAACTGGTACCTTTGTTTTTGTTGGGCACTTGGGGAAGCAGGGATGCTGTTGAGGAAAATAGTTTGCTCAGTTATTCTAAAGGGGAAAGGTCATTTTGAAAAATGGAAATTTCAAATAGAAGTAGTGGCATTTCAGAAAAATAACTTTGTTTGGCAACGATTAGTATCTGTTGGGGCAGAAACTCAGGCCTTTATTTGCAGTGATTTCTGAAGTGCCTTACATGTTCTGAAAGGAAAAGCACAGAAAATCTTGCCTGAGGGAGACTTTTCAGCCCCTGGTACATTCTCTGCATTGTTAATTTGTCTCTATACTTAACTCCTTTGTGACTGTAATTTGTCCTTCAAAAGATAATAGTTCAGATAAGCAAGAAGATAGAGTGAATGTAAAAAACATTATTTGCCTCAGGGTGACTAAAGAGAATTTGTAATTGGACTGCATTTCACTATGACCCTTCATCCAGTGAATGGTACTATTAATATCATTTAATATTTTAAAGTAGGTGAGCAGTTCTCCAGAAAAGGCTGGAAAATGTCTCTAACACCTAGAAAACAAGATGACTTTCATGCTAAAACTGGGCATGCCAAACACCATCTCAGGTTCCTCATTTCACCAACCACAGAGAAGTAAATAACAAGACGAAGGGGAAAGCGAGAGATTTCTTCTGTCAAAGACCAACCCACCCTGTATTATGGCCCTTCTCCCTCCTCTCTATTGAGAAGGGAGCAAATCACAGTCATCTTAGATTTGTAAAACCCTTTACAATCCATTAGTACGTTGCTTATAACACTTGTGAAGGGGATTTAATAAATAGGGCCTCAGGAGTGAAAGTTAATACAGTCCTAAGCAGTGTCTCTGTTTCTTGATTAATATTTCCCAGGTGGGATCAGGCCCATTGCCACATCCCTTGAAACAGACCTTATAAATCTCTATCTTACAGATAGACTAAATACAGAGTTAAATTTGAGGACAATATATTGGCCAGGGATGATGAAACTCTAAACAATAGGGTGAAAGTATGGGTTTCATTCTCTACAGCAATTTTGACTCTTTCAGAAATATTTTATGTGGCCTAAAGAAAATTTAATGTATCATGATATAGGAGGTGCTTAAAATTAGGGATGGGCCTAAACCTATGACTCATTAATATAGGGAACTAGGATGAAGAAACTCCATCTGCCAATACTGGTTAACCCCTTCTTTGAAACTTAGAATTAATTGCCTAGATATGACTATCAGGTTAAGTTACTTGCTCAGGGTCACACATCCTGTTTGTGTTAGAGATTTAATTTAGGTCTTCTTGATTCCAAAGCCAAATTTCCACTACACCATACTACTTAACAGATGTTGAATTTAAATTGAATAAAATTAATGGAATTAGACCAGTGTGTCTAATGAAAATGTATGAGCACAATGAAAAAAAGATACATTCTAAGTAGAATTCTAATTTTGTGTTATTTTCATAAATTTGTTCTTCTAAGAGAAATCTTGAGTTAATTTGCTGAAGGATGACAGTTATTTTTCTTTAGCCAAGTGATAATGCTGTAATAAGGGTGAGTGAATAATGACGGTATGTACAAATATGGGTGGTACCAATTGTAAACTCTGTAGACCAAATAGAATTTTTGGCACACTAATGACTTTGAAAAACTGTTTTCAAGGTTAATTGAGCAAATATACTCAAATCAGTAGCCAGTAACTAAAGTTCCCACCCAAATCCTACGATTAGATGGATTATTCATGAATACCGTATAAGATTGGTATCCCTGCAATACAAATTGTAGAACATTAGGATATGAAGTGACCCCTGAGATCTAGTCCAATTTATTCTCTTAACAGAGGAGGAAAATGGGACCTAACAGGTTGAATTCTCCAAAATAGATTTTACTTATTTTACAAAGAGTTCTCATTCATTTTTACCTGAAGATTTGAGGATTATAGATACAGAGCCAAAAGGGACCTTACAGGTTAGCTAGTCAGTTTTATAATGAGGAAACTGAAAATGAGTAAAATGACTTTCCCAAGGTTACACAGGTAATAAACTATAGAGCTGAGATTCATAGCTTAGCCCTCCAAATCCAAATCAAACTCCTTCCACCATACCCTATTGTCTTCATAAAAAGTTGAAAAGGTACCTAATATATTTTGGCACAGTGCTGAGAGTTCTTGTTAGAATATTCAGTAGGAAGAACAATTGGCCAGAAGTCGGGGGTCTATTCTACTCTAATCTCATCCCTTCCACATTTTCAGGGGTTAGGGTCATGAAAACCCACGATCTGAAAAATTCACCCAAAATATTTTGGTCCTCCCTTCATGCCAGAGAAGAAGTCTTATGGCATTAGAAAATAAAATAAATTGATTTTATGCAATGCTATACATACATTTTATGCATTTCTGAGTTTCTAAACTTTTTCTGTATCATCTGCTTCTGCCAAATTCCCCAAAAATTCCTGTGTAATTTCATACGCTGACCCCATGATATATTGAAATCACGATGAGGAAAGTCACAACATGGAAGGGTTAACTATATATATGTGACCTTAAACAAGTAATCTGCTCACTCTGGGCCTCAGTTTCCTCATTAATAAAATGATCAGGTTGGATTGAATGGCCTTTCAGAATATTTCTAGCTATACAAATAGTATCCTATATAGACAGCACTTCCTCTTGTTATTCAGTCATGTCCAACTCTTTGTGGTCCCCTTTGGGGTTTTTCTGGCAGAGATACCAGAGTGGTTTGCTGTTTCCTTCTCCAGTTTATTTTACAGATGAGGAAACTGAGGAAAACAAGATTTTAGTGACTTGTCCAAGGTCACACACCATATCTGCTAGTAAATGTACTTTCTCTAGGGTTTATGAAATACTGACAGCATTGATTCAAAAAGATGTTAGAATGTTAACATGGGATAGATGCATAATTAGAATTAATTGTCAGCCACAAGGAATGAAAACATTTTGGGAACATGGAGAAATGAGGTAGCTGTACCTACCTCAGGTAGCTGAACACAGTTTTATGTTCATTTTTTTTGGTCAGTCCAGAAGGCATGAGATGTGTGGATGAGATCTCAGAAAATGTAGAGCCAGGCAGAATTCATTAGTGTCTTAGAAAAAGAGGGTATTTGGCACATTCTGTCCCCTCTCTGTACTCCCCTTTTCTCTCATGCAGAAAGCTATGGCAAATAACCTTAGGGGTTGGAGAAAGGGGGTAGTCAAAGCAACAGACCATTGAGGCAGCTGGGCTGAGAATCAACTGACCGTGTTACATTAAAATACAAAGGATCTTAAATGTATGATTCAGCTCTTCTAATGTTCTCTGTAGTTTAGATGTGTACATCTGATCTACAAGGATCATATTTAAAATATCCCTCATATAACTGTCACCAAAGTACATTGCTACATGACTCACCTCTCATTAACTCATAATTCAGTGGGGGCAACTGGCATAAGCCAAGCATCTCTCTTTGCAAGACTGACTCATGGGCTGCTAGAACAGCAGCTTCAAATAGAAGGCAAAAGATGGGGAATTCTGAGCTTGTTTTCTTCCTATTTTTTCTGTCTAAGACCTGATGAATTTAAAAATGTATTCTTCATTAGCTCTTTACTTCTATATGTTCTTTTTATCAACAGGTGCTGTTCCTCCCCCCCCATTCTAGTTAGTAAGTTCCAAGATTTTTTTTGGAGGGAGGGAGTGAGGGGAAGGGAGTGGATAGTCATAACTGTGATTTCATTAATATGGTGAATGTCTAGTGTGGAAATGCTATCTTCTGATGGACCTATGTCATTTGTCTCTACAATTTGTACTACCAAAGAGTTGGTGGAATCACTCAGGGGCACTGTCTCTAAGTAAAAGGATAAAAAGATCATTGATGTAGAACTAGAAGGGACCTTAGAGGCCATCTAGCCCAATCCCCTCATTTTACAAATGAGGAAACTGAGAACCCTCCAGGAGTTGTGACTTCCCCAAGGTCACACAGTAATTATCAGATTTTGAACTTTTCTGTTAACTTCAAATTCAGTACTCTTTTCAACTATTCTGGGGACCACAATTGGGAAATGAGATTAGGGTTGGGGTTTAGAAATGGAGAAGAGAAAAGTGGAAGAGTGAGGAAAAATAGCCAAGCAAAGAATACAAAGTTTTTGTTGTTACTTTGTTTTTTAACAACAAAAAAAATATGCAGCTAATTCTTTGGACAGAAAAAGGACATGACTATAGTCCAGAGATCATAGGATCATAGATATAGAGCTGTAAAGGACCTTAGAAATCATCTCAACCTACCCTTTCATTTTGCATGTTAGGAAACTGAGGCTCAGAGAGGTTAAGCCACTTATCCAAGGTCACTGAGCTAGGAAGCGGCAGAGCTAGTATTCAAACTCTGATAGCCTTAACTCCAAACACAGTGTTCTTTCCACCCTCGCGCCCTACTTCTTTACCTCCCCTTCCTCCAACCAAAGATCTCAAAGCATTATGACTGATACATCCTCAAGTTGGAAAACCAAGCTATTTACTTCCTCTTTCTAACCAAGGATTGGTCTCCTTAGTTCTCCATTGTCATCATGATTCTCTGAGTGCCCATGAAGATAGCAGCACCACACAACAGCCATAGTCTAAGAATGAAAGGAAAAGAGGCAGGCAACAGAACACTGACAAGATCTTTTACAAGGGAAAGAGAATGTTCTGATCTTTCATTGTTTTAAAAACGAAAAAGGAAATTACTCTTAAAAAATACCAGCACCTGACACTTCTCTTCAGCCATGAAAATTGTCCAAAAAATGCTTTAGAAAAGCAATGCACTTCCAGAGAGCTCTCTGGAATAAAATAAACATATCAATGAGCCTAGATCTAATATTTTTTCCCAAAGTACTGTGTCTGCAATCCATCCTCTATAAATAATAAATCAAGTAAAATTAATCGAAAGAGTGAGCTACTTGACTTCTAAAGTCCCTTCCCACTCTCTATTATCTTTATGATTTTTAAAAATATATAAATAATAACTTTTACACTGACATATCTCTTCAAGGTGACAAAGTACTTCCCCACAATATCCTTCTGAAGTAGGTAATGTAGGTATTATTTTCTTTATTTTACAGATGAGGAAACTGAGGCTTATTTTTTAAAATAAATGGATATGGAAATTGTTTATTAAAACATATTGCAAAACCTTTACAGCTAACTCAAGCTGGCATTGATTTCTCCCCTTCCAGACTTCAAGCCAGTTTTGATGCTATATGTATCAAATAAGATAATGCATATGAATTCACATGCAATTCTACATAAAAAGGAAATCTTTCATATAAAAGATAGGTTGTATTATACTCTCTACATTATTGTAGAACACTTTGAATTGTTATCTATTTCATATCTGATTGTTTCTTGAGTTTAAGTCTTATTTCTCCAAAGAAGGCTGTCAATTCCTTCTGGGCATTTTTCAATTCATTTTAGTTAACATTTATTAAATACCTACTAGGTTCCAGACACTATGCTAAGTGTGATGTAGATACAAAAGACAAAAAAACAAACAAACAGTCTCTCATAAGAAGTTTACCTTCTTTTTGTGGGGGAAGGGAGTTATTTTGAAGTGCATAAAGTAGGTGCTTAATGAATGCCAAATTGAATTAAATAAAAAGGGAAGAAAATCACAATGATAAAAAATTCATAACTTTAAATTCTTTAAAACTGATAGCTTTAATTTTTCCAGCACATTGAGTCATTCATTAATCAATCCCTTCCCTCCTTCATTCTTCTATATAAACACAAATTTTTAAAAGAGAAAAAAAGCATTCTGCAAAACCAACTAACATACTGGCCTTTTATTCACTATTTCACATTCATAATACCCTACCTCTGCAACAGAGAGGAGATGGAAAAAATTAAGTTGTTTGCTTTTTTTTAAACATGCAATAGACTTCCATTTCATTTTACTAAGTATATATTAGTTGCTTGTTTACCAGTGAGTAGGGAAGAGAACGAGGATTTATTAAGTACTTATGTGCCAGGCACCCTGTGCTGTGTGTTTACAAATATTATCCCATATAGTACTCACAATGGTACCTAGGAGTTAGGCACTATTATTATTTCTATTTTACAGTTGAGGAAACTGAGGCAGGCAGAGATTAAATTATTTGTCCAAGGTCACACAGCTGGCAAGTGTCTGAGACTAGATTTGAACTCAGGTCTTCCTAACTCCAGATGTAGCACTCTATTCACTTAGCTACCTGCACAAAGTCCTCACCACCATCATCATCTATGGTGGAACTAATTTAAACAAGTCTTTTGTACCATTTCTCCTCCTCTCTTTGCCACACATGCACAGAATTCCTGTCCCAAATATATGGTTAGCCTTCAGTAAATACTAGATGAATTGAAAATTCTACTAATTCAATAACTAATTCAAAGAAAGACTGTGGCACAACAGTATAGGATAAAGACAGTAAAATAGCGTAAGATATGAAAATAAATAGTGATTGTGAGATGAACAACATTCCATATTTTTCTTTCTCCTTCCTGTCTAGGACCCAGAAGCACACTTTGGTCTCATGGTCCATAGGTAGATGTCAGTGGAATGTGTTGGTTTACCAGTGTTCAACTATCAGCTTACTTATCTTTGCAAATGAGATTCCAGCTAATAAACAAAAATGGCTTGAGAACTAACACTGAGCAGTACAGGGTACAGAATGTTCTCAGCAGTCAAAGAACTCATGAATAATATGACCAAATACTTCCTTGATTTCAGAGCATTCCTGAGTCTTCCTTAGATAGCTTATACCCTTCGCCTCCTGACCTGAATCTGAGGTCAAATGCCCCAGCTCAGGTGAGTCAAGAATAGATCTGGGTGAATTCTCTGGATGCTGACCATGAAGTGTGACTTGCTCTGAGATTGTACTTGTGCATTTCAGTCTGAAGGCAAGGAGCCCCAATAACTTGCCACCCAGTATCCTAACAAAGAAAGGAACCCATCTTTGATTCAGAAAGGCAATACAAAATTCTTTCAGATTATGGAGTTGAAACTCCATCCCACAGCAGAAAGTGTGGGTTTATTTCCCAGCAGATACAAAACTCTAGTTGCCATAGAAATGGAAACTGATTTGAGCCTTCCATGAATTTTGTTGGTGCTTTTCATACTTAATGACTATCAGGACATATTACAAAATTGTTGCATAAATTGAGAATTATAAACTTTTTTCCTGAGGAATATTATTAAATTCCTTAATGTTAAAATACAGTCCATTTGGACCAATGAACATTTTTCAACAGCTTTATTAGCCATTATGAAATTCCCCCTTTCCATGCAAGTCATTAAATAGATTATTGAAGATAACCATACTTTTCATCACTTTGACATTTGTGAAATGACTTTCTTTAAAGGAAGGGAGGAGAAAATGGGGGTGGGCAAAGGTGAAGACAGCTCATAGGTTCAAAGTTTTCATCATCATCATCATCATAACAACTGGAATTTATAGAGTGTTTTAAGATTTGCAAAGAGCTTTACAAATGTTCTCCTGTTTGATGTTCGTAACAACTCTGGGAGGCAGGTACATTACTATTCCCATCCAGCTAATAAGTATTTGAGGCAGGTTATGAATTCAGGTGTTCCTAACTCCAAATCTAATATTCTATTCATAGAGTTGAGACTTTAGAGCTCATTGAGTCCTGTCTCTTTACTTTATACATGAGGAAAATAAGACCCAGTAAATGTAAGTGACATTATTTAAGGTCACTCAGCTAATAAATGGTAGATGTGGGTTTTGAACCTCTGTGCTCCAACTCTTATTTTAGTATCCTTTCCACTATGCCAATATAGAACCCAAATCTCCAAATTATCTCTGAATTTATTCCTTCCCTTCCACTGCCCAACATTTATGCCATAAATGCAGGTTCAAATACTTAATAAAGATACTGGAGAACTAAGATGTGGAATCTGGGTTGCCTCCTTGAGATTACTGCCTGGACAACTTGTGAGTAATATAGAGATAGTGGAGAATATCCCATGGAATGTGGATGGCCCTTTATGATAAGCCACATGTGCTTTAACACCCTTACTGGAAGACATTATGACTCATCAGAAGAGTCTAGGTCATAGACCAGTCCTCATATATGGCATATGTATGGCCTCTACAACAGACATACAACACACATATATAATTTAATACATCATTCCATGTAGGAGTCACTATTAGACTTTTCCTGTTATTATTTCTTTTATGTAGTTGTGTCCAGCTGATATAAGATGTCAAATCTACAGCTCAAAATTGCCTTAGATATCATTTTGTCTAATTTACTTATTTTTAGATGAAGAAACTTGGGCCCAGGGGAGTTAAATGACTTGTTCAGTTTCACACGGGTTATGTGTTAGTACTGGAGTGTGAACTCAGGCTCCCCAGCTTCAAAGTCAGTCTCCCATTTCACTGTTTTTCTTTCCCCATTGCAAAGTTGAGTGTATCCCTTCCACAGGGATACCACCTGTGGTACCATCAGAAAACAGGGACTCCATCATCATTCTTCCACACATCCATCCCCTTCCCCTCATCTAATTCTTCACATTCTGGTAGACAGGTAGTTCTAGATGCCTTGGTCTCTGATGTTATCTTAGGAATCTGGGTCAAGATGGGCCCAGAAAGATATAATCAGGTATCTTTCTGTTCCTGAATGCTTCTCAAAGATATAGGTCAACTCTAGTACCTCCTTGGAGGGGACTGGGAGATTTTGGTTAAAAGATTCTCCTTGAGAGTCTCTCAGAACAATGTGACCTTTTTTCCCTGGAGAGTCTGACATCTGAAGCATTCCCAGAGAGGACCCCCTGACTTTGGGGACTGACTAAATCCTATCCCAGATTTCCTGAGGCTGATACAATTGAGATGGACTCTGACTCTGGCCCTTGGAGAGATCCTAGTGACCTCTGAAGACTTGCTCAGAGTATGGCATTATGCCTTAGAGACCAATGGCTGAAAAGCTATGACCATGTGTTGATAGTAATGGTATCTTTATAGCAATCAATGCAACTAACTAGGGTTGAGTTGAATGACCTAAAGGATAGCAGTAATATTTATCTGATGTCCTGATGGGTTATGGTAATGGAAACGATTTGCTCTTTTCTCTCCAGGGGAGGGAACAGTAGAGGACTTTCACCTCAACAGTTTTCTCAGTAAGTCCAAGTCCACTTTGTGGAGACAACACCTTGGCACCTTTCCATTTGACCAATGACATGCAATCTAGCTCCTTGAACAGTTTTATACACATTCCCCATGTACTATACTCCAACATACCAATGGATTGGTAAGTTCATTGGCTGGAATGAGTACCCTTCCACGATGGCATGTTGCAACACATCTATACCTGCCCATCCAGAGCACCTCTTGTCCATCTGTGTTTTCCCTAATCTTTATTACAGGAAAGTCTAACTCAGTCAGGGTAGATGGATAATAGCCAGCATTTGTGTGGTTCTACAAAGTTTGCAAAGGATTTTATTTTCCATTTGATTCCCTACAATAACTTTGTGCAATACATATTTCAATTATCACTATCCACGTTTTATAGATGAAGAAACAGGCACAGTGATTTTAAGTGACTTGGCCATAACCACAAAGCTCATTAGTGCCACAGCTTGGAAAATGAACTGGGATCTCTCATGACTACAAGTCACTCTACTTTTTCTCCTAGCCCACATGTAGCAATCACTGACCCCTTTGGTGAATACTAACAATGAAGATATTATACAAAAGAGATGCAACCAACAAGACACATGCCGAAGCCAGGTGACAGCAGAACAGAGGCTGCTATTTGCCTCTTGTTTCAAAAGGAAAATGACTTCTTACAGCTCGTCCTCATGTGGCAGTAGAGTCCAATGCCATCTCTTTCTCAACACAGGTTGTATCCCATGCTGGCACAATCAGTTTTTTCATAAACCTCTGCTCAAAATAGAAGCTATTACCCAGGTGAAATAACAAAGACAGACTCTGTTTTGGAGATTACCATCACTATTATTTTTACAACCTACTGAGGGTGTATTGAACTCCAAAGGACAGATGTGAATTGTCCTTTAAAAATATTAGCAAATGCTGATCTCGGAAGAAGAAAACCTGGCAGAGTTTGCACATTGCTCGTAAAACCAAACAGAACACCTAATTTATTGGTTTGAGTATATTTAAATATGTTTAGTAGATTAAACAGAATTTGTAAGTTTATGCACAGTCGGCACTTTGAGTTAGATTGAACTGAACTGTTGTCATAGAATATAACAAGTCACTCATTCCGCTGTTTGTAGCTTTAATCATTTGACATTGCAGACATATTCAAACACAGAATTAAGCTGCTGAAATCTAGGAGCCCATTTGGCTCTTTGGAATTTCCCCTGCCGGTTCCCACAGGGTCAGGTTGCCTCCACCCAGCAGGCCAAATTCCCATGACACAAGGCCACTGGGCGGAGTTTCCAGGAACACAAATTCTAGAGGTGGGACTTATAAAGGTTAGTGATGTCCCTGTGAGATATCACCCAAGGGTCAGGAAAACTCAGTTCCGCTCTTCCCCATGGTCAAATAGTTGGCCACACTAAGTGCCCTCTGGGGTAACTCAGCCTTGGCTCCCTCTCTCTTTCTGATAAGCCAAGTGTAAGCTATTCCAAACTGTACCAGGAACAGGTTCAAATGACTGAATTTCAAACCCTGGGCCCTCCAATGACTTGCCATGTCATCATTCTTTCAGTTTTGGTTTTCTTAGCTCTCCCTTACCGCTGTCTCAAGGATGAGGATATAAATGGTGGCCAAGGAAATGGTGGTGGAAATTCTATTCATTTGGCACTCTATCCATAGTGTGTGACCTCTGGGATGGGGCTTTTCCACAGGTAGTCTTGTAGGAATGTATTTCAATCTTATTCAAGCCCCTTTTGTATCTTGTTTGGTACTGATAGCCAGAGCAAAAGAAATTGAGAGACATTCTGAGTTAGAGCTAAAGAGATGGATCTCAAGGACCATGGAGAGTAGACTTTTGAGTTTGGAGAAGAGACAGCATCCATCCTGCACTGATAAAGTTCTAAGGAATTAAATTTACACTGAAGGACTTGGGTGGAATCTTTCTCCTTCTTCTTCTCCTCCTCCTCCTCTTTCTTCTTCTCCAAACCTATGATTTCTCCAGAATGGGAGAAACGCAAGTCAGCAACTGTTCTGCATCTTATAATATTAAGGAATTGAGGAGATTGAAAGATTATGCAATTTATCCAAGGTCATACTGTCTTAGAGTCAAGACTTGAGTTACAGAAGTCTTTCTCTCTCCAAGACTAGGTATACCATGTTGCCTACTTCACAAAATGTTTAATTTCCAAATGACACGATAGTGTGCTATATAGGGCACACACTAGGCCTTGATAGCTCTTTTGGTTGATCAGAAATGAGACACCAGAGTTGCATCATTGTGAGGATGTGCTGGCACAATACTGGGCCTAGAGTCAGGAAGTCCTGGATTCAAATTTAACCTTAGATACTTACTAGTTGTATGATCTCGGGCAAGTTATTAACCTCTGTCTGCCTCAATTGTAAAATAGGGCTAATTCCTAACCTACTACCTCCCAGGGTTGTTGTGAGAAGTAAATAAGATATTTGTAAAGCACATGGCATAGTGACTGGCATATAGTAGATGCTTAATACATCTCTTTCCTTCCTTTCTTCCTTTTCTCTAACAATTGATTGGTACATCTCTAAGACCTGCTGTCTGTGAATAAATTGACTCTGGAAGAAAATACTACAAAGTTCTATGATTGTTAAAGGTAGAAATACAGATTTAAGATCTTGGATGAGAACTTCAAAGTCATAGGATCGTGTATTTAGACCTAGAAGGGACTTTAGAGATAATTAAATATCTATTTTTTTAGAAGAGGAAACTGAGACTTAGAAAATAAGATCACCTATGTAATAAATGAATAGAATTGCTAGGACTTGGCCCTCTGTCTCTAAATTCAGTTTTTCACACTGCCTTGCCCTTCTCATTGATAAAAAAAATAAAATAAAAATGATGGGCCAAATGAACAAAATGCCATTTTAAACCAATTTGTACTGTCCACTGTTGATGAATAGTCTGTGTCCTGAGTGAGGAATTTCCACTAATAACTATTTATAAGTACCTACTATATGCCCAGCACTGTGCTAATCATTGGCTAAGATACTAGAATCATAGAATTTCTATTTGGCAACCTCCTCATTTTATAGGAAAAGAAACCAGGATGAAGAGAAGTGAGTTACCCAAGGTCACATAGAAGGGATACTCTTCCTAAAGGAAAAAAAATCCTTGATTTTATCTGAGGGAAAGTGAGACTTAATGGCCTATTGAAATGCTGGAAAGAAGGAAGGAAGGAAGGAAGCAAAGGAGGAAGAAGCCTAGCATTGTCATCTAAGCACAGGGCCATCCATACTTCTGATAAAACCATGTGAATTATGCAGTGTACTTCATGGATATGGGAGACAGAGTACCACATCTGTGCAGCAACTCACTGAAGCCAATGTTCTTTGACTGAATATATTTGAGAGAAAATTATTTTTCACTCTTGACAAAGTTATAAAATTTACTTCTGCTCAAGACCGTAAAGCACATCTTCTGGGAAAATGTATTCCATTTAATACCCTTTTTTTTTTCCCTCCTGTCATTCTGTCAGGGCCAAGACAACCAGGAAGGACTTTGGCCTGCACTTTACCTTTCTGCCTAGACAACAGTGTTATTTGCTAAGTTTCCGTTTGGAGGCTAATTTTGTGAAATAGCCCAGATTGGTTTGCAGATCTCTAACAGAGATTGGAACCCTGGAGTAGCTGAGAAACTTTGACTTCCAAGTCACTTCATTATGATAGGAAAATCACTTTTATGGTAGGAAAGTTACATTTCTAAGCACAACTGCATACTAGCCTGGAATTCTAATTCTAGACATTAAGAGGGATGGGGGAGGGGCAAGGAATCTCTCTGCCGGAATGAGAATTTGCCAGGTTCTAGGGCCCTGGCTGACTACGGGGCATCATTAATCATTTCTTAATTAGGTACTGCTCACATCAGCTATATTTATGTGGAGCTGGGTTGGTATTCAAATAGTCCGTTAGCTGTGATGAGAGATTTACGAAAATTGGACCTGCAGACCTCAATTGCTATTTCTCTTTACTCTTCTTGGCAGGACAAAAAACAACCACCCAACAACACAAAGATCTACTACGAGCACCAACAATAGGAAATCTAATGAATTTTGTGGTATAGTAGGTAGAGGGCTGGCCTTGGAAACAGAAAGACCTGAATTCGAATACTGACTCCTCCCCATATTGGCTTTGTGACCCAGAATAACTTTACCTCTCAGGGTCCTAAGCAACTATCTAAAACCATAGACTGCATAACAGTTAATGATCTATATTGGTAAAGGGAGTTTCGTCACTGGAATCTTCTCATCTCAGTGAGTATGCATACAACTGAATATGTATTACTTTTAGGAGTTAGGTGAAGTTAACATCATGAATTAAGGCAACCTGGTAGTCTCTTGATAATCCAGGTCTAGTTTTGAGACAAAAATCAAATGAACACTGCTATTCCCATTAAAGACTTGTCAGGCAACTTTTCCAAGACTCTAATCATCATTCACCCTGTTGGTCAGTCATTTTTCAGCTGTGTCTGACTCTTCATGACCCCATTTAGGGTTTTCTTGGCAGATGTACAGGAATGATTTGCCATTTCCTTCTCCAATTCATTTACAGATGAGAAAACTGTGGCAAACAGGGTTAAATGACTTGCTCAAGGTATCCAAACTAGTAAGTTTCTGAAGCCAGATTTGAACTCATGAAGATTCCAAGCTCATTTGTTCTATATACACTGGGCCATCTAGCTCCCCCTGACCATTCACTTTGACTTCTTATTGGAAAAACTGTCTTCCCTGGTCACCAATCCTCTTTGAGGGCAGGGATCCCCTTGTTTGCTTGTATTTTTGTTTCCAGCACCTAGCACCTAGTACCTCATAAGCACTTAATTTTTCTTTTCATTTATATATTCATTCATTTATTAGCTAACATGGAAGGCTAATCCTAAGAACCTTCATGAGTTAATCTAAGAATCCTTTCTCTCTGTAAGAGGAGTTCATTCAGTGCCTCATTTCAGCCATAGCTGAAAGTTATAGCAAAAGAACAAAAGAAGGATTAAGAAAAACCAAGATACCTCCAATAAGAAGCAATCTCCTGAAAATCTGTTATTCTTTGTGATGCAAAACATTACAAGTAACACATTTGCCATTTTGTGAAGGATTGGAGATCTGCGTAAAATATGACAACTCAGGAAGTCCCTGATTATATAATGGGGTGGCCCCAAAAGATGTGCACTAGATAGCCTATTGTAATACCCAAAGAAGTAAAGGGGCATCTAGGTGGCATAGGAGATAGTGTGCCATGCCTTGTGTCAGGAAGACTCATCTTCATGGCTTCAAATCTGGCCTCAGACACATACTACTTATGTGACCCTGGGCAAGTCCCTCAACCCTGTTTACCTCAGTTTCTTCATCTGTAAAATGAGCTGGAGAGGGAAATGGCAGAGCATTCCAGTACTTCTGCCAAGAAAACCCCAAATGGAGTCATGAAGAGTGGGACATAACTGAAAATGACTGAAGAATCATGAGGGTATAGAATCTCTTAAAAAAGATCACCATCATATTTAGGTCCCAGTTCTCTTGTTTTCAAAGAAAGTTATTCTCTCTCTCTGCTGTAATGAGTAGTTGAGGGGATATGATTATCAGGGAGTGGTAGCCCAAAGTGAGAAAGGGACCACATTTGTGTATAAAACTTAAATGACAATGAGATTTTTAGGACCTCTCTCCTAGGGGTATGATTTTTAAAAATAAAATAACATAAGAGACAACATAATAGAATGGAGAAAAAAATGACATCAGTGTGGGGAAGATTTGGAGTAAAATACTGCCTCTAGTATCTATCTACTGGCTCTATGACCCTGGGTAAAGGACTTAACCTCTCAATGCCCGGGATACCTCTGTAAGACTAGAAAAAAGCTGTTTTCCCACATGCACTATACCAGGTGGGGAACCTGTGGCCTTGAAGCCACAGAATTAGAATCCAATCCCTTGAATTTAGTCAAAAAGTCATACTTGAGGACCTAGAGCTCTAAACCAAGTCTCCCTGCTGAGGACAACTGCAAGATTGACCTCTCCATATAAGAAGTCAGCTGTATTAGACAGACACTTCAGGCACTGTCTTGGATCAATTACATCAGAGATCTGGTTCCCCTCCTTTCTCTGAAACTGTGAAACACAGCTTTCTAGCAAGTCAAATTATAAAAGGAATCATATTTACTGCTCTTCTTGATTGGAACCTTCTAGCTCAGTTTCCCAACTTAAATGTAATTCAAATCTATCATGACAGGAGTTAACCTCTACCTATTGGTAAAAGAATGGGCGAAGCATAGCTCAAACTGAATATTTAGTATTTACCCATGGGTATAGTAGGCACTTAATAAATGCTTGTTGAATGAATAATTGAATGAGAAGTAAAATTCCTTCGCGATGCAAAGTTTCTTATACTATCCTTGATTCAGCCAAACTGAAGGTGGAATCATGTCCTCATTTGTTGTGGTTTAGTCCTATCTAACTCTTCACGACCCTGTGGACCATAGCACACCAGTACCAATCCATGAGGTTTTCTTGGAGTGATTTGCCATTGCCTTCTCTAGTGGATTAAGGGCAAACAGAAGTTAGGTAACTTACGGAGGGTCACCCAGTAAGTTGGTTGGATTTGAACTCAGTTCTGATTCCAGACCAAGTGCTCTATCCACTGAGCCACCCAGCTGCCTCATGTCCTCACCAGAAGCCATGGACCTTCAGTTGCATCTCAGCAACTTCTTATAATAGCTTAAAAGCCACATGACAGGGGTGTTTTGCTTTCCCCATTGCCCCCAGCACCATTTTAGCAAGGCTCTATTATACTAGGAGATCATTTCTCCAAAAGGGCTTTTAAAATCATGCAGCTATGGGGATCACAATACACATTTCCTGAGATATGGTTGTTGGCCAATGGGCCCATAGGAACCTTCACACATGTGTAAGATCCCTACATAATAAATTTGAAAGCAAGAAATTAAGAACAAACATGTCAAGCTACAGTTAACAGGTTGGTAAACTAGAAATGAAGTACCTGGTTTGAGTCTAAGGTTACCAATGGAAACAATGCCTGTAAAGTAGGTCAAGAAGCTATTGAGATTTTCTCTGTGCAAAGAGTAAGGGAGCAAAGGTCAGCAGAACTGAGAAAAACAGCCTTTGAGCCTCTGTCCTTGTTCTGGCTCATTTTCATACTCTTTCCTCACTAGCAATTTGTGAAAGCAGACAGAAATTCCTTATGCTCAGGAAGGTGGGAATAATTATAACTAATATTTATGTAGCACTTACTATGCGACATTCCGGAGGCAGCTAGTTCAAGCAGTGGATTGAACCTAGGCCCTGACTTCAGGCACAGCACTCTATCCACTGCACCACCCAGCCACTCAGAATATTTACTATTACTAATCATATCTCTTTTCTAAGGGTTTAAGTAATTTTGCCAATGCTACCTCCAAGCAAAGACTTTTCTAAAGTGGAGAAAGAGATTGAAAACTGAATTCATTGGGGCCTAGTATCATGAATCAATTGCACAGTTAGAGATGCATATCTTTTGCCTCCCTGTCAGATGCTCAATACTCAAGTCATTGCTACCTCTCCTACCATAATACAAGCCTCCCTGTGATAATGCAGCCTTTCATAGCTGGTGAACAAATCCAGCACTGTCAGACCCAGAACTGAGAATGTTTTTGCTTTCATTTTCCAAGCTGACTTTTATCTTCTTAAATGAAAGATATACTATCCACCCACTAGCTTTTCACAGTTCTTCTCTTGGGAAATTCAGCTACTTTTCTGAAGTGGTGTCTGGCTAACACAGCCCAGCTGCTTACACAGAGAAGCCAGTGCTACTGTTGTTCCCAGCAAGGAGGCCTTGGTTCAGAGCTTAACACCATGACTTTCTCTACTGTTTGACAACTTAGGATATGTTGTTGGTGTTATTTTTAAGGAAAGTTACTCTTTTACAGCATTAATAACAGTAGTGGTGGTGATGATGGAAAGGAGGTGAAATGATCTCCACAGCCAATTTACAATAGAGATGTCCAAGGTGACTCATGCTGCTGGCCACAGTCTAAGGATGTGAACAACTCAGTGAATGCTGTCAGTCTTCCTCCTTGTAGGACACCTGCTATGTCCTATGTGAATGAGAAATAAAAGAAGACAGGGGAGAAGAAACTCATTGAATCCTGAGAGTGCTGTCAAAACACCACCACCAACACACACACACACGCACACACACGCACACACACACACACACACACATACACACACACACACACACACACACACACACACACACACACACCCCTCTGTTTGGGGAAAGACTACACTTTCCTGAGAAAGGTTATCTCTGCCATAAGTACAGGCCCTTCCCTTATGGATCTGTATCTTTTCCTGTCCTGTTTCTGGAATCTTCTCTACCTAAAACATTCTATGCTAAAACACCCCCCTCACTGGACCTTCTCCCTGACTATATTATCAGAAATAGTCAACTGCTCAAATACACTTGAATAAGTACCCCTCTCATATATACATACATGCGTAACACACACAGTTGCACATACTTGCTTCTCCTCATAAGAACCCATGTCTTTGTCAGGGTTATTGAATTGCCCTGTTGTGCGGGCATGGTGTTTTGCCATAATAGTGTCAAGAGTTGATTGTAACCTGATTAGGAGGTGCTTTTTGGAAAAATCATATAAATAATTGTTTGGTTTCTTCTATAATCGCAACCTCATCTCACCTGAGGCTTAGGGATGCCTCTGGACGGGTTGTATCATAAATATTATACGTTCCCAACAAGCTAGAAAGAACTAGGCCAAAGACAATGACAACTTTGATGAACTTCCTACCAGAAAGAAATCTTTCCTTTCTCAGTTCTTTGTCTCTTCTTCTCACTAAGTTTCTACTCAACAGAGCTCTGATAGAACAAAAACATTCATAAGATAGCAATAGTAACAACTTGCATTCACGTAGAGCCTTAAGGTTTGCAAAGTGTTTACCTGCATTATTTCATTTGATTCTCACAACAACCTGGTAAATGAGGTGTTATATTATGTCCAGTTTAAAAAAGAGAAAACTAAAGTTGAGAAGTTAAAAGTAACTTGCTTAGTGTCAAAAAGTTGCTAGATGTCTGTGGCAAGATTCAAAAATCAGTTTTCCTGGCACTTTTAGCCAATAGCTGCTTCTGAGTAACTTTGGCTTGTGATTCTTTATTGTGAGTATGTTATAGTAAGAGGTATGCAGTATCATTTTAGAGTAGATGATTTTGGAAGGAAGAGGTTTAATTCAATTTAATTCAACAAACTCTTATTAAGCACTTATTATGCGTAAGGAACTGAGAATACAAAGACAAAAAGTAAGCAGTCCTTGACTTCAAGAAACTTCCTTTCTACAGAAGATATATGTACATGGCCAAGTAAATACAAGGTATATATGCAAAATATTACAAAATTATTTCAAGAGAGAAATGCATCAGCAAGAGGTAGTAGCAGAAAAGTTCTCTACATGTTATTGTCCAGCTGTTTCAGTTGTGTCTGACTCTTTGTGACTTCATTGGGGTTTTCTTGGCAAAGATAGTGGAGTGGGTTTGCCGTGGCCTTCTACAGCTTGTTTTACAGATGGGGAAACTGAAGCAGCCAGGGTTAAGTGATTTGCCCAACATCACATAACTAATAAGTGCCTGAGACCAGATTTGAACTTAGGAAGATGAGTTTTCCTGATGTCAGGGCTGTCATTCTATCCACTGCACCACCAAAAAATATGGAAAGTCTCATGAATTTGCATGTCATCCTTATGTGGGAACCATGTTAATCTCTGTATCATTCCAATTTCAGTATATGTGCTGCCAAAGCACATATAATAGGCCATGCCTAAGTAAGCAGTATTTTGAAGGAAATTAGGGATCTTCCAAGACAGAGGCACTTTGAAGGGAGTACATTCCAGATAGGAGGGACCACTTATGCAAAGAGACAGGGGAAAGACGGATTGTCATGTGTGGTGAAACACGAGGAAGCCCATTCAATCATAACAGAGGTTATGTCCAGGGTAGTAATATGAAATAAAATTAGAAAACCTAGTAGGTCCACATTATGGAGGGGTTTAAATACCAGCCTGAAAATTTTATATTTTATCCTAAAGAGTACTGGGAGCAGGAGCCATTAGCGGTTTGTAAAAAATATACAGCAGAACCTCAGTTTACAAGTAGCTTGGTTTATGTGTGCTTCACTAGATGAGGAAAACTTTTTCACAGAATTTGTTACAGGACAAACAAAAATTTGCAGTATGAACATCAAAATTTTGTTAAAAAACATCATCCAAATAAGGCTGTAGCAATGAGAGCCATGAATATTTCTAACAATAATGCAATATCACATTTCCGTGACATTCTGAAAAAACATCAAAAACAAGTGTCATTGGACAGATTCTTAGTCAGAAGAGAACGTAAAGAAAAAAAAATCAGTGGCTCAAAACATGAAAATGATTCTAAAAAATGAAAAGTAAATGAAGGCTGCAGTGTTCATCTTGCTTTTAGTGGAAGTAGCATAAAAGAGTACACTCCCGATGCTAAAATCCCTGTGGTTCTCATAGAAGAAAACTCTCCTTCCAAGCAATAATCCTTCCTCCTTTTCCTCCTCCCTCTTATTTCCCTTATGCCAGCCACAACTCTTCTCAAATGCAAAGTGCAGATTAATTTATTTTATTTTCAGTTTATATTGTGTACTAATCATTGCTACTGTATTTCAAGCACATTAGGGACAAAAAACTTAAAATTATAAATAATCAGTTTTATACGAATATTTCTGGGAATGTGGTACTGATCATCTAACTTTACATTATTTCCTATGGGAAAATTTGCTTTCTTATACAAACAAATCACATGACAAACAGAATCTCAGAATGAATTAAGTTCGTAAACCAGGGTTCTACTGCATTTGGGAAGACATGCATCTTGGGCGTATCACTTTGGCAGTTCTGTGGGAGATGGATTGGAAAGGACAGAGAGAGAAAGAAATGGAACCATTTAAGAGGAAACTGTGAAAGTTATGGCATGATATGATAAGACTCTAGGCTAGGTTAGAGATTAGTGTTGTGTGCAGTTGTACGTATGCAGTCGTTTTTTAGGCTGAATCTGTAATTTCATAGTTATAGGGTACTTTCAGCAAGGAGACTCTACAATAAAGATTCACACCTGCATTTCTACTTAGGGTCTTAGAGCGCTGACTGGGACTATAAGAGGGTTTAACCAGGGTCCCATCACTAGTGATATCAGGGACAGGACCTAAACCCATCTTCCTGACTCTAAAGCTAGCTCTCTATCCACCATACAACATTGCCTCTCAATATGTAATTATCACCGCTATTAACATTAATAAACCTGAAACATCCCCTCTCTTCTTTTATGATTATTTTTGAATTTTATTATGATACCTTTGCTATTGTTGTAGTCAGAAAAGCTGGTGTGAAGACATGGAGATGCCCTCAGGGGAACTACTGAACAGAACTATCAACCACTTCAGACTCATTTGCTGAACTTGGGAAATTTGGGGTCAATGTCCAGATTAGCCCAAGCCATGTAAGAGATGTCTTCACCTTTCCTCCTCATCATCACCAACCATAAAACTCTGATGCTGTGTTCCTCTCTTATACTTTAGAGAAATCATGAGCTTCAGCGGAGATCACATGGTACCCATAGCACTCAAACTTTTACCATGTTGTGTCTATGACACTCTCAGGAAAAGTTTGAGGCAAGGTAAGTCCCATCCAAAGGGGAGCACATGCATGTCAAGTAATTAGGGCAAAAATCAAACATTGAGCACTTTCGTGTTTCATGTAATCTCAACTTATACCATGTACACCTGGAACGTGGCCAAAGTACAGAGAGCAATGAATCACAATCTGCAAAATGGTTAGCAAATGTCTCCAGAAATTTTATTTTTAATCCTACATAGATTTTATAAGGAATTTTCCTAACTAAGTGCCCCAGGGACAGCACACATAGTTTTATCTTAACCCATGAATGAAAGATTGACACTCATGTAAATAATTAATGGTAGTTGTGGGTGAAAATAGTACAGTCATCCCCAGGGTAAAGGTATTGCTTCAGCAATGATATCATCTTATACTATTCCAAGTAACCCCTTTATCCCCTTATACCAACTGTTGGGGCAGAGACCAGCATGTCTGTGCCCAGTACCTGGGGGTGTCACATGGTATCTCTGGCAAAGTGAACAACTTCCTCAGGAACTAACATCAGAATCATATAGTGCCTTGGCATGTCCTTCAGTTGCCTCTCTTGGGTAATGGGTGAGCACAGGACTCATTTTTTTCTTTTCTTTTTAAATTGTGGTTTAGACATAGATACTTCATGAGGGAGAGAAAAAGGTCTGCCACTCTTGTGAATGAACCTAAATCTAATCATTTTCCTGGCATAGGTGCAGAGCCCTTGACCATGCTGAAAGTGGACCACTCAATGAAAGTTTCAGGTTCTGACTGCTTGTTTTCTTTACAGTACTGGACTTAATAATAGCAGCTCATATTTCTGAAGCACATTATGAATCCAAAGTGTTTTCCAGGAACAGGCAGGTGGTGGATATATTTGTTCCCTCCCCTTCTCTCACATGTACACTTTTTCCAGATAAGAAAACTGAGGGTCAGATAAAAACTGAGTTACCTATGACCATCACAGTGCTAATCAGTAATCAAATTGTGACTTCAGCCCAGGACTCTAGACTCCAAGTCCAGAATTCTTTCCACTGTGTAACACGATAGCAGCGAGCATGTAGCATTTTTCTCAAGATAACTGTTTAAATTTAGATATAAATTTAAATAAAGACTTAAAAAGATACTGTTTAAATTTAAAGACACAAATTTAAATAGTAATAATAGATCTAAGTAACTAGATCTTTTGAGGTTTTAGCTATATGTCAGGAACCAATAAAATCTTTCTTTTCTTTCCTCTGTCTCTACCTTTTTCTCTCTTTTTAGCTCTGTCTTTCTCTTTCTCTCCAGAGGCAAAAACTTCCACAACAAATGAATACAGATACCTGTACTTAGGACAAGTGCTATAAATAATTCATACCTCTGGAGTTTTCTATTTCTACCACATGTTTTCAGACATGCAGCACAGATGGAAGTCTATTACATCTGGGATCAAATATAAAAGCTTCAGTTTGCCTTTAAAGCTCTTCATAAACTCTCCCCTTTCTTCCTTTCCAGTCTTTTACACTTTACTGCTTTCCATGTTCTCTATGACCTAATAACATTGTCCTTCTTTTGTTTCTTCAGACCCTATACTCCCCTTTTTTGATCCTGTGCCTTTTTTCGTGGACTATCCTCCATTTCTGAAACATCCCCCTTCCTCACCACCACAATCTATCTTCTCTGGTTTCCTTCAAGCCCCAGCTCAAATCCTACCTTCTGCCAAAAAGTCTCCCTTCCTATTCCTAGTTCAGGGAGCCACAAATGAGCCCTCCTGGTCAAATTTAGCATTCAGCCTGTTTTTGCAGAATGTTGTTGTTCACATTCTTTTATGTATTATCTATAGCTGCTTGCGAGCAACAACTGCAGCCTTGAGAAGTTGCTACAAAAGGGATGTGGTACAAATGGCACCCCCTGGCTTTGTATTAGAAATCACAGTGACCCAGTTATAGCTCAACAGCATTTCAAGGACTATAGAGATCATTGAACTGGAGGAAACCTTCTGGTTACTTCATCTAACACATACCTATACAAGAATTCCCTCTACAATATGTCCAGTTAGGGACCATCTAGCCTTTGCTTGAAGGCTGGAAGTGAAAGGCGTCAAAGGTAGGATTTGATCTTCCTGACTACAAAGCCCAGTTCTCTACTGACTACATCAAGTTGCCTCTCCCCCTGTATGCCAAAACAAACACATTTTGTTTGTCCTTAGAATACAGCAGATTTTACTCATTCTAAGGTTTAGTATTCCCTAAATTTTTTTTATTGAATTATGCCACACTTTGTATTCATTCTCCATTACCTATCTTTGCTTGTATCTTCTGTACATGTCTTCATTTAAACTTAAGTTGGCCAGTGAGTTACCTCTACATCCACATCAGCCTTTTAGATAACTTCTTATTGGAATGTTTTCTCTTTGTGTCTTCTGAGTATTGTTTCTTAAGAGCTTCCTATACCTCTTGGGATGTAATCCTCCATAGAATGTTAGGCCTCCTTAAACACTTCGAAACGTGTTCTTGCCAAATATGGATTTCATATGACTGTGGCTGCTCTTCCTTTTCTCCTGCAGAGAGTCTAAAATTCTAAAACCAACAGAGTCTAAATTCTAAACAACAATAACTATTTTCTTCACGGCTCTTACATTTTCTACTCCACCATCCTTGTTGATGGACTCACCTTTTGTCCTTCTGGGCACTCAGAGTGCATGAACTAGAATTTTGAACAGTACTGCTAAAAGTATACCACTTACCATTAAAATGACTAAGTCAGTTTACTGCCTAGAGTACGGTTCTGTCATAACTCAACCACTGAGTGTTTCAACCCGCTCAACCCACGGTGTTTCCTGCTCTCATCCCATATACACTGAATATACAGAATACCCGAAAAATTTGAAGCTATTTATGAGCATTTATAACACACTTTATGAGAAAGAATATATACAAGTGGGAAACTGACCATTATTACAACTACTGGGAACCCTTAGGTACAGAGGAACAGGTCAACTTTCCTATAATTTCTATACAAATAGACCTCAAAAACTGGTAACCAGAGTTCCTTATCATTCAGGTAATTTACATGACCTGCTATGTAGGACCACCCTGTTTTCTTTCACATCCTCCTTATGTTTCCCCAATCCTGGTTCTAATGGGCCCACCTTGACCTTTCCATAAAACTACCAAACGCTTGAGCCTCCACAACTGTGAATGGGTAAGAGAAATGCAGAATGGAAGAAATACAAATCCACAGAGTCAATGGGGCCATATCTAGTACTTCACTGACTCATAGGATTAAGAGAGAGAACATAAAAGCCAACATCAAGTATCTATAACTTGAAGTAGGTCAAGGCCTTCTACTATGTCCTAATCTAGCAGAAAAGACTCTGGTCCAAGTTAGAACTAGATGATTTCTAATGCCTAGTCCAATAATAAAATTCTGTAAAGCACTTTTTCCTCCAAGCCAGTACCTTGAGTTCTATGTAGGTCTTGTCAAGGTCCTGGATCGATCCATGGCAATGCTGAGATGGTAGAGCAAACACTTGGGATGGCTAGCACCCTGTCACAATACAAGAACATAATTTGGAGCCAGAACATGGCTTAAAACAAACTTTCATTTCCCTGACACTCACTGCTCCATTCTATGGTATGTTACCTTAGATTCTAAGTAACTTGCCCTCCTTTAGGCCTCTGATTCAGATTCTCTTCCCACTTTTCCCAGGTACTTTTTATATTCACAAGGAACTTCGATATACTTGGTGTGGCTTCTGATTTCCTCTCTTGGGTCTTTAACCTTGCTCCTACTTCCCCAACAAGATTCTACCCTTAGGTTCTACTGATTGTACTTAAGTACCACTGAGGTGAGCCCCATCTCTATCAGGTCAGGGACTGGATGAGTGAAATTGTCATGGCCTTAGGAGCACCAGTGGTACCCAGAAGTACTCAAAAGCTTTCTTTAGTCCCACAGGTGAGGGTAAAGACATCAATGTAGCTACTGTGATCAGGAGCATATAGAGTTGACTCTAGGATCTTGGTTAGCATAGGGCCTGTGGTCATGGGTCATGGGATCAGGTTAAATGGCAGATATGAGGAATGATGAGTGAATGAATAAATGACAAGGCATTTATTAAGGGCTTAATTTGGGGAACATATAATGTTAAACACTGAGTATACAATTAGAAAAGTGAGGCAATCATTAATCTCAAAGAGCTCATGTTTAAACCAGGAGAAGCAACATAGGAGAATTCATAGGCAGGAAAGATAGTAAATCCACTGGTACTTACCTAAGCATTAGAATTGTCTAATCAGACATAACTTGGTAGGTATTCTGAATAAGTTATGCTATTTTCCATTTGTCTGTCTACACATAAAGGCTTGAGTTTTGGTTAAAGGGACAGGGGGTGAATCCTTAGCAATGGAATCAGGGATAGGGCAGGTAGGTGTTGCAATGGATAGAGCTCTGGGTCTGGAGTTAGAAAGACTTATCTTTCTGACTTCAAATCTGGCTTCAGAAACTGATTAGCTGTGTGAATCTGGGTAAGTCACTGAACCCTCTTTGCCTCAGTTTCCTCATCTGTAAAATGGACTGGAGAAAGAAATGGTAAATCATTCAAATATTTTTACCAAGGAAACCCAAAATGAGGTCATGAAGAGTTGGACACAACTGAAAACAACAAAAATATAGGAAACTAGGGTGAATCGTGACAGAGTCCTTTACCTTGAATCATTCTCCATCTCCACACCAAGTCATTCTATTCCTTTATGATCCTAAATTTTCCTTTCCAAATGTCAATCTTCACAGTTTCATAATCCTCCAGCTCACCTTTAGAACTCATCCTTTCCATCTAACCTTCTCCTGTCCATTTCAAACATAGTTATTATTTTACCAAAAACAATGTCTTGGCCTATGTCTATGGCTTTTCCTCATCACAGTACAAAGATAAGAAGTCCATCTTGCATAGTCAAGTATAAAATGACCCAGAAGTAGAGTACAAGGTACACAGAGTTCACCAGAACAGTTTTCTTGTTTTGTAGAAAGCCTTAAAAGATACTGACTCCTATTATGTAAAATAAGTTACTCAATAACCAAGGAAATTTAAAGATCAACATTACCATGAAATGGACCTGAAGAGACTCAAACAATTGGCAGGGAACAGATAAGATATCCTGCCTAGGATGTGGATTGCCTTGTTCAGTTCTTTAGCACCTTTGTGATCCCATTTGAAGTTTTCTTGGCAAAGCTACTGGAGAGGTTTGTCCTTTCCTTCTCCAGCTCATTTGACACAGGAGGAAACTGAGGCAAACAGGGTTAAGTGACTTGCCAAGGTCACACAGCTACTAAGTGTCTGAGGCCAGATTTGAACTCAGATCTTCTTGACTCCAGGCTCTGGCACTTTATTCACTGTGCCACCAACATGGTTTGTATTGGTTACTAAAATACAGAGTGCTGTTCATCATAATGTTGCAAATAGAAAGGCAAAAATCAGAGCCTTAAAAGTCTCTTTCTTTTTATAGAATATTTTCTCTATTTTATACTTTAATATTCTTAACTCTCAGAAAAGTAGAGTAATCCTTATATGTGTATCACGCCACAGCATCTTACATGTGGATTTGTGAGTTCATCCATGGGGATATATCTTCCATTAGTATGAGCCACAACTTTGGGGCATCTTCACATCCTTGTTCTTCCACAAATCGTTCCCAGAAGATTCACCCAAACAACAATCTAGAAATCTTCCTCTGGTTCTTCTAATATTTTAAAGATACCATTGCAGTGTTCAGGCTACAACAACAATAACTGATGCAGAAACACATGTATATGACTTTAAAATTGGAAAATACAAGTAAGTACTCTGTAAACTTTAAAGTGATATATGTGAGTATTTGTGTATAAGTTATCACTGTTGTAGAAATACTTCATCTTAGGTGACCATATAGCTATGGAACCCCACCATTACTTTCCTAGGTTCAATAGGTTTACTATGGCTGGCATCCATATCTAGACAAATTAAAGCCCCCATCAATGACTGTGTCAGCCAATGGCAGATGATTCATGGAATCAAAAGACATTTAATTAAAACAAAATGCAAGGTAAATAACAAGAAACTGAATTGGGCAATAAACAATCCCCATTTAATTTCTCTGTGTCCTCAGCACAGCTAGAGAAGGACAATCAGGACATTCCTAGTAGGGAGTTAGAGAACGGCATCTCAAGGTATCTCAGTTGATCCTTCTCTTTTAGTGTCATAACACCTAGAATTAATCTATTAGAAATTGGAGTTTTAAAATGAGGTAGATTTATGCAATCTAATGGTGGCATGCTAATAAATGTTTAACAACCAGCTCTCCAAGAAAAAAATGTGTGCTCAGAATACTTTTAGGTTTAATCTGCATTATTAACATTTTTCATCACTTTCTTAAGCCTAAATAATCAACAAAAAACCAAATCAAGTTGTAAAATTTGTAATATTTGTCAGATAGGAGGCATTTATACTGAAAATGTAATAATTAGCTCTCCCAAGTCTGAAAGAGTTTGGTACTATATCCTCTACCTGCATCTCTCTTCATACTTCTGCCATTACAGCCTATCCCGGCTAGGCCTAGTCAGCTTGATGTAGACAGGGATGCCATTTATTTCCATCTCTTTTGGTCCCTTCCCTTCAACTGTGCTTCTTGACTATTATCACTGAAACTGTGTTTCTGCAAACTCTCCTAACTTCCTTGGAATTGTCCATTCTGGTAATATGCCTATATAATCAGAATGCATCCCAGGCAATATCACCAGTTGTAGGCTAGCACGCAGTTTTTTGAGAAATATATCAGAGAATTAACCCCAGCAAAAAAAGTGATGGCTTTGGCCCCAAACGTTGTAAGGACATGGACATTTTTTTCACAGATACATCCCTTTCTATTACTTTTCTATTACTTTCTATTACTACTACTACTACTACTACTACTACTACTACTACTACTACTACTACTACTACTACTACTACTAAGCTAATCATGATACAAGTGAAAATGAGATAAATGTCCAAGGAAACAGCCACGAGAAAATTGAAAAGTGAGCTATCCTTGACACCTAGTAGTGGGAGGCATTCAGGGAAGATTCATGACACCTGAAGGGGGCCTTCAAGAAAAGAAGTTACTTAAGCAAACTGAGTTGGAAGTGAGGGTTCATTGCAAGAGACAAGCCATCTAGTTCGCTAGAATGCATATGTAAAAGAAAATCATAAGAAAAAGTCTGGAAAAGCAGGTTGGTGTCAGATTTTAGAGAGCTTCAGAGACTAGCATCAGAGATTTTATACTTCAATAGGCACTTAAGGTTTTTGTTTATGGGAATGCCATGGTCAGAGTTGCACTATTACTTGGGCAGCTACTGAGTGAAAGAGAAATTGGAGAGATAATGACTCTGAGGCAGAAAGATCATTTATGTGATTGTTATAATAAGTTATATGTGAAGAGATGTATACCCAAACTAGGTGATGGTTGTAGGAGCAGAACAGGATTAGATTCAAGAGATATTTCTAGGGGTAGATTTTCCAAAATGAAGATCTGGATGTGTAAGGTAGGGTAGAGGAAAAAATCTAAGATTTCAAAATAGTGAGTATGGATCACTGAGAGGATGGTGTTGGGAAGAAGAAAAAGAGGAAGAGGAAGAGGAAGAGGCAGAAGAGGAGGAGGAGGAGGAAATGAAGATGACGAAGATGAAAATGATGATTTCACCCAAGTTCTTCAGTATGAATTTAATTCTTTAGATAGTCAGCAATAAAGGATGGATCATGTCTCATTCCAAACTCAAAAGTCTAAATGAATAAAGAGCTACTTTCCACGGCCCTTGAGATCCATCTCTTTAATTCCAGCTATGTTTGATACCCTAAGTAATATGCATTTTTATCCACTTTTCCATTCACTGGGAAAAGTTTTTGTAGAGCCCTGACATTTGAAGCACTTGATACAGTGTACTCTGTGACTGGTAGCATTTCAAAAACTTTACTAACATCAAGAAATTGATCTATTTGGATCTATCTTAAGATATATCTTAAGAGATATCTATCTTAATATCATTAAGAGATATCTATCTTAATATCATTAAGATATATCTATCTTAATGACACCAGCAAACTTCTTAGATGAACACATATTTTTTCACATTATATATATATATATATGTACATGTATTTATGTATGCATGTACACACATATAGGTTTGGAAAAGACTTTCCTCACAACAGTTTCCATGAGACTGATAGTATATCATCACTTCCATTTTACAGATTAGTAAACTGACTTAAAAAAAGCTAAAAAAACCCAAAACATGTGTATAGTCAACTGAATACTAAGTGTTAGACATTTCCTGGAACCCAAATCTTCTGAGTTTTTTTCATCATTGTTGTCTCATGACTTGAAAGCAAAGACACTTCAATTTCTTCATGAGCCAAGAATCTTGCATACATCTTTTTTATCTGTATGCCAGTGAAGAAGAACTAGGAGTCAGTCCTCTATTTAATGGGGCCCAATTATGTAATGAATTGTTCATTTTACCTGAGCTGATCACTTCATGTGTAGATTAGCTAGGAAAGTAGTTTGTACTCTGGCTTCTCCATCCTACACCCGCCTTTGGGACCTCCCAGCTCATAAGGCTCTATAGTGAAAAGTCTTCAGGTGAAACCAATGGACTAGAAACTGAAATCACACAGATAGTAAGAGTGAGAATGAAGAATCAAGCCCAGGTCAGTGGAATGCCTCTGCTTCCCACAATTTAACTTCTTGAAACAAAAAGAAGATACTATTTTAGACTGCCTTTAAAAGCTTTTTATAGAAACTTGGGTTATCCAAATTTTAACCTTTCTAAAATTTAAAATGAAAAACAAAATTAAATTGGAATCTCCAACTGTCTCAACAACTGAAACAGTGAGAAGTATCTAATAATATGAAATTGAATAAGAATAAATGGAAATCCTGTATGTGGATTCAGTAAATCAAATGTATAAGAATACAGGAGAAATTGGATAGACAAAAGAATAGATGAAAAAGGCATTTGAATTTTAGTGGCTGCAATTCATATGAATCATCTTTTTGATGTGGAGATCAAAAAATTTAATGAAATCTTAGTTTGCATTATTAAAAAGTATAGTATCCAGAGATCTAAAGTAATGTGTTTTGTTCTGGCCACCATATTTTACTAAGAACATTGACAAACTAGAGTATATCCTGAGAAAAGTGACCAGAATATAAAGGATCTTTGATACCTCTGCCAAAGGACAATTGATTAGAAAACCTGGGAATATATAGACTGGAGAATAAGAGTTAAAAGGAATTTGAGTCCTGTCTTCAAATTCAGCTGAATCCAATTCAACAACTGTTTTTTTCAGTTTTTCATCTTTAGAAGAGCGATTACACAGTGTTTTTTACAAGGCACCGAAGGAAAGGACTAAGGCAACCAAGGAAAAGATGGATGTTAGACAGAGATTTTAGCTTGATATTAAGAAAAAATATCCTGGTGATTAAATCTGTACTCAAAGAGAATGAATGAGCTCCTGAGGGAGGTAATGAGTTAGCCATCTTTATCAACATCCATTTTAAGTGTATAGATATACATACATATATGATCTGTCAGATTCCTTCCAGCCCTAACTTTCTTCCATTCTGTTAAGTCAGGGTAAACTGGAGGGTGAATTCTGAAAAGTGAGAGAATCCCTGAGAAAATGTTCTCAAACTGCTAAGCCCAGGTAGCACAGGCCACCTTGGAGACCTCCTCATTGAGCACACACACTTTCTCTAGCTACTGGGCATATTTTATTTCTTTGTCAATTTCTGGAGAAAACATAAATTATTCAAAATTAGGAAACAGAGTTTATCATAGCTAGCACTCCTTCAACCACTGTGGTGAAAACGTAGGCTGGAACTTACATTGATATAGGCAGTAAATGATATAGGAGAAATACTTTGTAAACTTTAAATGCCTAAGTAAATGCCAGCTGTTATTGTTGCCATGATTATTTCATTCTCATAATTTTTTATGGAATTCAGACAGTTCTTATCCTGCAATTATTTGTTTATTTTTAATATTCTATGGACTATTGTACAAGTGAATAAAATTAATGATTTTGTAATTGAGTATAATATTGGAAATGTAAACTCATCTTTAGGCTCATTGAATGGCTTCATCTTCTTAGGTTTCTTGGAACAGGCCACTGATAAGGATAAAGCTGATAAGGTAGACAGGATGACAGATGTAATAGGTACCTCTTCCTATTACCACATAATTTTGATTTCTCTTTCTGGATCTTTATATTTTGAAAGCTCTTCATTCCATATTACTTGGAGATTGTTAGTGTCCAATATGGTGACATCTATTAAAATGTTCTTCTTAAAATTATTATGGGCCAAATATTGTGTTTGTATAATTATGGAAGATAGTTTTATGAGCTATGATGAATTATTTTGGTGTGGGGTTACAGATTGGATTTTTGATTTCATTGATGTGGTAAATTCTGTTACTTTTTCTTCAATTTACATTAGCTGCTTAAAGTAGTAAGAGGTTAAGTGACCTGTCCAGGGACACACAACCAGTATATGTCAGAACTGGGTCTTATACCTAGATGTTCCTGACTTTGAGGCCATCTATACTATGCCATACTTATTAATATCTTATTATATTATACTGTTATTTGTAGAAAGCTAGTTGCCATAGTGAAAATAGTTTTGGAACTGAAGTCAGGAATACCCAAGTTCAAATCCGGCCTCAGATACTTATTTTTGTGTGGCCCTGGGTAAGTCATTTAACTGCTGTCTGCCTCAGTTTCTTTATCTGTAAAGTAGAGATAATAACAGTGGCTACCTCCCAGGATTTTTGTTTAAAATGAGATAACCCTTGTAAAGCATTTTTCCAACTTAAAAGAGCATATAAAATTTTATTATAAATAATTATTGTTATATAAAATGATGATGACTACCTCTTAAGGTAACACATTTCACTTTTGTATTGCTTCAACTATTAGACTTTTTTTTCCCTATAACAATTATAAGTTTGCCTCCAACTTCCACCCATTTCTTCTAGTCCTATCCTTTGGGATAGGGGTCAGCCTCCATAACAGGAATTATAACCGGCATTATAGCCCCTTAGAGGTTTGTGAACACGGTCCTCATTTGAGCTGATTGGCCTATGTCCTTCAGATAGTATTATCCCTGAAACTCAGAGAACTGACATGACTCACTTGTGTTCACACGCTGGTATGGTACAAAGTCTGCCTTCAAAATCAGTTCTCTGCTGACCCTTCACGCAGCATTCTTTTCGCTGTACCAGGCTGCAAGGCCAAAGATAACTTGGACAAGAAAACAACCCTATGAGTATTTACAGCATCTTCTTGAGCTGAAGAGGAGCTGTGTCTTCTATCTAGTTAAGAAGCTCTGAAAAACTCCTAGAACTTTGAAGACACATACAATTTTCCAGTTCATACTGATAGCTTTTCAGAACACTAGTGCTGAAAGAAACCATAAAAATCACCAGTCCCAGTCAGTCAGTCAATCAACAAGGATTGATTAAGTACTTCTTCCATATTGGTCATACAAAAAAAGGCAAAACGACTTTCCTTCCCTAAAGGAGCTCACAATGTAATGACAGAACAACTGCTAGAAAAAACTATGTGGATATAAGATACATGATCTCTTAATGCCCCAAATGTCTACGAGTCAGGTCCATCCATAAAGTTACACGTGGAAAATTTTCTGCTCCCTAAACTCTACTTTTTTTCTTACTTATCTTAATCTCTTTTGTCCTTTGTTTTTTTCTCTTTTTTTCTCTTTATGTTTCTTTCTCTCACATTCCCTCTACAATTCCCCAGGCCCAGCCCCCTTGAGAATACTTGCAGGTAGGACTAAGAATCAGGCACCTGATAAAAGCTGGTAGAGAAGTGTCAGGCTATACTATACTGGAGGTAATGCGGCCATCCCTTGCTGCAGTCTTGTGAGCTAGGCAATGCGAATATTAATTCCCTATTTCATACATGGGGAAGTTGAGGGGCAGACATATTGAGTGACTTTGCAGTGCTTGCACAGGCAGCACAGTTTGAAGCCAGGACCCAGTGCAGTTCATCCCCAAAGCTGAGCTCCACAGACACCAGTTAAGTCCCTGCTGCTGAGAAGACTGCACAGAAGGGTAATCATACTTTTGCATCAAGTATTTAAAGCTTCATTCTGCCACCTACTCTGCTTAGTTTAGTGTCTAAATCTGGGAGCTAGCTACTGTGACCTGATTTGGCTCTAAAAACAAAAAGCTTATTTGAGTACTCAGTTGCTGGAACTACATGCAAAGGGGCTCAGGAGAAAGACAGAGACAGAGAGACAGATTAAACAGACAGATTGAGGGACAGAGGCAGAGAAAGAGAGGAGGAGGGGAGATGGAGGGAGAGAATAAGAGGGGGGAGGAAAGAGGGAGACAAATAGGGAGGAGAGAGAGAGAGAGAGAGAGAGAGAGAGAGAGAGAGAGAGAGAGAGAGAGAGAGAGAGTTTAATGGATCTTTGGGTCAAAGGGTAGACTTCTGTTACAACAGATCTGCTTAGTCAGAGTAAGGGATAAAGGTTCAAGATTCATATTACTTAACAATATGCTCTCTGAAGGCCAAGACAGTAGATAATTTGCTTCACTTACAAAGCAGTGCTCTGTTCTTGGCACAGACAGAGAACATTGCTTATGCAAGAAATCTTAACCATCTCAAAGAAGAATGTTGCACTTGAAAACCCCCACTACTGTCCATGCTCTGCTGAGTAGCCTGTCCTTACTTTAACTGTAGATGACTAGAGACTACAAAATGGTGATGGACTTCAGCACTGCTCTCCTGATGTAGTCAGTCCTGCTGACCCTACGTTTTCCATCTCAATCCTGTTTTATCATTCTCCTTTCATCATTCTTTGACCCAAACCCAGAGGTATAAACACTTCATTGAAGATGTAGTCAGTCTTATGCAAATTGGAAGAGAGGTCAGCCCCACCACCTCTGAGGGCTGGGTCACTCAAGGGAGGAGTTGATTGAGAAGAAAAGTAGCTTTACCAACTGCTACCCTGACTAGAACTTCAGGCACTTTAGGTGTTGTGTTGGTAGCACAATGGAGAACCAGAGTCACAGACATGATCAGAGATCAGAGATTTAAAACTAGAAGATGCCTTAGAGATCACCTAGTCCTGTCCTTTTATTTTTTCAAATAAGGAAACATTATTATTCCCATTTTATAGATGACAAAGCTAGGACAGAGAGAAATTGAGAGACTTGGTCAGAATCAAACAGTAAATTTTGAAGCTAGCATCCCACGAAGCCCCAAAAGTTGAGTGATTGACCAAGGACACAAAGGTAACAAGTACTAGAACTAGAATTTGAATCCAGATCGTTTGGCTCCAAATCTAGTGTTCTTTCCATTTCATACCCTTACTTTCTGCTGTCCCCCCCAAAAAACCTGAACCCCTCATTTGTCTGTTCTGTGACTTCTTTCTTTTCCAAATCTGTTTTGACTTTTTCTTTTTGTCTAATATCACTTACATAAAGCTTTGGGGGGAGGAAAAGTGAAAGGAAAGGGAACACAAGATGATTCTTCCCAGTCTCCATATTCAAGTCTGTACTAACTTTACACTCCTTATTCCTAAGAATGGATCTGGAAGTTACTGATGGCCAGGCAGCTGATGAAGACAGGCAGACATAAGGGTTTTAGATACCATGTTGGTGACAATGTAGCAAACCTTACAAAAGTCCTGCGAGGTAAATAATGTGTGTATTACTATACCCATTTTATAGATGAAGGAGCTGAGGCTGAGAGGTTGAGAGACTTACACAAACAATGACTTTGGGAGCCAGGACTTAAACCTAGAAGTGCTGTTCAGTCATTTATCAGTCATGTCCAGCTCATTTGGGGTTTTCTTGGCAGAGATACTGGAGTGGTTTTTGCCTTTTTCTTCTCCAGCTCATTTGACAGAGAAGGAAATTGAGGCAACCAGGATTAAGTGACTTGCCCAGGATCACACAGCTAGTAAGTGTCTGAGGCTGGATTTGCACTCAGGAAGATGAGTCTTCCTGATTCTAAGACCAGCACTTTGTCCACTGTGCCACCTAACTGCCCCAAACCTAGAAGTACTTGCTTCAAATATACCTCTGTATAATTATTTCACTTCAATAAGGAGCCATGCATTTTCTTCAATCAAATGTTTATTAGGTACCTATTATAGGCTAGATATTGGATGTTCAAAGATAAAACTGTCACTTCTTGTGCAAAGATGTAATCAGAGGCTTTTTCTATACAAGGAATGAATTTCTATTTAACCATCCACTCTCCCTTATATAGTCAGTCCCTCTGCCTCAAAGGATTTGAATTTGCAAGATACCTGATGGCAGCGTGTGACTGTGAGATGGAGAAAAGGTAGCTTATCAGCAAGAATATCTAACCCTGCAGTGGTAGCCCACACATATAACACAGCACCATGCACACACACACACATGCACACCACAGAGGGAGGGAGCAAAAGGGGAGGTAAGGTAGGAGAAGGGAGGCAGGGAGAGAGACAGAGAGAAGCAGAGACAAAGAGACAGAGACTGAGAGATGGAGAGAGAGAGAGAGAGAGAGAGAGAGAGAGAGAGAGAGAGAACCCCATGGCTTTGCACTCCAAACCGTTGAAATCACAAGTTCCAGATTCAACCCTGAATCTGAAAACATCACAGCCCTTGACCACGCATTTTCCTTTCCGTGATCACCCCGTTCAATCTAGTCATTATATTTTTTAAAACTCCATTCTTACCCACTGTGGCAGCTTACCAATTTCTCTATTTTTATGAAATAAATCTCTTGTATAACTACTATCAGATTCCCTGATCCAAACAAAATCTTTCTCCATACATCGCATGCCATATGTCAAACAGAGTCTTTAATAGGCTATGCCAAAGCAAAAATTGCCTTGGCATTTTATTATGGATTGAATTGAAAAGTCATTAGATTATAGATTTAGAGTTGGGAAGGGACCATGGTTATCTTTCAAGCTTCTTTCTTTTACAGACGAGGTAAATGAGGCTCAGAGGGGTCAGGTGACTGCCAAACATTCTAAGTAGTAAGTGCTAAAGCTTGAATTTGAACTCAGGCTTTCCCCCTCCAATGCAGGGGCTCTTTCCATTGTGTCCACTGCTACCATGCAACATCTGATCTTTGCATTTAGGTGGAAATATCTCATTTCTACACATGGACCACATCCTGCTTCCTTTAAACAAAATTCAAGATTTCATTCTTTATTTTAGTAAGATCACATCCCTTTTTAATCAGAGAACAATATAGCAGGGCTACAACTGGAGACAAGGGAGTTCCTAAAGAAGTTGTGGAAAACTGGACAAAGAAAAGGGAGATAAAACATCAGATGTCAGCCATACCTTCAGTCTAAATCCAGCACTCTTTTCTCTCTCATTTCAAGGACTGTCAAGTGAGAAAAACCAGGATACTATAACTCACTGGAGAGAAATGAATTTTCAATTGGTATGACACAGTCCTAGGCACATATGTCCTTGAAATTTTATTTAATGTAGCCTAGCTGACGAATCTTCTCGAGAGAGGGAGAAATGGCCATGTTGAACATTGCTTTTGATTGTGCTTTAAAAATTCAAGTGAGACATCTTCTCTGCCCCACACTCCCTAATTCAAGGGGCTAGTCTTACTGTTAGTCTTAACCTGGATTGAGAAGCTTACTCTATTGGACATTGCAACAAATGCTAGCACCTCCTTCTCATTGCTATCAAGGGTGCCTAGTGAATGCAATTACAGGGACTGTTCAGAATAGACTGCATTTGCACCAGTATGTATTATTCTTGGTTTCCAAGAATCTCAAAACCTTTGAGCATATGTTCATTTCACAATGTGACCATGTGTTAGAGGTATGGTCTATAAATCTTTATAGCAATATTTTATAAGCATATGTCCATGTTGTCAGCATACAAAGTCTTCCTATTTTTATACATTTGCTGTTATCAGGAGCAAGGTCCTACTAAGCTATTTGGAACAAGGATGCCTCTCTCTAGGATAAAAAAAAAAATCTTTTCTTGCCACTGTGTTTGAGGATATCACCGTCTCTAACAGGGACTAAGATTTCTTCCAGATGAACAAAGTCTTGAAAACTTAAGAACTCTTTGTATGTCATACCCAAACCTATTTCATTCAACAAGAATTACGTTACCCCCATAAGCACTAACCAAAGAATCTGGGGGACTGTGATGACCACACTCTGGTGGATATAAATACTTGATTGTTATAGATTTCCCTAGTTTTACCCTTTGGGTTTTTTGGTAGGGAAATTTATCTACATTTTCCCTTTAATTAGTACCAGCAAAGAATCAGCCTTAGATATACTATGGATTGGAACAGGGAATTGTGTTCAATACTAGTGCCTACGCAATAGGCCCCTTCTATATGCAGAAGTCATGTGGTGTTCTACAAATGTATCCTGTGCATTAATTTCTCCAAAAGTAAATGAAACCTGATTGGGAAGCAACAAACATTTTAGCAACTGCTAAGTGTTATATAGACATAATACGACCACTCTTGAGCTGCCTCAAAAGCATCATACACAATTCCAGGCCTGGCACGGAAAGGCCTTCAATGAGACAGGGAGTTTTGCCTATATAAGGCTGTCATGATCTGTCTCTTAATTTACAGGAAGTTGTTAGTCCATACAAATGCTATTTTTAAGTCTAGTGATATTTTAATCATACCCTAATCTTTATTTTTCATACTTCCAGGCGCTGTGTCCACAAACATTAACCAAAGGGCAATAGAAACAATTCCGGTTGCAGGAAGTCAAGAGCCCACCCACAGACACCTGCTGCAACTTAACTTGCAAGACAATGCATGGATGTAGTTTGAGACCAACAGCAAAGCTAGCTTTTTCTTTTCTTTTCTACCAAAGCAATGGCCAAGTAAAATTCCACACTCAGTATTGGCTCATTCATGCTAACATATGTGCTGCCATGGAAGGTGACTGTGATCCCACTCGTGGTGCCCAGCTGTGCCTTAGGTAGCTTCGAAAAGTAATTAGCATGATGTTCTGACACACAGCTGAGACCAACTTGGATTTATTTTTTTTCTTTCCAGGGTTTTTGGAAGAAAAACAATTTTGGGAAGTTTTGTATCAACTGTACTTTAGGATAGAATGTAGATGACTGTTTTCTTCCTTGAAATCCCCCAAACTCAAGAATTAACATGGGAACAAGCTCAAGGAATAGTTTTTTGTTCTTTCTCAGACAAGGTTTTATATGAGGTTTCCATGACATGAGTAACCGAACTCAAGGAAGTTTTTGGCCTAGCGTCTTGGCCAATTTAACTCAACTGAAGAGTGAATGTAGAATTGTCTATTCACTATATACTTGTTCAGATGCTGTAAAAAAACAAATTTTCGTTCTCCCACCATTAGTGGTCACATAATGTAGATTAGCCCCTGCCATGAACTGGGCCATAGAGTTCTTATAGTCTGCTCTGAAAATGAACATTACACATGACAGTCTTTAATGAACCTAGCTCTGCACACCATAATGTACTTCAACGCACTTGGAAAATGAGAAAGTGTACTTTTAGATTGCAGAAGAAAAGAGACTTTCAGAATATATTAATATAACACATTTGGGTCCAAAAGACATTACAAAGTGGTTGGTCACAAACTGTATACTTAAGAATATACTTTCTTTGTATCCTTAGTACTTCATATGGAACCAGTCACATAGTAGGCATTTAATCAATACTAGTTGACTTGATTTGATTCAGATCACTGAGAACATACAATCTTATTTATACTGTTTATACTATGCTTAGTAGTGCTTTGTTCTGATTGAGGTCGGGTGGGGACTGAAGTGGGGGAGTATTTCTTACCACAAGGATGACTTCTATTAATCTGGAATTATGCACCAAAAAGTTACTCAAGTATGCATAACAGTTAATACCACGACTAGGTCTATACAAAGAGATCAAGGCAAGAGTAAAAAGACCTATATTTTTATTAGATTATAAGCTCTTTGAGGGCAGGGTCTTGTCTCTTTTTGTATCTCCATCATTTAGTACAGTACCTGACATATAGTAGGTGCTTAATGTGGTTAATAAATGTTTATTGATTGACTTACAAAAATATTCATAGCAACTGTTTTTGTAGCAACCCAAAACTGGAAATTAAGGGAGCACCCTCCTATTGGAGAATGGCTAAATGAATTATAGCATATGGATGGAACAGAATATTATTGTGCCATGAGAAATTGTAAAATAGATAATTTCTGAGGAAATTTATGAACTAACTGAACAGTTATGAGTTTTATGAACTAACTGATGCAGAGTGAAGCAAGGAGAACCAGGAGAAAAATTTATACAAGGATAACACTATAAAAAAAGTCAGAAAGATTCTAGTACTCTAATCAATGCAATGATAAACTGTATTTCCAGGGAGGAAATACTCCTCCTGCCAGAGAGGCAATGAATTTAAAATATAGAATGACACTTGACTATTTGAACAGGGACAATGTGGAGATTTGTTTTTCTGGATTATCAGTATTTTCTATGAGGGTTCTCTTTTTTCTTTTTTTCAAGTGTTCAGCTGAAGCAAGGCAATGAAAGAGAAGGATAATGAATAGTTGTTTAAAAAATTGAATTAACCCTCTTTGAAACTCTTTGTCACATCAGGTTGGTTTTATTTTTGGCACTGCAAAAGCAATTGATTTTGCCTTTGAGAACTCCTTCTTGCTAGCCTAGCCTCCAGGTTATCATACATGTACCTGCCAAACAGTTTCTTTCTTCCCATTTCATAGTGTCTTGTTTCATTATGTTGGCTATTATTGATAACTTCTGCATGTTGTACATCTAAGATTGCATCCTCGTTGACACAAGAACAGGTCTAACCATGTCACTCTCCTTCTTGAGAAGTTTCAATGACTCACTCTTGCCTCAAGAATAAAATACAAACCTATATCTAATTGCTTGCTCTCTCAATGAGGATGGGTGGGAAGGGAGGAAGAGAGAAAATGTGGAACTCAAAGTTTTAAAAACAAATATTAAAAATTGTTTTTACATGCAACTGGGAAATAAGATATACATGCAATGGGTTACAGAAATCCATCTTGCTCTACAGGAAAATAGAAAGGAAGGGGATAAGAGAAGAGGGGAGGATAATAGAAGGCAGGATAGATTGGAAGAAGGGGTAATCTGAATGCACACCGTCTGGGGTTGGGGAGAGGGGAGAAATGGGGAGAAACTTTGGAACTCTTGTGGAAGTAAATGTTGAAAACTAAAAATAAATTAATTAAAAGAGTAAAAACACATCAATTAACAGTAGTAAGGACACATACCGAAAGAATAAAATACAAATTACTCCTTTTGGCTCCAACCTATTCAACCTATCCAGGCTGATGACACAGTATTCCTTCTTTCTACACTCCATGATTCAGCCAAAATGTAGTGACATTCTACATTCAGTCTTTCTGCCCTTGAACATGTTTGAAAGGTTTTCCCTCCATACCTCTGTGTCTTGGCAGCTCTAATTACCTTCAAGGATTATCTCCAGTTAAAGTTCTAGAGGACTTTCCTTATTCCCCACTAATTGTTAGTACTCACCTCCATTACTTTGAATCTACTTACTTTGCACATATTTTTGTATTTAATTATCTGTGTACATGTAGTGATCACTCCAGTAAGCTCTTTATGACCAGGAACTATTTAAATTTTGTCACTGTGTCCTCAATAATTGGCACACTGCCTGACACAGTAGGTATTTGTTTAATTCAAATGAGCATCTTTTTGATAATCAATTTGTATGCTTCCCAGCATACATATATTCCTATGTATATACGCATACATATACATATGTCTATATATGTGTCTATATATATAGACATATATTTCTATATATAATCACACACACATTCATTGACAATATAAATGGCTCCAGGAGTTCACTGTACTTTATATCCTACTACACCAAAGGTTAAATATCCTTTCCACAGCCTCCTCCCAGAGATTCTATTTGCAGTTGGGTAGAAGAGGACTAACTGAGAATTTGGAGGCAACATTATCCCTGTTAACTTCTCCACTCCCACAAGTCTGAGCTTGGGAACAACATTGGTCAATGCTGACAACAATTGACTGCTGTCTGAAACACACTGATGTATAATTTTCACATTCCATCATTTGTTTATTCAACATTAAGAACCCACATGGAGTAGGACACTGCAGGAGGTAGAAAGTTTAGATGAGACAGGATCTTTGCCCTCATGAAGTTTGTAGTCCAATGGCGTTTGGTTGTTTCCAGTCATGTCTGACTTTTGTGACCCTGTTTGGAGTTTTCTTGGCAGAGATATTAGACTGGTTTGCCACTTCCTTCTCCAGTTCATTTACAGATGAGGAAATGGAGGCAAACAGGGTTAAGCGACTTGCCCAGGGTCACACAAGTAGTAAGTATCTGAGGCCAGATTTGAACTCAGGAAGATGAGTCTTCCTGACTCCAGGCCCAGTACTCTATCCACTGTGCCACCTAACTGCCCATTAGCTGGGTGACCTGGGCAAGTCATTTAGCTTCTGCCTGCCTCAGTTTCCTAATTGTAAAATGGATAACAATATTATTATTAATAATAACTAATAGAAATAACAATAACTAATAGGTATAAAATTATAATTTACCTCCCAGGGTTATGATAAGAATCAACTGAGATAATTAATATTTGTAAAGCACTTATCATAGTGACTGGCACACAGTAGGCGCTTAATAAATTCTTTTTCCTTTCCCTTTCCCCTAGCATTTATAAATTGTGTTGAGGGTCAAAAAATGCTAGTCCACTGCAAAGAGCTCTGACTCTGGAGACGGATGAGGGTTCAGATACCACCTCCAAAGCTTACCATTTGTGTGACATTCTTTGACTTAACCAAGCTGTACTCCTAATCTGTGTAATGAAGAGGTTGACCACCTTCAGACACTGACTACCTAGGCAGTCACTTATCTCATCCTTTGTTTCCTCATCTGTAAAACAGCAATACCTTCCTCATAAGGTTGTTACAGGGAACACATGAGATAATGTATGGAAAGTGCCTGGTCAACCTCAAAGCGCTATATAAAATGTTAGCTGTCATCAAACCTTTGTGTTGTTGTTATGTTCATCCTTTGTTGCCGAAGAAGAGCATGACATCAGAGAAATAATGACATGACTTGCATTTGACCTTGTTTTGAGTGAGGGAGGGCTGTGCAGGTCACCAGCCTCACTTCTCCTCCAGAGCCATCTGAATCCAGTGACCAGATATTCATCAGGATGACTGGAGATGGCACAGGATGCCATGGGAGACCCTGGCCCCCTTTAGGCCAAGGTCTTTTCAGGTATTCACTTAGGGTGCAGTAACACCCATTCATTTAAAATCCTATAGAAAGGTTGTTCCATGGCGTCAGAGTTGAGAGGAGAGACACATAACTGACAAGCATCCTGTTTCCTCACCCCATGGAAAGTCTCAAACATTGTCTTCATTCAGACCTACTCTTGGCATAATGCTTCCCAGGAACAAGAGTCCTCAGAGACACTCCAGGAACCTCACACAAGCAATGAGAACATTTGGCCTCTGCTCCGTGAATAAATATGAATCTCATCTAAATGAAATTGAGTCCAGAGAGTTTGTTATAAGACCTAAACAGACGTCTCTACACAGGGATGGTTATGGCTGTCTCTCAAGATGATTAAGAGTCAATTGCATGAAAGTCTCCAAATGAAACTTCAGAACTTTAATTGGGCAGCTTTCACTAAAATTGATCTTTCCTTCTTTTTTTCTTTCCCTCCACCCACATTTGCTAAAATAAGAGTTCCTTTGACAATAATTTTGGTGAATTAGTTCTACCAATCACTCTCAAGTGTACAGGAGTAACCTGCTCCTTAACCCTCTGCCTACTATAATAGCACAGAGTCTAATCAGGAGTCTTTCTGCAGGAAACAGCCCTTCCTACAACAGGAAATAGAGGAAAGACTCCTGGAGACAGCAGTCCGAGAGGGCTTTATTTGCCAGAAAGGACAAAATGGCTGTTCTGGTAACTCCCCTCTCAGGAAATCACTGAATTAAGTACTCAATCTGGAGAGCAATTTAGCATGTCATCTGCTTCCTGGCAACAGATATTTGGAAGCAGTTCATATTTTAATTCATCTATCTCATCACCAGGGTAAAAGCACTGTGTCCTCCTTCTCCCCACGGGGCTCAAGGTCAGAGCTTTTCCTGTGTTTGAGAGAGAGCAAATACTGTACTTGTAGTCATTTTTCCTTTCTTTGCAGGTCCTGGAAGTCTAGGTCCTGCTTTGATTTGGGTCTAGGTCAAGCAAACCCTTACTTTCAAAGTTAAATATAAGTGTGCAGGGCAGGGGTGGAAGGACCAGCAATGACTTCCTTCAAAGATGGAAACATATATATATATATATATGTATATATATATATATATATATATATATATACATATATATATATATATATAATGTGTGTGTGTACATATATACATATGTACATATATGTGTGTGTGTATATATATATATATATATATATATATATATATATATATATATCTGATTGAACAGAAGAATGAAGAAGGGATTACATGCCAACAGGGAACAATACCATTGTTCTTGCTAGGGGAGATGATATTTGCCAAGAAGTCATAAGAGACTCAGATATCCCCTTTCCAAAAGTCATAGATTTTTGATCTGATGCTAAGCAAAATAATTTCCCTCCTGTTTTCCTAAATTTCTCTATCTTAAAATTTATATTGTTGATAAAATTGAGGCTACTGAGAGGGAAGTTGGTATAGTAGATAAAAATATGACCTTGGAGTCAAGGAGACCTAGATTCAACCTCTGGCCCATGTTGTATGGACATTAGCAAGTTATTTAAGGGACAGCTAGTGGCGCAGTATCAGATCTGAAGTCAAGAAGACTCATCTTCCTGAGTTCAAATGTGGCCTCAGATACTTATTAGCTGTGTGACCCTGGATAAGTCACTCAACCCTGCTTACCTCAGCTTCTTCACCTGTAAAATGAGCTGTAAAAGAACATGACAAACCACTCCACTACGTTTGCCAAGAAAACCCCAAATGGGGTCACGAGGAGTCAGACATCATTGAAGAAAACAACTGAACAACAAAACGCTTAACCACCAAATTCCCTAAGACAAGATTTTGCAAGTGAGTTGTTGGTCTGCATCAAGAATTTCTTATATTAGTTTAAATAACAATAAGAAAATAAAGATAAATAACATCAGTCACCTACCTGAGTTATAGAAATTTGGTTTGAATAATAAAACAATTTAACAAGAATAAACAAAGGAGACCCCAGAGGGGGCTAACTTTGGAATCTGTTTTTTAAAAATTATGAAATCATCAATTTAGTACCTAAAAAGACCACAGAAGTTGAAACCTACCCTTTTGTTTTACAAATGAGGAAACTGAGGCACAGAAAGTTTAAATGATTTACCCAGGGTCACACAGCTAGTAAGTGTCTGAAGCTGGATTTGAACTCAGATTTCCAGGACTCTATCCAACATGTCATGATGCCACCATGTAGTTTCTAATCCCTCCATGGCCTAGCTGTTATGACCATGGGTAAATTAAAATAACTTCCAGTATCATAGCCAGGTCTCTAAGATGAATGGCCAATGTTGAAGATATCATAAATTGGGACCAAAAAAAAAAAGAAAAGAAAAGAAAAGAAAACTATTAGCACATACTGCTTCTAAGAAGGCCATAAATAAATACAAAGCCCATATATATGGTAGGTGCATGCTTCCAGGTTATGCATAGATGCTAAAGGATAATGACTGATATTAAATATAGTACCCATCATTAGAATAGAAAAGGATCTAACACCAGAGAGTGGAAAGATCTTTAAGTGTGTGCGGCTAAACATCTTTATGTTTAGTACACTAATTTATCTGCATTAGCTCCGGAAAGTTTTAAGTGAACACTATTTTCAGGTTTCTGTCTATTTCAGGGACTATTTTACTCCATCAATGGTAGGGTCATCTCCAAAATGTGGGAAACTATTAGACTATAGATTACAGATGGCAGTGGGGTGTACCAGATGTGGCACTGAAGGGCTTCAGTTCATATCTTGCTACTGTTACTTAACTACCTAGGAAGTCATTTAACTTCTCTACTCTTCATTCTCTTAATCTATAAAATGATAGACTGGATTAAATGACCTCTAATGTATGTTCTTATTCTAAATCTAGATTCCTTAAGAACAGGGACTTTATCTGACCAAGCTTTGTATCCTCCCTTCATACACACACGCGCACACGCACGCACACACCCAGGGCCCTCCTCCCTTAGAATTTAATCATTGTGATCATAGGATTGTAGACTTATAAAGTGAAAGGATCTTAGGAGTTTGTGAATTCAATTCCAAATTCGGAAAATAAAGAAGTTAAGAAACAAGGCATTGACAAGTTAAGTGAGTTACCTAAAGTCACAAAGGTAGTAAGTGACAGAGGGAAGATTTGAACCCATAACTTCTGACTTCAAGTTCAATGTGCTTTCTTCCATGTAATACTGCAGATCAGGGTTCTAGAGGTCTTCTTTGGTTTATCATTTAAAGCAGGGATGAGGAACCTATGGTCTTGAGGTCACATATGGCCTTCTAGGCCCTTGGGGAAAGCCCTTTGACTGAGTTCAAGTTTTATAGGACAAATCCTTTTATTAAAGGGATTTGTTCTGTGAAGTGTGGATTTAGTCAAAGGGCTGCACTTGAGGACCTAGAGGGCCACACATAACCTTGAGGTCACAGGTTCCCCACCCCTGAATTCTAAAGCATGTCCTATAAAAAAGAATCACACGACCCTTCTGGCTCACAGGCAGTGTTTCAATGGAACAAGCTGTAATTTACTTCCTTCCTCTCGTCCTTAACCTTCCAATGAACATAAAATTTGTATACAGGGCCTGGCTGTGGGTACTGTTTGGTAATTGAACCAAAGCATCATTTTGCAGCTCATTTATTTTCATGAATTCACATATTTTAACACCACCATCCCCTAGAGAAAGACTGTTATAGGCATCCTCCCTCCAGCTTCATTCTGATTAGTTGGGTACCTCTAGGTAAGGATGTCACAGGTTCATAGGGTTGAGAGTTGGAAGGAAGGAGATGACATTCAAAAAGAGCATATTTGAATATCTAGTCTTCATAAGTGTTCAGAAGGGAGCATCCATGTGGATTGGTATGCTATGGTATGACTTCAGATTCAGGAGCAGAAGCAATAGAGGGATATGGGAGTGGAAGGTGCTGAAGCTGCTGCCCTTAATTTCCTTTTCACCTACTATAGTCTGGAAAAATAAAGTCCATAGCCCGACTTGCCCTTCTAGTCAGGAAACACAAATGAAAGAAAATTCATTTTCACATATTTGTTTAATTCAAAGAAAAGAACCAAAGAACCATATGTAAGTAATACACAATTCAAATTAAAGTTCATTCTTCTGGAAGACTCTACTCAGAGCCTCCTCCCTCCTAAGACCTAAATTCCAAAGCTTAGCTGCTGGAAGCTACATGATGTTAATTAATTTTTAAAGAGCACAATGGAAAATTATATTGATTCCACATTTGTAGAATTTACAAATAGCCCAAGTGATTTCTCTCTCTCTCTCTCTCTCTCTCTCTCTCTCTCTCTCTCTCTCTCTCTCTCTCTCTCTCTCTCCATATACCAGCTGATTCTCTCCTGAAAGAGAATGGAAATAGTTTCAGTTTGTTGTTTGTTCTATGGAAATTTATGGATGTTAAAAAGCCAAAGATTAAGCTAGAAGTTGGTAATTACGCTTTTATCTGGAGTTATATATTGTAAACAAAACAAAACAAAACAAAACAAAAAACTCTGCTTATGTAAATCTCCTTCTTCAGAGAATAGAGTGGCTTCTCATAGGAATAAGAGCTTTCGTGGTTCTGATAATGTGTTAGTTTTTTGCCTTAAAATACCTCTCCTGGAGCAGCTAGGTGACACAGTGGACAGAACACCAGCTCTGGAGTCAGGAGGGACCTGAGTTCAAATGCAATCTCAGACACTAACTAGATGTGTGACCCTGGGCAAGTAGCTTAATCCTGATTGTCTCAAAAAAAAAAACCCTTCTCTGTAATATTGGGTTAGGTTTTTTTTTTAATGAACAAGTAAGATAGGATCTTCAGTGAGAGGTTCTTGATAGAGTGAGAGGAGCAAGCCAGGTAGACATCTGTAAGTGATAAACCCTTGACAATCAAGAGGCTATATGTATTCTCCACTCTCTCTCTCACCCTCTCTTCACAATATCACCCTTCCTTTACCATGTATGTATACAGAAAAGGATAGAATGCTACTTTGAAGCTACTTTAACAGGATGAGATGCGGCAAGAGTATTAGACTAGAGTCCTGAGACTTGAGTTCTCATCTTGTCATTCAATTACCATTTTAGCAGCCCTCTCACTATATCTGTCTCTTCCTTGCTGCATGTAGCAGTGGATAAGGAGGGAAAGAGGAAGTGATCACAGGAAGTGGTATGATTCACAATAGAAGGATGCCATGGTCAAGGTTAGAAAGAGATGCTGGGGCAACATGGGAGAGGCAAACTTCTTCTTGTTTGGATTGACTAATAGGTCCACTCATTTCACACTCTAAGCAGTAAGCTAGCTTTGGATAGACAGGGTTAGGAGAAGTCAATGATAAGATAATTAAGACCCAGAAAAATTCCAGCCATGAGAGAGAACTTTCTTCTTCTGAGTCCATCTCCCATGTCTTGATTCCAGGTGCAAAATCATTTTAGAGCTTTTTCATCTCTATCTGATGATCATCTGTTAGAAGGGTTCAAGTTCTGAATTGTTGTGCTGTCTAAATATTCCTTTGCCCACTCAAGGCAGGGGGAGTGGGGACCATGTAAACAGGCAATAAGTTAGTCAATAAGCATTTATTAAGAGCCTAGTGCAAGATACTGGACTAAGTTCTGACAACACAAAGGTAAAGAGACTCAAATGAAATGTGAAAGATAATGTAAAAACAACTATATATAAAGAAGATATATACAGGAAGAAATTGGAGCTAATCAATAGAAGGAAGAGACTCTCATTAAGGAGAATCTTTTGAGAAAACAGGATTTTAGCTGGAAATTGAGGGAAGCCAAACCGTGTACTTCCTAGAATGCCTGTCTTCCAATTGACCCAGTACAATGACTAGGTAGTCATGGGAGTCTATGGTTAAGCAGCCCACACCATAGGTGTTCTATTATGTATTGTTCACTGCTTCTATTGTTGCCATGCTAAGTGTAAATATTGTATGCTGTATCCAAGCATGCCTACCTGTTCTGTGGACTGTCAATTATTCCCTCATACCAAGTTACTATGGCTCACCAAAATGTATCCAGTTGACAGCTGAGGCAGAGTTTGCCAATAGGTGGTAAAAATCTGTTGTGATTGTAGATTTAGCCAATAATTCACATACACCCTTGCCTCCACATAATGAGTCAGCCTGGCTTCAGAGAGAGAAATGGAGCTAAGGAATTAACAGTTGTCTACTCCCTGAGAACCACAAAGAACATTGGGCATCTTTAGTGCTTCTTCCCAGAGGGGTGGGTATTTGAACATAGGCATCAGAATGAGCATGGGACCAGGACAACACTTCAAAACAACCTTTGTGCTGAATGTGAGTGGTTGCCAAAGCCACCTGATGAGTAAACCTCCGTCGTTAATAGAGGAAATGTTCCATCTGCCTTCCTTATCCCCTATACCCCCACCAAGAAGTGAATTGCCCTGGTGACCCAGGATGGGCTACAACTTCAAAACTTCTTCCCCAACCCCATACTACACACACAAATATATAAATAAAGTGTAGGGTTATTTGAATAATCCCACCAAGTTTCCCTATTGAGGTGTGTGTGTGTGTGTGTGTGTGTGATTTAAAAGAGCACTAGAGAGAATTGAGGTTGTTTTTTGTTTACTTTGTCAGCTCTAAAAATTTCAAAGAACTATGTGTATGAACAACAACAACAAAGAGACAAGGGGAGAGTAAGAAATAAATTATAGATAATCCATGAGCTTTACTGCAATCTTCACAACATCAGGAAAAAGTATATTGTATGAGCCTCTTGTAGCAAATTTCTGGGAAGTCCTGAACAGGAATCACACAGGTTTGTATGGATGGTAATGTGTATTGTTCAAGAAATATTTAAATCTATGATATTTCAGAATATACCTTAAACGTTGTTGCAAAGATCAGATGAAATGGCATATGTCAAAAACTTGGTCAAGAGACTAAAACTGCTGAAAGAGAAAGAATGAGGAAATTTGGAGTCACCATATAGTAACATCCTTGGGGGCAGAGAGTTTATCATTCCTGTCCTAAGCCAAGCCTGGGTAAGGTCAGATGACAGTAATAGTAGTCTCAAAGAGAAATCGGGTCATTGAGAGGAAGTCTCGTATCTGACATTGTATCCCTAGATCTCTGACCAAAGAACATTGTTTTATATCTGACCAGAAACTCTGAAGATCTTTTTCACTGCAATAAAAAAGGGAAGGTATCCCAAAAAAAGAAATATCTATTCAACTCAATAAGAATTCATGGAGTTCCTAGAAAGACAAAAGACAGCCTCTTCTCTCACGGTCTAATGGTGGAGACAACATGCAAAAAGCTCTCTACAAATATGCTATGAACAAAAAATATTAGAGATAATCAACTTAGGGAAACCAACACCAGTGTTAAGGGAGATCAAGAAAGGCTTTTCCAATTCCAACAGAAGACTGACTTGTGCGTGATGCCTCATGTCTTCATCTGAGATCTGCTGAGGACATAGAGGAGTCATCACGTAGGCCTTTTGATGGTGAGAGCCTCCTCAAGTGTGCTAACAAATGTTTAACAACCTGTTCTCTAAAAGAAAAATGGGCACTCACATGGTTTTAAGTTCACATGGATTTAAGGTTTTAAATCAGCATTTTTAACATTTTCTCCATCCTTTATTGTCTAGTCAATCAACAAGACAATAAACCAAACCCTGATTTGTAGGGTTAGCTGATTTCTGCTCTTGTTGAAAATTTAATGGTTGGCTGTGTGAAGCCATCAGAGTTGACCCCAGCACAGTCCTGAATAACTCTCATTAGCTATGGGACTTTGGTCAAGTCTTTATCCTCTTCTCTATCCTTCAGTTTCTCTCTCTGTTAAAAAAGTGGGGAGAATAAGAATGTTTATCCTAATAACAGTATGATAACATACATTTAACTTGACAGTTATAAAGAGCTTTACATCCATTGTTTCTTTGTTCTCAGTACCAGTGGGGTAGGTATTAGAAATAGTAGTATCCTGTTTTACAGAACGAAAAACCTATAGATTAAGTGACTGGACCAAATTATAGTTGGGAAATGACAGATCCATGGTTTTAACTCCAATTTTCTGACTCCAGGTTCATTGTTCTTGGTAAGACAACATCCATTTTCCCTCCAGACACAGTCCTCATTATCCCTGTAGGGGTGGGGAACCTGTGGTCTCAAAGCCACTTGTGGCCCTTTAGGTCCTCAAGCGTGGTCCTTTGAATCCAAACAGTCTTGAGGCTGCAGGTTTCCCACCCTTGAAGCACTAATTATTTTCAATTTTTCACTTTATTCATTGTGTTTTCTAACCATTACCTGTGTGTGTGGTCTCCCCAACAAGTGTATAGCCTTCAGAGAAAAGAATACATGTCTTTGGTAGTTTTTACAGTACCTAGTACAGCACTAGACAAATAGGAGATGTTCAAATAGTATTTATTGACTAAGCCTTGCAATTTGAACTCTTGGGAAGTTAGAATATTTATTCAAAACCCTGGTTTTTGTTTTTTTAAGCCCTGATTTCATCACTATAAACTTTCATTTCCCTAAGGCAAATTTATAAAATCTTTTGTTTCCAATTAGCACCCCATCATTGACTTTCCATTGCTAAAATCCTTGCTACCTGTTGCAGAAGGGATGAACCCTGACATGGAGGAATGCTGCTATTATTGTAACCTAAGTGGAGCTGATTGTGCATTCTTTCTTCTAGAAGGGGAATTCAGGACATAATCCTTTTATAAGACTTTTTTTTTTCCTTTTCATTTACACACCAGAGTCAGATCCATCAATGTTATCATAACACAGTTTAATTTCCGTTGTCGCTAAAGAGCTGCATAGGGCTTCTTCCAGAACAATGGGACCTTTATCGGAGGCCAGCTGGGTACTGAGCACTGTGCTCGATAACTTAGGAGAAAGAGGCTCTAGAAACAACCCTGAAATCATACACCTAATGTGTGTCAGTTTTGCAACATGGGGGACCCTGGCCTATGTCTTGGTCATGTTAATTTCATCAAGTCTCCAGAAGATGAAGAGATTAGTTACTACCAAGTAAGTCAAAGGGCATCAGCCATCCTATCAGTCTTCTATAGGGTAGGAAATTGCTTTTTATATCAGAGACCTAAATATTATTCACATTGCATAAAACTCTTGTGAAATCCTTTTGATCAGGTTTTCCCCTTGTTCCCTCTCCTCCCTCTTCTACCCCCAGATCAAAGCCATAGGAACTCTATTTGGACTTCTAGGAAAATCAGTGGCTAGAAATTTCACAATTTTCACCAAGTCTAATCAGCTGGGCAGAGTGAAAAGAGAGCTAGACATGGAGTCAGGAAGGCACATATGTAAACCCTACCCCTGCCATTTACTAGTTGTGTGAGCATGGATAAGTCAGTAAATCAATCACTCCAAATCAGTTATGGGAATCATAAATGCTGCGGCACCTACTGGGGATGTGAAAGAATACAGTAGACTAAAAATAGTCTCACATGATGAGTATGAGCAGGATATAAGAAATGAGGAACTCCACAAAAAAGGACAACAACAACACAACTAAAGAGTGACATCAGGGAAATGTATCCATAGAAAAAGATGATGCATAGAATGACATGAAGTGAGAGTCAGAGGTGAACAGTGGCCCTCTCATGATTTATCAGGTCATCGGGAGAAAGAAAGCAAAGAAGGCTACTAGAATATTGAACAGACTCCTCATGTCAAATTTATGGAACATCTTCAGCAAAAGATGCACAGAAGGAGCAGGTTTGTGTGGGTCATGATCTCTCTCATTCAGAGAACACCCAAATGAATGATATTTGAGAACATACCTCACTAGGTTGTTGAAGGATCAGATGAGATGATGTGTGCAAAGTGTTTTTAAGTGCTACAGAAGCATTAGCCATGCTTACAGATTCTTATTGTGTATTTCACTGAGCCACTGGAAAAGGGTGATTTGCCTGGATTCTTCCAATGTAAAAAAAAAAAACCAAACCAAAACAAAACACACTTCCAGTAAGATTACTCATTGGAGAGGGACTTTGTTCTTTTCGCCTTCCTTTTCCTGCAATTCTTCAATCCTTTCTGAAGAGCCGACAGCCAAAATGCCAGGATTTTACACCAAAAGCTTCATGAACTGGGATTTTCAGGGACTCTGTAAGATACCTCTCCTAGAAACCTTTATAAACTACTTTTGACCTTTTTTTTCCTCTCTTTGGGGGGGGGTACATAAAAGTAATGATACTTAAATAGCCTTGTGTAGTGGAAAGAGCATGTTAACCTTGCAGACAGAAGGACGTGGGTTCAGGTTCCACTACTAACATTTATAGGTACGTGATCTTGGACAAGTAATTTGGCCTTTCTGAGGCTTGATTTCTCCATTTGTAAAATCTGTTCAGTTGTTGGCCATGCTCAAAAAGGACCAAAAAGACATCACTATGTCCAATCAAGGCCTTCTTTGACTTGGGCATGTCATGCTGGGTGGTCTTGTACCAGTGTCTCTCATGTCACTCAATTGATTCCAAAGTTCTTCAGAGAGACATTGAGAGTGTCCTTGTAACACTTCTTCTGAACCCTGTTTGAGTTCTCTGTAAAATAATCTTTTAGGCAAACATATGTTTGGCATTAGAACAACATGGCCAGCCCATCAGAATTGCATTCTCTTGCAGTAGAGTTTGGATGCTTGGCCATTCAGCTTGAGAAAGGACCTCTGCGACCAGTACCTTATCCTGCCAGGTGATCTTCAGAATCTTCCTAAGACAATTCAAATGGAAGCAATTCATTTTCCTTGCAAGGTACTGGTATACTGTCTAGGTTTCCCAGGCATACAGCACTGGGGTCAGCACAAGAGCTCTGTAGACCTTCAGTTTGCTAGATAGTTTAATAGCTTCTTTCTCCCACACTTTCCTGCAGAGACTCCCAAACAGTCCCAAACTCTGGCAATGTGTGCATCAACCTCATCATCTGTGTGTACATCACTGGAAAGTATACTTCCAAGCCAAGTGAACTTATTCATAGCATTAAAAATTTTTCCATTTACTGTAACCAGTGATTCCAAATATGGATGTTGTGGTTCTGGCTAGTGGTGAACCTCTGCTTTCTTGGTGTTAATTGTCAGGCCAAAATTAGCACAAGGGCAGAGAACTTTGATCCATACTCTGTTGCATCTCAGTCTCAGAGGCTGCATTGAGTGCACAGTCGTTTACAAACAAAAAGTGGCATGCTAATTATCCCTCCCCTTTAGTCTGCGCTGACCTTGATGTCTTTCTTGCCCTCACTGAAGGTGTCTGACAAATAGCTGAAAACATCACGCTGAAAAGCATGGGAACAAGCACACAGCCCCACTTTACTTTATGGTGATTGGAAAAGTAAGAGAGTATTGTCCGTTATCCAGAACCTGTGCAAATATGCTATCATGGAACTCAAAGCCTGTGCAAGCATGCCGTCATAGAACCATCTATAAAACTGGGATGATGATAACGGCCCCTACCTCCTACCAGAGAAGATGGCACGTTTCATAAAATTTAAAGCATCAAACATCATCATTATTCCCAAGAACTTGATAGGTAATTATTCAAATCTAACTTGGAACCAGTTTTCTTACTATACAAAACCTATGTTGAAGAATCAACCAATATCAAACATGAGTACTTTGATAAGTTGACATAGAATTTTTGTAAAACAAATACAATACTTTTTGGAACAAAACATTGTTATAACCACTTAGTTATATACATGTAGAGTTGGAGAGTTTCCTTTCCTAACTTTTAAAAAAATTTAAGGTTCTGTGAGCCAATGTTTCAATCAAATTCTCTTTTATGGTGTAAACATTAATCAATTAACCAATTATTAAGAGCCTAAAGTGGTGAGGAAATATACAATGTTTTATGAACTAAGAAATCATTCATTTACTTTGTTTAACCTCTAATTACAAGTATTAGACAAATACTCACATTTACATATATGTAAACATGTGTGCATATATATACAAATGCACATAGACATAGACACACACACATATATACATCTGTGTATATGCGTATATACATACATATTTTATATGTGTGTATATATATGCATACATACACATGATGTATATATACGTATACATATATGTATACATAACATATATTTGTGTATGTATGTCTGGATCTGTGATTTCATTGGTGCAGTGTTAAATGAATATATATGTTAAATGAATATATACTCTAATTGGAGTGATTCTAAAATATTTGAAAACATTTTCAAAAATGTATTACTCAACAACTACGTTATATATTAACAAGTACTATGCACCAAATTGTAGTTACCCTTATATTTCTCATTTTTTTCCCAAATAATTCCTTTACAAATTGATTTTGACATGTTCATATATAGCTTAGTGAGTAATACATTTTTAAACACATTCACTCTTTTTAAGAGTGAGAGTGAGACCAAGAATGTGAACTTGAGTATAACACATATTTAAAAAGGCACCAGAGTTAGTAGAGCACTGGTCTTAAAGCCAAGAAGTCCTGGCTGATCCTGGGCAAGTCACTTAATGTCTCTGTACTCCTGGCAACTTTCTAGGACTGTAATTTCCAGAGAAGGCATTGACCTTGATAGAAGAGATTTCCTCATCCAGGAGTTCCCTAGCCAATTAAATCATGGGTCTAGTTCCTATTATACACACGCACATACATACACATACACACACTATTATATAGTATAATGGTATAGTGGACATAGGACTAGAGTTAGGAAAATGATGTTTGAGTTAGCCTTTGATACCTACTGGCTATATAACCCTGGTCAAGTCATTGAATCAGAGTTCCTCTGGAAATTCTTGAAGAATTTCAGTTGCAGAGATGCTGCTGTACTTTGGTAGAGGGAGGTTCCTTACCAGAAGGTCCTTATAACAATAAAAAAATCTTAAGTTTGATAAAAAATTATATGTATTATACATACATACATATATATATTAATAGCCAAGACTTCAAGTTGAACAGACCATTAAATTATGCTATAGATACAATATTTTATTTATATATGGAACTAACATTTCATGTAAATAGCATATCTAAAAGCTCCTATCTATTTTTTATCGTCAATAGCCCATGACCATTTTAAATGTTGAAAAGGGACCAACTATTTATATCCATTCAAAAGCAGCAGTCACTTCAATGAATATGGGGTTTCCCTTTTAGCTGTTTTAAATCTAGCTTCCTCCTAAGGTTTTGTTTATGTGTCTGCCTGTCAGCCAGCGCCAGTCTCTGTCTCCCTCTATTTTATGACCACTGTTTTTACAGTCCTCTGTTTTACCCTCATCCTGTTTATAAGTCAGTGAGGATGACCAAGGCTTAAACATCACTGAATGTAGACCTCTGTCTCACTCTCTGGAAGTTGAGAGGATTCTTGAGTGAGTTGCTTTGTTTCAAGTCAGTGATTTTATCTTCAGTCCAGCCTTTTAACCCAATGTTGTTGTTTCAAATGTAAGTCAAATGCAATGACTTGATTACAACAAAAAACCCATGAAGAAAGTTTTATCGGGTCCTGGTTATCCATAGCAATAAGGCTTCCTTGGCATCTGACTATATGATGTGCTCTGTGGATAATTCAGTATAAGAAATTGTTTTTCTTTTTGTAATAGTAATTAATTATTTAAAAAGTAAATTTTACATCTGAGTGGATAGCTGAAAGTTTCTAGGTAGTTCCTGTTCACACAAGATGGAAATATGGATACCTTGATCAAATTTTAAGACCAGGTTGTAGATATTCCCTTGGTTACGTGGCTGTCATGTTATAGAATTCACTTACATTCATATCCAAAGGATTTCTACTGTTAAATTTACTCAGCTTGTCCCTAGAGGTTAGAACTTGGAGCAAAAGGTGAAAAAGTACAGAGAGATGGGTTTAAGTTAAGTGTGCAGGTCCTGGAGTTAGGAAGGCTCATTTTCCTCAGTTTAAATTTAACCTCAGACACTTACTAGTTATGTAACCCTGGGCAAGTCACTTAACCCTGTTTGCCTCCGTTTACTCATCTGTAAAATGCTCTGGAGAAGGCAATGGCAAATCACTCCAGTATCTTTGCCAAGAAAACCCCAAATGGGGTCAAGAAGAATACGACATGACAGAAAAATGACTGCAGGAAAGGCTTCTTGATAGTACTTGGAGCTATTCCAAAAGTGAAATGACCTGCCTTAGGAAGTCTTGAATTTTCCATCACTGGAAGACTCAGTCAGAATCTTGAAAACTTGGAAAGCGATGAAGTGAGTGATATGGGGAAAGTTAGCAGGCTGTCAGGGATGTTGTCAAAGACACTCTTGTTCAGGTACAGGGATGGACTGGGTAGCTTCTGAGATCCCTTCCAACCCAGAGATTCTGTGGAGACAGAGGAAAACGACAGGTAGTGGAGATGTTCAGTATTCTCTCTGTGACAACTCATGATCAACGGGCCTAACGCTTTCTTCTCTCCAAGTCACCAAATGTGTTTCCCTGTGGGCCTATTATAGACACAGGATGGGAGTGCAATTGAGCAAAGAAAGATACCTAGTATGTTTTTCCCCTATATTTTCACATTATCGCTATGCTTTGAGGGGAGATTCATTGTCTAGTCTGTTATTTACCTGCCTTCTGGGAACATAGCACAGAAGCAAAACAGCACCTGAGTTCCAATATCATCCTCTGCTTCTTCACAAGAGCCTGGCCTTAAAACCAGACAAAAACACACCCCAGAATCACCCCCACTCTCACCCCTGGAAAGGAAAGGTCAACACTGACATCATAAGGATTGAATGAATATGGGAAGGTTGAAGGCTGAACATCAGGTTGAGCAGGTAAGATGGTAATTGAAATCAAGCTTGAGAAACAATCCTACCACTGTATTGGTAGCAATAAGAATGTTTTATTCTCCTTTATCTCTGTCATCCAAACTGGAGATTGACTGATTACAAACTCTGGGTGTACAATGCCACCTTGTGCTTTTAAAGTCGCCCTCTTTGAAGAATTTAGGTGTCCGACTACAGCCAGCACTGCATCATTACTCTATGTCAGGGGTTCTTAACCTTTTTTGTGTCATGACCCCTTTGGCAGTCTAAAGCTTAGGGACCCCTTTGCTGAATTATGATTTAAAAGCATAAAATAAAATACTTCAGCGTACAAAGGAAATCTACAATATTGAAATCCAGTTATAAATTTTTATTCTAACAAATTCATAGACCCAAGATTAAGAACCTTTGCTCTAGATGAATACCTTGCCCTGGAATTCAACTTGCTCTAATGGCAGAATCTTTAGAATTCATGAACAGAGAGAGAAGGAGGTCTGTAAGAGGTCCCTAACTATATGCAAGTAAAAATGCATCATAGAAATTAGGTCATGCATGCAGCTCCTTTGGGAGAAGTGTTGAATGAAGAAAACAAGACTTATGAGAAACATCAGACATTATGCAAATCATCATGAGATTAGTATTATTTTGTGACTGTGTCTACAAAGATTGAAAGCATATGCCATTGAAAATCTAGGACCGCCTGCAAACAAAAAGTTATTCACTTTCAAAATCTCTTCGAAGAACTTTAGTGTCAATTGTGAGACATGATGAACCCTGACACAGGACTGCCCAGCATGGCAAGCCCACATCAAAGAAGGTGCTGTAATTGATGAGCAAAACAGAATTGCATTAGCATAAAGGAAAACTGAGCTGCACAAAGCCAGAGACATCTCCATCCCAAATGTTGTAATAGGCTACTTGTGCCCAACCTGGAGCGAAGCCTTCTGAACTCATATTGGACTGATTAGCCACAGTCAAACACACTGTACCCTGACTCCAACAGCATGATGTCATTTTGGTCCTCTTTGAAAAGGAAGTATGAACAACAAGAAAGACCTCCTATAAACGTATTTATTCAAATGTTATCCCCACCAAATTGGTCAGCTTCCTATCCAAGTAAAAATAGGTAAGAGGTGCATGAAACAATCAAACCACTCTCCTTTTCCCCTATTTTCCCTTGGTTGTTTTCTAATTGTTTCAATTGGATATGTCTTCTCTCCTCACTATATGGTAAACACATTGTTTAACAAACTTCTTCCTATGGAAATTAAAACAAGCAAATATTCCAGCTGGAGATAATTTTATGCCACTAATCAATTAAGTTTATTGAAGTGGAAAAATCATTTTGTGGAAGTTTAGCTACATATGAGACCCATTGCCTTTCTAAAAGTACATAGTAGAATCCAGCATCAACCAGTCAACCTTGGCAGTTCTAGAGTGAAGTCTTTCTGACTTCTGACAGGAAGCAAGCATCTAAAGACAATAGAAATACTCCCTTAATTTTCACATTCCACCCTTTTTTCTTAAAGGTAATTTTTTTTCCTGAGAAAATCAGGGTGGTAATAGAAACATCAGGTTAACCAAGACTCTAGTATCAAATAGTTGCTGCTTTCTCAGCTATTCACAATTAACAGCATTGTGTATAAAATGACAAAATCGTTCAGTCGTTTCAGTCTTGTCCAACCCATGTGAGGTTTTCTTGGCAGAGATAGTGGAGTGGTTTGCCATGAAACTGATTTAAGTGACTTGTCCAGGGTGTTACACAGCTAGTAAATATCTGAGGATGGATTTGAACTCATGACTTCAGGTCCAGCACTCTATCCACTGTGCCACCTAGAGTTTGAATCCTGCTTTGGATATTTATTAATTTTGTGACCTTGGGTACAAAGTCACTTAATTTCTGCCTACCTCAGTTTCCTTATTTGTAAAATTGGGGTAATAATGGCACTTGCTTCAAAAATTTGTTGTAAATAGTCATGTATGACTGTAAGAGTTGGACTTTAAGGAAAGCTAAGTTCCAAAACTGATGATTTCCAATTGTGTATGGGAGAAGAGTTTCGAGAGTCCCTCAGACAACAAAGAGTTGTTTCTTCAGTCACTACTTAAATTAATTCAGACTATTTATTGAAAGGATAAATACTGAAGCTGAAACACTTTGGCCACATAATGAGGAAACAGGACCCATTGGAAAAGACCCTGATGATGGGAAAGATTGAAGACCAAAGGAAAAAGGGACAGCAGAGGAGGAGATGGATAGATAACTTCATGGAAGCAACAAACATGAGCTTGGACAGACTGGGGGATAGTGGAAGGTAGAAGAGCCTGGGGTGCTACGGTCCATGGGCTCACAAAGAGTCAGACATGAACAATTACATGAACGATAACAAAAATATTCAATGTGATAAGATATGTAAAGCATTGTGCAAATCATCACGTGACGTATTATGGTTAGCATTTTGTATATATTATCTCATTTGAACTTTAAAACAACCTTATGAGGTAGATGCTACAGATACTATTATTCTCATTGTTGAGATAAAAATGAGGCTCCAAACAATTAACTTGTCCATGGCCATAACAAGAAGGATGAGGGTTCGAACCCAGGCTTTCATGACCTCAAGATCTGGGCTTGGAAAGATGTGGAGTTAGTGAGGCAAACCTTTGATTGGTGACCAAGCTCTCATGAGAACAGGACTGAGACAACCTCACTTCCTGTGGTGTGGGTCCCTGTGCTGTTCTTGGGAAGCAGAATCCAAAGAGTCTGGGCCCTTTCGTGAGTTCAGATGTCTATGCATTTTCACTTTCTTGACTTTTTCTGTTGGTGCCTTTAATGTGTTACGTAGTCCTTGTATTTGTCAGTCAACAAGCATTTATTAAACACCTACTATGTGCCAGACAGGGTACTAAATAAAGTAGGGGACATAAAAAAAGGCAAAAATCAGTCCCTGATCTCAAGGAGATACCCCAATGGACTTAAAACTTAATTTATCTGTTTCCCACTCAACAGGTAGCTAGGTGACACAAGGGATGGAGCATAGGATCTGGAGCCAGGAAAATATGAGTTCAAATCTGGCCTCAGATACTTACCAGCTGTGTGACCCTGGGCAAGTCACTTAATCCTGTTAATCTCAATTTCTTATCTGTAGAATGAGCTGGAAAAGAAAATGGCAAACCATTCCAGTATTTTGCCAAGAAAATCCCAAATGTGCTCATGAAGAATCAGACACAACTGAACAACAAAACCCTTCCCATTTCTTATTATTGCTTCCTATCTAAATATTTAGCCCCAGTTAGCACAGTAAAGTAGAAAGAAAGGCAGAGGAACTCCCATCCGGATACTGCTCCGCTGACCCAATCATGTTACACATCAGTTACATGTGAACAATGGAATAAGATAGATTTTACAAGATAAATGTAAAATCTTACATCTGGGTTCAAAAGATCAATTTTTCAAGTACAGTATGAAAAAGCATCATTAGAAAACCAATCATCTAACAAAGAGCTAAAGATTTTAATGGACTACAAGCTATTTATTAAGAGTGTTTTCTAGATGGCAAGAAAGTTAATGTGACCTTAATCTTCATTAAGAAAGGACTAAGAAGTAGCTATATACTTTGCCCTGACTGGACTTTGTCATCATTCCTGGTGGCTTCTTTATAGGCAGGACATTGAGAAGCTGGAGAGAATACAGAATAGAACAAGTGAAGGGTTGGAGCACTGGGAGCAGGGTACAAGGACAAAAGACCTGGAAATCAGGAAGGAACAAAGGAAGGAATAGGACTTTACTAAGTGCTTACTATCTACCAAGCCCTGTGCTAAGCACTGGAGATACAAATACAAAACAAAGACAGTTCCTGCCCTTTTACATTCTAACAGGAAAAAATAGCATACAGAGGCTACTGGTAGCCAGGGAGAGACACCTGTACAGGGATGGCGAATAGAGGCATAAAGGATTACTTGACGATCAGTTGAAGGAACTGGGAAAAGTCAGCTTACAGAAGAGAAGAGTCATCATGTAGAAGACTTGTTATTTGACTTACTATTTGATTCCAGGGGACAAAACTCATAGAAGCAAAGGGGTGGAAATGGCAAAGAAACAAATTTAGACCCCAAAGTAGAATTGGCTGTCTTGAGTTTCACTTAATGGGATGCCTTCAAACAAAGGCATCTTATGTATTTATCTATGTGTTTAGAGGGATTCTTTTTTATATGTGGGTTTGAAAAGACAGTACTTGATGTCTCATACTTCTGAAATCTGTGATTTTGTAATTCTATGGTTTATTTTGCTAAGTAACAAAGGCGGTGAATGACAGCATATAACTAACCTAATTCTCTCCTTACCAGGTTCCAAGCTTTAAAATTTTAAAAATCCAAAGAAATTCAATTGTTAATGTTCCATGCTGTGGGTGAGCTGTAAAAATAATGACTTACATTTATACCCTACTTTGCACTAAAAACACTCTTTCACATTTATTTCTTTATTTAATTGTTTTGCCTGAGTCATGGTTATACAAAAATCCAATAGAAAATGAAAGTCTATTGACCTGAAATGACAGTATTCTATGGGATCAAAGATTTTTGATATCCACATTTTCTGATAATTCACTGTAGTAAGAAATCAAGCTGATTTTCATTTCTAGGTTTTCTAGTAAAACCCTAAATTGACAGAGCAGCAAACAATAGAAGGGTTCACTGAAGGACTTTGATAAAGAGTCAACAAAAGAGGCACAGTCTCAGATAAAATTTAAGTCAAGGTATTTATTAATCATTTACTATATGGAAGTCCTTGGGTAAGTCATTGTTCTAGGTGATTTGGAATCATAGATCCAGAGCTGAAAGATAGCTTCAGGGTCCCTCTTTTCCAGCCCCTTTATTCTACAAATAGGGACCAAGAAATGTTAAGAGACTTGTCCAAAGTCACATAGGTAATAAATATCACTTTGATCTTCTTTTATACAAGAGATCATACAAGACACTACAAATGGAAACCACACCTAAGTAACTATAAAGGGTTTAAAAAAAAATAAGTAGCTTTCTTTGTGCTAAATCTCTCAAATGATTTTCTGCCAGATTTAGAGTTCAGCTAGACATGGAGATGAGACCCACAACAGAGTTTTCTGACCCTGAAAATAAATAGCACCAGTCAATTCTTTTGGAAGAAGTCCCAGGCTATGAATGACTTTGAATTCTGCACATTCTGAGTTTTTGTGACCATTCCTCACTGTTGGATTCATTGACAGAGCAACTGAGTTCTTGATTTTTGACCAAAAAGGAAGTTTGGTTGGTGAAATTGAAACAACAGCAAGCACATAGGAAGCATATTTTAAAGTATCATCTTAGGTGTTAGGGAAATTGAGAGAAATGATTATTAATAACCAATGATTTGGGGAGATTCAGATTTACCCCTATTTTTAATTCTCATTTCAAGAACTTAGTCTCTGAAGGTTGAACTAGCCTTCTCCTCTATCTAGATCCCACTCAGGTGGGGCAGCCATTGTGTTCTGCTCAACCTTGGGTGGGGCATAAATTCTTTGAATAGATTGCCCAAGGCTGGGGGGACCTTAGAAGTGGATCACATAATCAAAGTTCAGGTCCAGTCTCTCATTGTAATATTCATTCTCTCATTAACTATTAACCAGTCAGAGTTGATTGTCATGCTTTTGAACACTCCTATTCCAAAAGAACACATAAGCTATGAGTCTGCCACCATGACTGCCTTTGGTCTAAGAGAGAGAGGATCAAAAGACAATCATTTTATTAAAATACTGATATTATTAATAAAATGATTAAACTACCCAGAAATAATGTCTCTTCAACCTTTTTAAAATGCCACAAAATAGAAAGTTCAGTCATAATGAGAATTGTACAAAAAAGTTAAGAGCCACTCCAGAAATGATGACAATGATAGAAACACTGGGAGAAGTCTGATATGGAATAAAGCTATAGTGATGAAATATTTGTTAAAATTTAGAGCAAAGATAAATTAGATTTCATGGGCTGATCATCTAAAAGGGAAACCAGCCCAAGGAAGATGAGAGCCTCTTGAGAAATGCAATGGAAAACAAATCTAAAGAGAAAGAATAAAAGGGAGGTTAATGTGGTTACAGAAAATGCTGGATTTTTCAGTAGAGAGAGTTAGGTTTGAACCCTTCAATATTTACTAACTGTGCAAGTACAGGCAAATCATTTAACCTCTCTGCATCTCAATTTATTCATCTATATGATGGGGATAATATCTTAGTAGTTATTTCACAAAGTTCTACTGAGGTTCAAATAAAATAATGCATTCAAAGGGCTTTGTAAAGTTTAAAGTACTATAGGAAAAGAGTAGGGGTGGAGACAAGATGGCGGAATAGAAGGGAGGACCTGCTCAGCTCTCCCTCCATAGCCCATAAAGTAGCTGTAAAAAAATGACTCTAAACAAATTCTAGAGCAGCAGAAGCCACAAAACTACATAGTGAAAGAGATTTCCAGGGCAAGACAGCCTGTAAGGACAGCAGGAAAGGCCTACAACACCGAGCTCAGAATGGAGCACTGCTAGCCTTGGCCACATGGACAGGACTAGAGCAGGTTTCAGGGTGAAGAATAATAGGTAGCAGCTAAAGTTCACAGATTTCTCAACCAACAAATGCCAAAGACAATTTCAAAGGTCAGTGAGAAAGTTCATTCACCTGGGTGAGAGGGGAACACCGTCTGGCCCCAGTCCCAGGGTGGCAGCAGCCACTGCCACAGCAGCATCCACTTTTGGAGTCCTGGCCTAAAGACTCTGGGGGAATCAACCTGCCAATCTGGGTCTCAGTCCTGTGTGGCAGTCCTGGGGTGAGGAGGAGCACTGGCTGGTAGAGCTGGAGGCAGTTGTGGAAAGGGAACCCTACTCGCAGATCCTGGGGAAAAAAAGAGTGTTTGTTGCTCCCACCCCTAATGGAAAAGGAGGTTCAAAAGGTCACTGAGGAAAATAGTCCTTTAAAAATTAGAATGGAGACTTAGTACTTCATTGCAATGCAAGGACTTTAAAAATTTCCAGTGGACTCTTGAGGCAAAATGCTTTTCACATCCAGAAAAAGAACTATGGAATTCGACTGCAGAATGAAGCAGAACATTTTATTTTGTATTATGTTTTGTTTTGTTTTATGATTTCTCCTGCTCATTTTAATTCTTCTATGCAACATGACCAAGATGAAAATGTATTTAATAGGAATGTATTTGTAGAACCTATGTAAAATTGTATGCCATCTCAGGGAGGGAGTGGGGAGGGAGGGGAATAAAACTAAGATATATGGAAGTGATTATAGAACACTGAAAACAAATAAAATAATTTAATTTTAAAAATTAGAATGGAGCAAATAGAAGCTAATGACTTTAAAGAGCCTAAACATCATCTTCCAAGAAATTGTCAAGGAAAACTGCCCTGATATTCTAGAACTGGAGGGTAAAATAGAAATAGAAAGAATTCACTGATGATCTCCTGAAAGAGATCCCCAAAGGAAAATTCCTAGGAGTATTGTAGCCAAATTCCAGAGTTCCCAGGTCAAGGAGAAAATATTATAAGCAACCAGAAAGAAATAATTCAAGTATTGTGGAAATACAATCAGGATAACACAGGATTTAGCAGTTTCTACACTAAGGGATTGAAGGGTTTGAAATATGATATTCTAGAGGTCAAAGAAACTAGGATTAAAACCAAGAATCACCTACCCAGCAAAACTGAGTATAATACTTCAGTGGGGGAAATGGAATTTCAGTGCAATAGAAGACTTCCGAGCATTCTTGTTAAAAAGACCAGAGCTGAATAGAAAATTTGACTTTCAAATACAAGAATCAAGAGAAACATGAAAGGTAAACAGGAAAGAGAAGCCTTAATGAACTCATTAAAGTTGAACTGTTTACATTCCTACATAGCAAGATGCTATTTGTAACTCATGAGACATTTTTTCAGTATTAGGTTAGTTAAAGAGAATATGTGTGTGTGTATACATATATATATATATATATATATATATATATATATATATATATAGACAGAGGGCACAGGGTGAGCTGAATATAAAGGGGAGAATACATAAAAAAGTAAAATTTACTGTTGAATGGAATGTGCTAGGAGTAACAGAAAGGGAGAGGGAGAACATAGCAAATCATCTCACATAAAAGAGAGAAGAAAGTTTTTACATTGGAGGGGAAGATGGGGGAGATGAAAGGAAATAATTGAGCCTTACTCTCATGGGATTTGTCTTAAGGATAACACACATTCAGTTGGATATGGAAATCTATTTTACCTTGCAGGAAGGCAAGGGGGAAGGGGATAGGAGAGGGAAGATAACAGAAGGGACAGCAAGTTGGGGAAAGGGATAATCAGAAGCAAACACTATTCTTGGAGGATAGGTCAAGGGAGAGAATGGAATAAATGAAGGGCAGGATAGGACAGAGAGAAACGTGGTTAGTCTTTTACAACATAACTATTATGGCAGAGCTTTGCATTGTCACACATGTATGACCTATATGGAATTTGCGTGTTTTCTCAATGATGGTAGATGGGGAGGTAGGGAGAGAATATGGAACTCAAAGCTTTAAGAATGAATGTTAAAAATCGTTTCAGTATGCAACTGGAAATTAAGCTATACAGGCAATAGAGTATAGAAATCTATTTTTCCCTACAGGAAAGGGGATGGAAGAAGGATGAATAATAGAAGGGAGGACAGACTGGAGGAAGGGATGGATGGGGCGCATGCTGTCCTGGGATGGTGGGTGGGGAGAAAATTTAGAACTGAAATTTTTGTGGAAATGAATGTTAAGAACTGAAAAATAAATAAATTTTTTAAAAAGATTAAAAAAAATTACTATAGCAATATCAATTTCTATTGTATAAAGACAGTTCAGAATAAATCTTTGTGCATACATGCACAAAACCAAAGGTGAACACAAAGATGTGACACAGACCTATAAAACTGATGAAGGTGGGATTGATGATGATAACGGTTATTTACATAGCACTTTAAGGTTTTCAAACATTTTACATACATTTCTCATTTGCTTCTCTCTGCAACACTATGAGATAAATCTATAAATATTATCTCCTTTTTTTTTCAGATGAGAAAACTGAGACAGAGGCTGAGGCTAGATTATGTGAAGTGATTTACCCAGAATCTACAACTGGGAAGGATTAGAGGCAAGTTGTAAGACTAGTGTCAGGAAGGCTTAAGCTCCGTATGAACCATGGGATGTGGAAAGTGCCTAGGACATTTTTAAAAAGGCTTTTCAAGTTACATTGATGGTTGTATGAAAACAGTCAATTAAACAATAAGAATTTATGAAGCATTTCCAGGCACTGTGCTATGCACTGGAGTTGAAAAGAGGAAAGAAGTCCTGTCCTCAAGAAGCTTACATCTGAATATGTAAAATAATTTGCATATACAAATACACATACATACTTACATATATTTGCATATATATTAATAATAGCTATAAAATAGCTACAAAATAACCTTAGAAGAAAAAGCTCAAGTGGTTAGGGGAACCCTAAGAGCCAACTATTGGGGTACTATTGCAACAACAAATCCCTACTTTCTAGGAGTGTACATTCTAATGGGGGAGACAACTTGTAAATCACTAGGTATATATAAGACATAGAGTACATTCCCAGACTGAAGGTCTATAAGCAGCTGAGGTATGAGTAGGGAACAGGGAAGGGATAGAGGGGAGGGAGAAAGGGGAAGTAAAGAAGTGTAAACCTAAAAAAATGTCTTACAAAGATTGACCTTGAATTGAATCTTTAAGGAAGCCAGGAAAACTAAGAGGCAGAAGTGAGGAGGCTGAGTGTTCCAGACATGGGGGCAGCCAGGGCAAAGGGACAGAGATAGATACTGAAACAGCATGTCTAAAAAACCACAAGTAGGTCATTGTAGCTGGATTGTAGAATGTGTGGAGAGAAGTAAAATATAAGATGACTGAGAGGGGCCAGGTTATGAAGAGTTTTCAACATCAAATAAATGTCTTCCTGTTTTATCCTGGAGGAGATGAGGAACTACTGAGCACAAAGAGGATACCTAGGCTTTTGAAAAATCACCGTAACAGTGGAGTGGATGATGGACTGAAGTGAGAAGAGACTTGAGAACATCTGTGGGAGTGATGAGTTTCTAGACTAGGACTGTGACTGTATGAGTAGGAAGATGCACAAGAAATTCAAAGAGAGAGAGGGAGGGAAGGAGGGAGGGAAAGGAGAGAGAGAGAGAGAGAGAGAGAGAGAGAGAGAGAGAGAGAGAGGAAGAAGAAGAAGAAGAAAAGAAGAGAGGGAAAGTGAAATGAGAGAGGAGACAGAAAGATAAAGAGGAGAGGGGAGAGAAAGAGAAAGAAAGGAGAAGAGAAGGAAAGCAAGAAGAGGAGAGAGGAGAAGAGAGAGAGGAAAGAAGAGGAGACAGAAAGAAAGGAGAAAAGAAGAGAGAAGAAAAAAGAAGCAAGGAAAGGGAGAGGAGTGAGAAGAAAGAAGAGGGGGGAGAGAGAGAGAGAGAGAGAGAGAGAGAGAGAGAGAGAGAGAGAGAAATCCAGCAGGGTCCACAACTAATGGGCATGAATTGAATAGACTGAATTGAACAAAGAGTGAGAAGGAATGATTAGACAAGTGAAAGAGAAATCAGTAGAGAAGTCAAGAAAAACCCCAAAAGAAACACAAAGACTATTCACTAGGCTGATCTTTAGACACCCAAGTACCAGATAGTGTTTTCTTTTCTCTGTTTCCTTTCTCTGTGAAAACAGAGAAATTTCTCTTCTGGTAATGCTCTCAGTAAAATTTACTCTTCTCACAAATACAGAGGTTAAATGTGTAAGGCATATTATGTGCTTCCTCGCATAATATTCTGATTAATTTTTTTTTAATTCTAAGAGTTAAGACTCAACCTACCTAAGATGTAGCAATTGCACTGATTTCATAAATGAAGAAAGCAGTCATGTTCAAGGCTTATATTCCAAATTTACTCTGGGGTCCCATTTGTTGAAATTAAATGTATTTGTGAGTGTCCCCTTGAAAGCCACATGCTTAGAAGTCAATTAATATACCAAGTGAATCTTCAAAATTGGCCCTGAGTGTATAAGCAAATAATGTTTTAACATCACTTTCCTGGAAGTGGATCAATTTTTGTTCCAATGTGGCAGCAGAAACTTTTCTGCCATTGTCTGAGGGTAAATCATTTGGGAAATGACGCTAATTGTAGCAAACTGCAAATTTATTCCTTCATTTATTTGCTTATTGGCAGCTTTGCTCAATCTCTTTATTGCAGCAGAGTCCACTTTGCTCTGTGATAACCAAAGGAAAATCATCAACTCACCCCACAAAGTTCCAGAGGGAAACCACCAGTTTGTACAGCTCCTCAACAGCGCCTCCAACAGAAAGGAGGACGGAAGCACAATTTACTGCCAAGCCTGGCAAATTCAGTACCATCATCACTGACGAATAACTTCAGATATGCACACCTTCATGCAGCATGATTATTAGGTGAATGAAAAAGTGGAAACAGAGAAATTTCTTTTTTGGTAATGCTCTCAGTAAAATTTACTTCTGGGATAAGATTAAGATAAGATAAGATTAAGTTTTAATTGCAACATTTTAACATGTACCGTATATTTCTACTTTAAAAATTTTTTTAAATGTGTTGGGAAAAAAAGCTCAGAAGAGGAATACAAATTAAGAGGGCAATTTTGTTATTACCCAATTAATTCGCAGGCACACCTTTTATAAGAAAGTTTAATTTAAAATGCATCCTTCTTTTTGTTTATTGAAATGTTTTTAATTCTTGAGGATTGATTGTTGAGTTAGTAATAAAATAAATAATATTACTGATTTACTAAACTTACTCCTCTGATGCCTCATCCTGACATGAAGTTGGCCCAGGGTTCTAGAAGGCTCTGCCAGTCAAGAACAAGGTGTGGAAGGTATTTCTCTAATTTCTCCCCATATATACTCCAGACTTTCTCTAGCACGCTCCAGGAGGGTACATTTATCTTCCTCCCTCTTCCTTTCCAGCTCTCTTTTATGAGTCATCTTTTTCCATTAGAATGTAAAGTCTCTGAGGGACCTGCTTGTGTTTGTATTTCTGTTTGCACTTAGCAGAGTACATGGTACATGGTAAGCATTTACCAAGCTATATTTGTCATTCAAGGACTAGCCCACTTAATTCAGAGAGGGTCCTCACCAAGTAGGCCTCAAGGTTATTCATTTCTTGACCACGGTAATTATTGAAGACTATTTATCAAATTGAAAGAGGAATGCTGCTGCATCTTGCGGCTTGGGAGTCCAGTTGGCTGTGGATGCAGGTGGGTCCAGGTGAGGTGTCCCAGGTCAAGATGGACACGGTAGCTGCCAAGAAGCTGCTCATTTTAACAGATGAAGAAACCAAGGCTAACAGGGTGAAGTGACCAGCCCAGAATCACAACCTCCACATGAATAAGGATGCCTTAAGAAAAGAACCATGGATAAATACTGTAAATTCCAGAAGATTGGAAAAGGAAGGATCCTTTGGAAAAGCCATCCTTGTTAAATCTAGGAAAGATTGTAAGCAATATATTCTCAAGGAAATTAACATCTCAGGGATGTGCAGTAAAGGAAAAGAAGAATCTAGGAGAAAACTTGAAGTGTTGGCAAACATGAAACATCCAAATATTGTCCTATATAGGGAATCATTTGAAGGTCAAATAAATTTTGCAAAAGAGTACACAAAAACAATTAAATGATGGTCTCTGTATCATTTAGTTGTGACTTTAGCTTCGTTTCTCTGAGGGAATAATGTATATCATTGCAATGCCAGTATTACACGGAGCCTAGTGGCCAGGTTGATTCTTTGATATCATCCATATCCCCACTTTGTTCCATACTGGTGGAGGAGTACATTGGTAATCTGTGGAAGGAACCTATCATGCTAATGAAAATAAAGTATTCACTTACATTGTTCTTAACCCTTTAACTCCTGTTAAGCATCGTCTCTGAGAGAAATCTCTGAGTCTCTGAAAATAAATTGATAGACCCATCCACTCACTGGTATCCTTATATTAGAAATACATTTAAGTTACATTGAATACAATTTAATTCGAATTTAATTGTATATAATATACAAAAATTTGAAATACATTTAATTACACTTAAATTCATTTAAGTGTCTTCTTGATGAGGTTTAAAATGCTGTAGAGATAGTATTAGAAAAAATTTAGCCCAGAGATTATGGATTCTCTTCTCTGCATATGTTAAATAAAAGGCTAAGTAACCTAGTATTAGTAACAGATTTTTAAAAACTTGAGGACAGACAATATCAGATAGAATAGAAAAAACAAGTAAGCAGAAAAAGCAGTTGATGTCAAAAGAATATTAAAGAGCCAGGGATGTCCAACAAACCAACCCAGAAGAAGAGAATGATTCCACGTTGTACACACACACACACACACACACACACACACATACACACACACACACACTAGATGTTAGTATGTACACAGCAGAACACAAAAAAGGACTGCATATGAAAGCACTGATTTCATTTCACACTGCTTGCTTTTTTAAAAACAGAATAAATTGAATGTTATTTTCAAAACTATAACTGCTTGTCTATAATTCCTTCTGAATTTTTTTCTGTTGACTTCCATTTGTTTAAGAAATAATTTCAATATCCATCTTTATTGTTTTCTTTTTTTGCATTACTATGGATACCTGCAACTAATCCCGACCTAACAAACCAACAGCAGTCATAATTAAGCGAAGTTGTTGTTCAGTCTTTTTTTAGTCATGTCCTATTCTACATGACCCCAACTGGGTTTTTCTTTACAGAGATACTGGAGTGATTTGCCTTTTCCTTCTTTAGCTCATTTTACAGATGAGGCAGACAGGGCCAAGTGACCTGCCCAGGATAACACAATAAGTGTCTGACACTGGATTTGAACTCAGGCAGATGAGTCTTCTTGACTCCAGGCCTACCCCTCTATCCACTGCACCACCTAGCTGTCCTATTTAAGCAAAACAAATCCACAAAGTGTCCAATGTATGTCTCTTCTTGAGTCTATGCTTTCTATGACAGAAGGTGAATAATGTGCTCCATTGTTAGTACACTGAGATGGGGTTGAACATTGCCTTGATGAGAGTTCTTAAGCTGTTTTTATTTTTACAGTGTTGTTGGCATATAAATTGTTTTGGTTCTCTTGACTCCATCAGATTTTCTCTGGGTTTCTGAATGTCTCATGTAATTTATTTTCCAATAATATTCTTTTTCATTCCTAAAAAAAAGAGAGAGATGTCATCTCTATCTATAGAAGTAGCTTCTCACCAATAGCAGCACAGACCCTCAAAGAGTCAATCAGTAAACAACTTAAGTGCCTACTTTGTCAGACACTGCTAAAATTAATTGGCAAGTCTCCAAAAAGCTTACCTTTCATCAAGGGATGAAACATGCATAAGTATATACAAAATTAATATAAGGTCCCTTGGAGGGGAGAAAGAGACACTAGCTGTTGGAGAAGGAGGTAGAGCACAAGAAAAGACTCAGATAGGAGATGGCCCTTAATCCACATTTTAAAGGACCTAGGGATTCTATGAGGTTAAGATTAGAAAAGACAACATTACAGGAATGGGTCACAGCCTGTGCAAAGGTGTGGAGTCAGAAGGTGTCCAAGTGTGAGCAGCACAGTGTTTAATAAATGGTTGTGGTTGACTTAAACAAGTCAATCAAGATTAAGAATGATCTCACTTATTAACATTCAAGTAAAAAGAATTTTAAAGAGATATTATATTATCCAATTACAGCAATCACAGAAAGTCTACCCTTTTGTACATCCAATTTATTTTAGACCCTCAAGGATCAGGATTTCATTAGAGTGGACGCTCCTTCTACCAACATTTATTGAGAACAGTCTAGGGGAAGGGATATTATGAGCAAAACATCATAGAGGCAGCAATGCCTATGGTGTATAGTCAGAGAATAAAAACAAAATATCTTTGATTAAAGCTAAGGATTAATGTAGGAGGAGAGTGAGAGATAAGGTTGGAAAGTTAAATGGAGAGAGCCCTGAATTCCAGGCTTAGAAATTTGAGTCTTATCCAGCAGACCATGAGTATCTACCAAAAGTTGAGTTATGAATGTATGTATATAACTACACACACACACACATATACATATATACACATACTTTGCAAAGCTTAAAATAGCTACTTATTAGTATTATTGTTGTGTTCTTGTATATATCAACAGCATCATATAGATGTATGTATACATTTTTCCATATCCATGTAAGTATAATTTTATATAATGCATAATTAAATCATTTTATATATTTACATTTTATAGCATATGATTAGATCATTTTATGTTATATACATATATACATTCATATATATATATATATACATATACTTTTTCTTTTGAACTTGTTTCATTTTGTTTTTCCTATATTGTCAGGATTTCTATTGTGAGACCACAATAGGCTATACCCCATTGGCATGTAGATGGCACTTGTTGAACATTTTTTGGAGAACATTTATCTGGTGGTAATATGGTTCTATTTGAAGCTATGAAGCCTTAATTATTTTATTTATATAACACCTTATATATGTATATTCTCATACATGTATATGTGTATAGGTAGATATAAACTTATCACAGAAAAGGAAAGATGAAATGGAAGAGAATATTATGCTTTTATCTTCAGTGATCACAGTGACTGACATGCCAAAAATGTCAGAGATGTAAAGTTGCATTATATTTCACATTACCGATCACATACATTCTGCCAGACAACCAATGTTTATCTTACCTGACCAATCAAAAATACTGAACCTCTAAAACTATGTGAGAAAAGTGACAAGCACCCAGTATGTCACAGAATGTTTAATGGAGTGCTTTCTCTTTGAAATTAGAGGAAATTGACACTTTATCATTTATGCTTTGAAGCCTGAATAAAATGCCCAAGTTTCATAAAACAGATATAATATGAATCTTTTTAATTAATAACCTAGAAAAACATAGGATTTTTGAAAGATGGACATTTTTTACCAGAGGAATTTCTGCTCTCTTTCTTTCACTCTTCCTTTGTTTTTGTTTGGGTTCTCCTATCTTGTTAGAGTCAGTGTTTCTGTCCTGTCGGACCACAATAAGACATGTAGATGGCACTTTTTCAACATTTTTTGGACCTCATTTATCTGGTGGGAACATGGTCATACTTGAAGGTATGGGGCCTTAATTATAGCCATAGAACTTCAAGTTGGACTTGAATACATGTTCTACACTTAACTAAGTCACTTAATGTATCTGGTTCTCAGAAAAGATGAATTCTAAAGTTCCTTTCAGCTCTAAATCTCTGATAATTTTTTGGAGGGTGGTGCATGGGAGGATGGAGGAACCTGTGACTCCGTCAGTATAAGAATTTCCCCAGTTAGAAAACTGTGTCTACTAGTGTATATTGAAAACTATTTAACACATCTGAATTTAGAGAGTTGACTGGGGCTCTGAGGGGTTAAGTTGACTTGTTTAGTCACAAAGATAGTATCACAGGTGGGACTTGAACCCCAATTTTCTATATTTTGAGGAATTGTACTACAGTGCTTCTCTCTATGATCCCACAATGGTATTTGAATTACTCGGGACAAGCAATGCTTTTGATATATTTTTATGTTGTGATCACAATGGTATACATGTGCTTGTATTAGCACTTAGACTAATCCAGATCTTGAAACAGATGAAATTGAATGTATCTGGTGTCCCCACCTTTAGTTAGTTTTCCTATAATAGAATGCTGAAATGTGTGCTGACCTAAACTTCACCTGAAAATGGTTTTTGTACAACCTTGAATGAAAAAGTAACCTTCATTAGTAAAAATTACCTTTTCCCAAGCTTCAGTGTCTCTGTTCAGTTGTTTTCTGTTATATCTGATTCTTCGTGACGCCACTTGAGGTTTTCGTGGCAAACATACTGCAGTAATTTGCCATTTCCTATTCCAGCTCATTTTACAGATGAGGAAACTAAGGCAAATAGGTTTAAGTGACTTGCCTAGGGTCACGCAGCTAGTAAGTGTTTGAGGTCAGATTTTGAGGCCAGGGAGGCAATTTTTCCTGACTCCTGCACTGTGTCACCTACCTGCTCCAGTCTTCAGTATTCCTGTCTTTGCTTTGGGTTGCCCATGACAAACGTGCTTTCTTGATAGCAACAGTTAGCCATACTTTTACTGGTCTTCTATCCTATACCATGTAATAGAGGACTCAATAATACCCCTGCCGGTTGCCAGATCCCTCTGCAGTATTTTGCTTGTTTTCTGGGAATTAATTGAAGTGTTTTCCAAGAATAGTTTGTCAGTCATCGACACTTTTTCGTTTTTTACTCTACTTTGCTCTTTGGCGTGACTGAGCCTGTTTCATTTTGGACTTCAAAGATACTTGAAATGCTTGACTTCCTCCCACTCATAACCCCTGGGATATCTCTAACAGTCATTGATGAATGCCTTGGAAGGGGCATAACTTTTATACCTTTCCTTGGAGTAGCATCCATTTTTAAAAACTATAGAATTTGAAGAGAAAAGTGAAATATATATATGTATATATACATGCATATATATATATATATATATATATATATATATATGCATGTATATGTATAAATGACAGTGATAAAAGTGTGGTTTCTTTTTTAAAAAAATAATCTGTCCTTCCCATTATATATCCCTTTTCCCCTCCCTCCAATGTATTGAACACATAAAAAACAAAACAAAAATTATAACATATAGTCACATAATCTGGCAATGAAAATGCTCACATTAACTATATCCAAAAAAATGTCTCTCCCTTCCTCCCTCCCTCCCTCTCCCTCCCTCTCTCTCTCTCTCTCTCTCTCTCTCTCTCTCTCTCTCTCTCTCTCTCCCTCTCTCTCTCTCTCTCTCAGTTCATCACTTCTCTATCAGGAGTTGAGTGACTCATTTCATCTTCATTTCTTTGGACTTGTGGTTTATCATTGCATTAATCTGAATTCTAAGGGCTTTCAAATAGAGTTTTTCTACATAATGTACAAGTTGATTTTCTCGATCTACTCACTATACTCTGTCTCAGGTCATAGATACTTTCCCTGTTTTCCTCTGAAACTGTCCTTTTCATCATTTCCTATGGCACACTAATACTCCATTACATTCACATACCATATTTTTTTAGCCATTCATTATCTAATAATACGTATGACATCACTTACTTTCTAGTCTGTGGCTACTATAAAAAGATGCTATAAACATTTTTATACAACATTTTCTGTCTTTACACCTTTGTACAAGAGGTCTCTCATGTCTGGAACACATTCCTGCTTCACCCCCACTGCTTAGAATCCCTAACCTTATTTAAAGCACAATTCTGTTCCTGCCCCTCACAAGAAACCTTTCTGGATACATTCACCTCAACCTCCAGTCGTCCTGTCTCTTGGCAATACTTCATATTGACAATACTTTACAAATACATTGTACTTATTTCCTTGAGCTATGTTATTATACTCTCTACCGTATCAATGCCCACACAGGTAGTGTTTTTTTGGTTTGGTTTTGTTTGCACAGCCTTAGTGTCTAGCACAGTACTTTTTATTTTTAGTTTTCAACATTCGCTTCCATAGGTTTTGAATTTTCTCCTCCCTCTTCCCTCCCTCCCCAAGAAGATATGCAATCTGATATGGGCTCTACGCATACATTCCTATTAAATACATTTTCACATTAGTCATGTTGCAAAGAAGAATTATGATGAATGGGAGAAAACATGAGAAAGAAAAAAAAACAAAAAAAATACAAACAAAAAGAAAATAGTCTGATTCACTCTGCATTCCAACTCCATAGTTCTTTCTCTGGGTGTGGATGACATTTTCCATCATGAGTCCTTTGGAATTGTTTAAGGTCCTTGCATTGCTGAGAAGGCTATCCAAATCAGTCACTGCACGCTATGGCTGTTTCTGTGAACATTCTCCTGGTTCTGCTCACTTCACTCAGCATCAGTTCGTATAAGTCTTTCCAGGATTTTCTGAAGTTTGTTCATCATTTCTTATAGCACAATACTATTCCACTATATTCATATGTCACAATTTACTCAGCCACTTCCCAATTGATGGGCATTCCCTCAATTTCCAGTTTTTGGCCACCACAGAAAAGAGCTGCTATACATATTTTTGTACTAGCATAGTACTTTTATATAATAGATTTAACATATGGTTGTTGAATTTAATAGAACCCATATCCCCTCAACAACATCTCAAATATGATCATCTCAAACATGTCATCCCTCCTCTACATGAAGACCTCCAAAGTTGGGAAACACCACCTCTGAAGCAGTCAATTCTATATTTAGATAGCTCTAATTAGTTTTATAAAATAAGAAAAATTTCCTTGTATGTAATCTGTAATTCACAGCTTATCTGCATGGGACTCACTATTGGTAAAGATTGACTATTCAATGTTCTGTGCCTATGTGAGCATCTAAATTGGTGAAGGTTTGGGAAAAGAGAGATCCTGGTCTTCTGGCTTTCAGGTTTGTGAGAGAAGATTATTTGGTATTCTTGGTTTATGTGAAGCCCTGAGTTGATGAGCATTTGGGAGAAGAGAAATTCTGATTTCCTAGCTTCTAGCTTTAAGAGAGAATGCACAAGGTTCCAGATTCTTTCCAGATCCCTGAAGGTAGAGAAAGATTCTAGGAAGATGCCAACATGTAGAAGAGTCAGAACCTAGGTCATGTCCCTATACTCAGCTTGCTATACTAGAAACTTCAGCAAAATTCCCCATTGTTGAAATCTGGCTATACTAACACGTCTTCACTCCAAGTAGAAGAGCTCATTTGCTCTATATTGTCTGGTATATTCTAATTTGTATGCCTTCTCTGATTTCTCTTTGCTACTAGTTTGGATAAATAACTTTATTGACTATTTTCTTTGTGTTCATTGTAAAACCAGTAGTTAGTGCAAAAGGAGTCAAACCTTGGATATGTAGCTTGTGGCCTTTCTTCCATACCAAGGGATAGAGATTAGAAACTTGCCTTAAACTTAAATTTTGTTTACCCTAGACCAACAATATTTAAGGAAGCAGATAGATATAATTGTAGGCCAGTAACCTTTCTCTGAAAAAAGTAAAATACCTAGCTTCAAGTTCCTGCTTTCCTTCCTGGTATGAATCAAAGCCACTTTTGGAGATGGGTGGGTGAAGGAGACTCTGTCTAGAGATATCAATCATGTCTCCCTTAGAGACATGTGGACACAAATAACCTGGATAAAACATACCACATATCCTTCATATGTGTAAAATCAAAATATATATCTTTGTCACATGATATGTATAAGATTTAATTACTAAAACCTGATTATGAATGAAGAAGCATTTATTAATAGCTAGTGTTTGAGGTTTACAAAGCATTGTACATATGTCATTTCAAGTCATCCTCACAATAACTCTTTGAGGTAAGTCCAATGATTATTTCCATCTTACAAATCATAAAATGAGGTTAAGAGAGGTTATGTGACTTGCCCAGAGTCATACATTCAGTAAGTGTCTGAGGCAGAATTAAACTCAGACTTCAAGTCTAGTATTTTTATCCACTGTGCCATCTAGCTGTCATTTATTAAATGTTTTTATGTACCATGCACTGTGCTAAGCACTGGGGATACAAGTAAAAAAGCCAGATGATTCCTGCTCTTGAAGAGTTCACACTATAATTGGATGAAACAGCATATAAGAGAAAATGCAGATGGCCCAGTTGCAGTAGTAGAAGTCTTGTTAAGGTCAAGGGGGCCTTAGGTAACCAAAGGAGTTCAGATGACAGTGCCAGAGTCTGGACAACATAGGGGCAGGTCAAATGGTAAGGCCTAGAGGGCCTTAAGAAGCAAAGGCATCTTGCTGGAAGAAACAGAGTGGGTGAGTTTCATCTCATTCAAACTGGGTGAGCCACAGTTAAGCATGTCTAGTGGCTTCTGGTCAGCCTTGGGTGGGAGAGAGGCAGAGGGAAGGTGGTGGGAGCAGGGCATGGACTCAGCTGTTCTGGAATCAGATACCAGATACCTGGTTACCTGGTGTTACAAACAAGGGGACTTAACAATTCCAGCTTGATGGCACAAGATAATATGACACTAATCAGAAAATGACTAAAAAGGATTCCGTTTGCATAGGACATGCCCAAGGGCCCAATTTAGACAGCAGGAGGGGGTGGGGGGTGGGCATCATACCGCAGTTCCAGGGTCTAACCCTGGCTTGACCGAATTCCCAGGAAACAGCATTTCAATCTCACATGAGGAGAGATGTTCCTTTCGCCACCTCTTAGCAACACTTTTCCCTTGGGATATCCTCTTCCTTCCAGACTTAACTATGCGAATACTAGGGAAATAAGGCAGCTGACCTTGAACGCACTTGAGACATTTCAGGCCAGCCCTGCTCCCTTGTTCCCTGCTGCCTCTAGGAGCAAATACATGTCCTGTGTTTGCCGTCTAAAGCCCTGCACCATCTGGCTCCACCCTTCCTATCCAGGCTCACGCACGTACCCTTCAATTTAAGCAAACTTGCCTTGCTGGCTCTGGAAAACAGAATTACATCTCCCCTGTCTGCTGTCCCCTAAGCCCAGGATTCAGTCCCTCCTTACATCTACTTCTTAGAATAAACTATCTTCCTTCTACGGAATACACTGATACACATCTACACAGGCATTCATACTTTATACCCCAATACACACATGCACACACACTAATTATAATAGCTCCCATTTATATGACACTATGTGCCAGGTACTAGACTGAGTACTTTATAAGTATGATCTCATTTGGTTCTCACAGAACCAAGTATTATCATTCCTGTTTTACGGATGAGGAAACTGAGGCAAATAGAGGTCAAGTGACTTGCCCAGGGTCACGCAGCCAGTAAATGTCTGAGGCCAGATTTAAACTCAGGACTTCCTGACTCTGTCTGTTGTATTTAGCCATTGTGTCACCAATTGATGCTTATGTAAATGTATATCTATATGTATGTGAGTATGTTTTGATATATGCATGCCTGTATATGTGTGTGTACACATACGTATTTGTGCATATATATGTATTTGTACATGTATATTACGCTATGTATCCATATGTATATTATGTGCATGTGTTTATTGTATTGTATGTTTATATGTGTACTGTATATTCATGTATGTGCATAAGTATATGTATATTGTGTATTTTATATGTATGTGTGTTTGTGTGAATATGTGTGCATGTTATATACACATGTAGATGATGTATTGTGTATTTTAGATATGCATGCACACACAGATGTGGCTTGTGCAAGCTGTTTTCTCTGCTAGAATGTAAGTTCTTCAAAGACAGGAAAATGTTTCATTTCTGTCTTTTTAAATCTCCAGAAATTAGTCCAATGCCTGGTGTATTGGAGATGTTTAATAAATGTTTGCTGATTGATTGATTGGTTGATTGATTTGCTGATATAGCAATGACCTAGAGCTTTGGCCTACCATGGCCACAAGGCCCCATTATAACTACGTCTTTCCATAACTTCTGGTCAATAAGCATTTAGTTGAGTCCAATATAGATTCTCATTCTACAGATGTACATTAGGTCAGGTTTGTGATAGTAAATCTGCTGTATGTTTCCTTTAAAGTTTTTTTAATTCTTCCTCCTTTTGACTTTTTCCTAGGATTCTATTAGAATTTAAAAGAGATAGAATCATAAAAGTATATAGAACTGGGGCAGCTAGGTGGCATAGTGGATACAGCACAGGACATGAGTTCAAATGTGGCTCCAGATACTTGACACCTATTAGCTGTGTGACCCTGGGCAAGTTGCTTAACCTCAATTACCACATTAAAAAAAAGAAAGAGAGCATATAGGACTCATGTGCAATGGGTTAAGTACGTGAACCAGTTATAAGATACTGGTCTCTTCCAGCTGCTGCCTCTTGGTCTAACATTCCCGCCAAGACTAGTTTTGCAAATGCCATTTCCAAGAACTGGAGCCCCTAGACTAGGGTAAAGTTTTACCACACCTAGAGTCTACTAGAATGATTCCAAAGGACTTCCAATTTTTCAACAGTTTCCATCTGCCCAACTTTCTGTGAATATTTTAATGATATTTTATTCCATTTCTAGGCCATTCATCCCTCAAAACTGGTGCTTATTATAATTTCTTCACTAATGGGAAAAAAATTCTCTAGTGAGCACTTTGCAGCTAGACATAAAGGAAAGAGAAATATACTAGTTCAGTGAGGCAGAACCCTTAGTAAATGATTTGGAAAATAAAAAAGTGAGACAGCTAAGGCCCTAGTCATTCTAGTGGCTGCATGCCACCTTATTACTTCAAGCAAACATATAGAGAGATGCATGATTTATGAGGTCCTACACTTATTGGCAAATCCTAAGTATTTTGCTGGCAGAAGTAGCAGACACATTTTAGTGCAGTGTTCCAGGAAAGCTCAGATCGGTAAGTGACGGTTGTCCCTGAGATCCACACCAGAGACATCAGTGGGATTATTAAGGGTGAATGTGGAAGGTCAGACAAGGGAAGAAAGAAGTGAAAAACCAGCTGATTACACACATACTCAATGCCAGAGCCATTCAGCTGGCAAAACCTTCATTTGTTTTCCTTTGGCATCTTCTTAAATGGAGTCAGTCTGGGCTGAAGGTTTAATAGTCCCATCTCCTTTTCTCTCCTTCCCCTGGGAGTTCTGCTGCTACCAGTGGAAGTAGTGGCGGCAGCGGGTCCAGATTAGATTTCAATGAGGCCTTTTAAAATTTCAATGGAAAGATTCTTTTCCGCTCTTTACTAAGGACATTTGTACCAACTGAACAGGAAGCAGACAAGTTCAGTACAGGTTCAACTACTACCCCACCTCTTCCCTTAGCCATTTGGTTAAAGTCTAGGCCTGCTTAATTAGCCAGCATACCTAAGTTCCTTCTTAGGGCCCAGGACAGCAGCCGGCACATATAAGACATTTAGTACAAGTCAGAGTCCCAGGCTGTTTCTTGCCAACAGTTCTGAATGATGGCAAATCCAGCTCTCAGACATTCTAGTCTTTGGCTCCCCAGTCTACCACCTGCCCCAGATGGCCTGTAGGTGAGAGGAAAGAGTCAGGGAAGGGGCTGCTTTCCATCAACAGTTTGAAGATGCTAATCATGCTCTCAAGGGCACTGCCAAAGTCAGATGGGTTTCATATTCTTGACTCACTTCTCATTTTCTTTTCTTTTTCTAGCTGAGAAGGAGGCATCTATTGATATTTGGGGAGAAGGTGGCAGTGATCAGGAGTAATAACATTCTAAAAGACATGAGCATCTCAGTGTTTGATCAGTGGACATGAGTAGAAATGGGGTGAGCACACATGAGTTAGCAGGTCACCACAGATCAAAGAGCAACTTAGCTTTCAAATCATAGAGTTGGCAAAGAAATTTGTTGTTCAGTCATTTCAGTCTCCTCCGCTTCTTCCTGACCCTGTTTGGGGTTATCTTGGCAAAGGTACTGGAGCAATTTGCCTTTTCCTTCTCTAGCTCATTTGACAGATGAGGAAACTGAGGCAAACAGGGTTAAGTGACTTGTCCAGGGTCACAGAACTACTAAGTGTAAATTTAGACTTCTGAAATTTGAATTTCATGAGGGGAAGCTAACTGCTAATAGGGAACAGCCAGGTGGCCCAGTGAATAGATCACCAGCCCTGAAATCAGGAGGACTTGAGTTCAAATCCGGCCTCAGACACTAGCTGTATGACTCTGGGCAAGCCACTTAACCCCAACTGCCTCTCAAAAAACACCACCAAACAAAAAAAGATAACTACTAATCCCTATCTTGGTAGGTTTAGACTTTCACCAAAGTGAGAGCTTCTTTTCTCATCATTCTTATTAGTAAAGTTCAATGATGAGGGAAGAGCACTGGTTCCAAGTCAGAAGGACTGGATTCAAATGGTAGCTCTGCCACTGCTACCTGTGTAAACCTGGCGTAGGATATGAACCCATGATTTCATTGGTTTAGGAAACTTAAAGATGAGTAATTAACTCCTTCTACTAATGTGTGCTGGCACCTTCTTTCCAACTTACAGTCTTAAAGGTTAATTAAAGAGCTGAGATGTTAAATGATTTACCCAACATCACACAACCATGATGTTAGAGATTAGACTTGGGGAGTTTCTGATTCCAAGCCTGGCTCTCCATCTACTGTATCACATTGTTCCTTAGTTACTTCCCATTGCATCCATGGACAAATCACTTACCTTCTAAGTAAACTTTGGAAAGGGTTGAACTAGAGGAGTTCCAGTGTCCTTTCCACATCTAAATCTATGCTCCTAGGAAGTCACATTTATGTAAGATTTACAAAAGCGTGGTCTTCACAATAGTCCTGGGAACTAAGCAACAGTATAATTATTTGTCTTCCTAATTGGTGAATAAAAAAAAAAGCAAAACTGAGATTCAGAGAGGAAAAGTGAAATATCAGTGACCCTTCTCTTTTGCTATTTAAAGACTATAGTTGGGCAAAAAAAAAAAATGCTGCTTAATGATCAAAGTGATGGTAGAAAGCAACAGGGTATTCTCTGAGACCTGACCTTCTCATACCTTAATGAGGCCAAAACTTCTAAAGGTATAAGGTCACTCATCCTGGAAAAGCCCTAGGTTCAGACTGGGGAGAAATTGTAGATATAAATGCATTTTGAAGGAAATGCTAATGATATTTTGCTTTATTCAATCACTTGATATTTGGCATTCAGGATGATGGTATAGTTGAGAGGCAGTTACGCCACAAATAATTTGTTCATTTTCTTTTAATAGACAAGCTTCCAAAAGGAATATAAGAGGCCCCAGTCAACTTAACTGAACAATATAACTTGCAAACCTAAGCCTACAAAACACAAATGAAAAATGGACGAGTCAAAATGCCCTGCTGGTTGCCTTGTATTGTTTCTTGAACAGGAAAAGAAATTTTCCATTTTATCCTTTTCGCAAAGAAAGATTTCCAGAAATGGAGGTTTAAATAGTGTTTAGTCGTTTTCTTTCTGAGTATAGTATATGACAAACTGGCGTAGATAAGCCCTCAAGGTCAGTATTATTATATAAAATATTTACATCATGACTTCAGTTTTAATTGTGTCCATTTTTAAAGATTTATAAATAAATCTACAACTAGGTTACTGATACATTGTTGGGGGCTGGAGGAGGGGCATGTGGCAGAGCGTGGACAATCATCTGAGCCATCTGTGACCTGGAGTCTTTCAGCTGAATTTCAAAATCTTTGCTAGTGTCATCATAAACAAATCTTTAGGATTGTTCAGTTCACGTATGTCCTTGGGCTCCAGGATTAGATTACTTCCTTTAAGTAGGACAAGCATTTTTTCCAAGGCCAGGCCAGGCCAGGCCATCAAACAGGAAGAGAATAATGATAACATTCTGCCAGAAAAGATTTGTCTATTTCAAAGCAAGTGACCAAACTGCAGTCAAAGCACCTGACAGTGTTTCCCCTAGCCAGCTCCTAACTCTATGAACTTCTCCACCTCCGTCCCAGCAGCCTTCTCACCCTGATGGTGCCTTTTCCTCCGCAGCCCCCTTCTCCAGTTGGTGGGTTTCTACCTACCAACCATTTAAGGAAATCCCAAATCATCCATGTTCATTTCTCTCCTGGATAGACTTCTAACCTTCCAGAAATGTCTACCTTGGCCCCTGGTACTCTCCCTTCCCCAACTGCTTCCCAGCTCCCCTTTATGTGTTATCTTCCTCTCCACTAGTTATGTGCCTATCATCTACCTACCTAGGCAAATATCCTTACAGAATAGCCTTTCTCTTACTATTAGTGACAGTCCAGTAAAGGCATTTTCTGAAAATGAACCTAAAATGGGATAGGACTCTGGGAAAGACCAGAGTTGGGGGTAGTGGAAGGGCATGTAAAAGAAGAGACCCACATTCATTTTCACAGAGGCAGCAGGAACCTAGTGGATAGTCCATCCATGATGTGGCCCTTTCAAACAGGAAGAAAATGTAACTATGCTTGTGGCTCTTGGATGAAGCAGCCCTTTTGGAGACAGAGTTCAGGGGAGGTTGGAGCCTGTCATCAAGGTGAGATTTCTCTAGGGAGGAATAGAACAAGGTGCCAGTTTAGAATACTGCTTAATTAGTGGTTTCTTTGTGATCTTAGATGGTATGGGTTCAGAATACAAGCCTTCATACTTCTGTGTGTAGCTGAAAGTATCAGAAACCCGGGGTTTGAATGTCTGGTTCGCCCTACACTAGCTATGTGACTTGAAAAATTATTCATCCTTCATTTTCGAAGATGACCAGTGACATCATGGGGTGATGTCTTGACTTATATGTGAATTGATTTTAAGTCAGACAGAATTGCACAAAGTCATCAGCCTCACTCTCTCTTCCAGAGCCATCAAAGTCCAATGGAAAGGCAAAAGCCAGGAAGATTGTCACTGGCCTAGGATATGTGAATGACTTTGGAGTTTTGATGTCTGACCAAGCTCTAAGCACTCCACAGAACCTGCTTCAGTGCCTTCCTGGGAATTGGAAGGAATTGTTCTCATCCACTCATTCTGTCAGAAGAAGTCTTCTCTTGCTTGGGATAGACATCTCCTATACTCACCAGCAGGTTACTCTCTGAGGAAGTCTTCTCTTGCTTGGGATAGGCATCTCCTATACTCACCAGCAGGTTACTCTCTAAACATCACTTTCCTCCCCTGTAAAGTGAGGGGATTGGACTAGACCAGACGATTCCTGAGGTCCATTCTAGTTCTAACATCTTTATTCTATGAATCCTCCAATAACTTTTATTTCTTGCATTTCTTGTAACAGCCTGGTTACCTCTCTTGTAATGGTAACAAATATTTTTACAGTTTTAAAGTTACAAAGTGCTTTCTTTGCACTAACTTGTTATGTGTAAGTATAGATAGGTAGGCAGGGCAGGGGATAAAGTGTAGGACCTGTAGTCAGGAAGACTTGAGTTAAAACCAGCCTCAGGTACTTATTACTGTGTGGCCCTGGGCAAGTCACTTAATCTCTGCCTGCCTCAGTTTCTCTGTCTGAAACATAGAGATAATAAAAACCCGTAGGTTGTGGAACTGTAGTGAGTATAAAATAATGTTTTATTTTATAAAAATAAATCTTAGCTGTTTTCATCCTTATCTCTTTTTTAAAAGAGATGAGAAAAATAAAACTCAGAGAGAGATTGGGATTTGTCCAACATCATGCAGCTATTAAATGTCGCAGCTGTGATTCAAACCCTGTATTGATGATTCCAAGCCCAACGTACACTCTATCTACCATATAACCTTGCCATGTGCCTTTCCATTTCTCTTGGTTGCAATTCTGATCCTAGACTGTGTTTTCCATGATTTGAATTCATAAAGCGACACATAAAGAACACTGATATTTGAAAGCAGAGAAAAAAGCTTAGGATGATGGAAAACATTATGCATTTTCACAAATGAGATCCTCATTTCTGGGGTCTAGATCATTACCTGTCTTCAGCATGTAAGTTATCTATGCTGGTGAACTAATTTAATGCTCTATCCATCCAATTAGAACATTAAGCAGTTTCCAATTACTTTCTTTTGTTAAACTGATCTCCTTCAAATAACTGTGGATGCAATTGAGGAGGTTTTGTAGTATGCAGGCAATTCCATGCAGTTAATATGATGCCGTCTCCGAGGAGGAAGTGGAGAATGTCTCTGTCCACAGAAGATCCTTCTTCTTTTTCTTCTCTGTAGAGGGCATCCTTGAAGAGACCTTAGGTGATTTTTTGTCTCTGTTTCTTGTGCCTTACTTGTTCTTGATGTTCAGCAGATTATTGAAGATAGCTATTTCTGTAACTGAATCTGTCCTCTTAATACACATGGTGTAGTAGCCCCTGCTTCTGTCTGAGTTTGACAATGCTGCCCTATACTGATTAGGTCAGAAGCCATGGCCAACACAACAAAAACAATGTGTTGCTCAGACTATCTCCTCCCTCATCTTCCATCTCTTTCCTATGTTTTCCTGCCTTTCTAAGAATATGCTCAGATATTCTTGTTTCTAAAAGAAAACAAGTCAGTGAGAGATTCACGATGGACACAAAAACCACAGCCTGAAAGGCATCATACAGTAAAGGTGTGACTGGAAATGGAGGTGGGCGGGTCACATAGTGAGAGTGAAGGATAACCAATGGTCAGCTCAAGGGATGCCCCACTGATCACCCAGACATCCTCCTTGACGTCGGTCACCATGGCTCTGCCTTGCTCCCCCTGCTCCTCAGACTGCTCCTTTCTCAGTCTTTGTCACTAATTATCCTTCCTCCTTCCATCTCTTCACTGTGAATGTCTCTTAAAGCGCTCTCCTTGGCCCAAAACTCTTCTTTCCCTAACCCTCTCCCTTAGAGATTTCCCATCCAATGATTTGCCAAGTCCCATCAATTTTACTTCTAAAATAACTCTCCCAAGAACCTCCTTCCTCTGCTACCACTTTGCTCAGGTCCTTAGTACCTCTCACAAGTGTGACAGCAGCAGCTTTGCAGTCTCCTTGTCACTGTTGTCTGCAATCCATCTTTCACCTATTGTAGCTGCCAAAATAATTTTCCTGATGTGCAGGATCAAGATTTTGTGTCTTGTCCTGCTGTTAAATGGTGTTTTGATCTGAGGAATGGGTCTCAGTTTCCTGACATCAATAAATTTAGGGGATTTTTCAGATGATCTCTGAGGTTCCTTCCTGATCTAACATCTCTTCTAATGATAACACTCTCCTGCTCAGACACAAGCTCCCTTCAGGGGCTACTTATTGCCAACCAAATAAATAGATTGACTTTTAAAACCCTACAAAATATGGTTCAAGGTGATTCCAGCACACTCCTACTTATAAGTCAAATAATTGGACCAAACTTACCTTCTTTTTCCAGAAGAGAAATCTGAAAAGTCTCATAGAAAATTAAGCCTAGAAGGGATGTTCGATGTGATCTAATCCAATCCTGTTATTTTACAAATAAAGAGACTGAGGCGAAGAGAGAGTAAAATGACTTGTCTATGGTCACACCACATGAGTTCTCAAAAGTGGGAATAAAGTATAGGTCCCCTGAAGTCCAGTGTTCCTTCCATTCTGCCGTGGAGACATACAGCATTATAATGTATACGTTAGCAGTTTGCAGGGAGAATACGCAAAATTTATGGTCCGAGTAGATTAGAAAATAGTTAAAGCTTTTCTTCTCTTCCATGGATCAATTGCTTGTGATCATTAGAGTAAATATCCACTTTATGTCCCTGTTACTGTTTTGGAAGAAACATAGAAAAACCTAAAGAACATAGGAAAAATAGGGATACCATGTTTCCTCTGTAAGGGGAGTGGATAAGGGAAGTTTCCCAAGATCAATTTATTGATCTTAGCTCTCTCCCTATAGAATATAGAGAGATCCACTGACAACTTATTGAGTTGATAACAAGAACTTCTAATTAGGCCTCAGAGACTGAAGCTATCCCAGGGTGGATTGGCTGGTTTGAAGCCACTGCTTGGGACAAAGTTGAAATTTCAGTGGCTAGGACAGTTCCCAAGATAAATGGTTGATAAGAAGAGATTTTTCTTAAAGTAGCTACCCTTTTACCAGTGCCTGTAAATGGACCTACTTGACCATTTTTGGATCCTTTCTGACAAGAGTACAAAATACAGGAGGCATTATAAATATGGGAGGAACTGTGAAAAATCTTTTGATAAAACTAAAGATTCACCAGAATGTTGGAGCTTTGCCCTCCAAGCAATCTCAACTTCAATTTCTTTTCAAAGGAACTACTACTATGTACTTAGTGTGTTTTCTATATCTAAGTATTTACTCCTATGAGTGCTCTGAGTATCTTAAATATTTTCTCTATCTGTTTATGGGTACCTGTGAGTCCTTTATGCCTTTTGCATTTTCTGTGGGGTGAAAATAAAACCTGTCCTATGACCAATACACGTTTGTTACCTGATATGCTTATGCATGTCTGGAAACCTATATATATTCAGAGTAAACTCTGGGTGAGGGCATTACAAGCCAAGTAGAAAGCTCCTCAAATCAGATCCAGACTCAGAGGGTGGGGGATACCTGTGCTACAATTGTCACATCATTTTATCCTGACTGTCCACTCTCCCTGGAATTCATTTCCTCCTCATCACCACCTCTTCCAGTTCTGTTTTCTTCAAGACTCAGTTCAAGCATCACTTTTCTACATAAGGCCCATCTGATCTCCTCAGTTCCTAGTGTCCTCCCTTTCAAAATTAACTTGTATATATTTTTATATATTCCACATATATATGTGTTATGCTGCCTTCCTCAATACAATATAAGATTATAGAGTTTCATTTTGTGTCTGTGTCCCCAGAATCTAGCACAGAGATTGGCATATGGTAGGTATTTTTAATAAATATAATTGATTAATCAGTTAATGTTACTCATTTCAATTCCTTCCAAATGTTTGCTCCCCTCCCAATAATAAGAAATTATTAATTAATGATATAATGCTAAAATCATATCATATAAGATAAAGGATATCAAAAAGATACAGTATATTTCTTTCCTCTCCAACACCCATTTTCACTTTGAGGGTGAAAGGGGCACTACTACTTAGGCAGAACTCAAAGATATACATGCCTCCTGGCTTTCTACCCATCACTAATTGCACTAATTCTATGAATAGTTAATAAACCCATACTACCATTCTTGGAAATTGTCCTATGACACCATTCACCATTCCTGTGACATCCCTAACCCCTCCTTAGCTACCATTACATTATTTATATTATTTTCCCCTTTAGAATAAAAGATCCTTGAGGGCAGAGACTATCACACTTTTTGTATTTGTATCCCTGGCACTTGGTATGGTGCCTGGTACATAGTAAGAGCTTAATGTTTTTATTTATTTTTATTATATTTTATTATTTTATATTATTATATATTATATATTTTATATATACATTTATATATATTATATATTTTATTATTTTACTTATTTCTTCACCCAGACTTACAGAAAAACAAAAATATACATTTCTACAAATTTCAGCTTACCAATTATACTCAACGACTATCTGAAATAAAAAGTTAATGTTACACTTAGGAAAGTTGTTTCCACCTGCCACGTACTTAGCAAACAAATAGACCTGTCTAGGTCCCACCCAGTGATATGAAAAATTCAGTACACTGAGCTTTTTCTTCTCACCTCTGCTGTGCAAAGAATTTAATTCTTCTTTTTTAAGTAGAATTTGCTTTAAACCCAAGGTTTCTCATGTACAGAACTAATTAATAAATCCATCATCCACAGTATTCAAAGTATGACTGCCACCAGGCTCAGAAACACATTTTCCAAATTTGATCAAGTTAAGCGTTTCTCTAATTGCTTCAGATAAATCTCTGACATTCAGTAACTGAGCTAGTCTCCCTGGATTGCCCCTCCCCTCCTCAGTTCTTAGCCCCATCCTTTATCAGCCATGTGCCCCATGTCATATTATGAACTTAATTGCAAAGATTCATCATTATTGAATTTATTTCTGAAGGTGAGGTCTTGTCATTCTCTCCCACGCCTGTCTACATACTAATGACATGGATCTGGAAAATGAATCTAAGCATGTAATGGTGGTCATTAATATTTAGAAATATCTATGGCAACTTCCATTTGCATAATTACTTACAATTATTTTTAGCCTTCACAACCTTCCTGTGAGATAAAGCAGCAAGAGGCATTTTATTTTAGAAATGTGCTTTCTGGACATAATATGATTGCTGTAGAATAGTACATTTTTTTAGCCTGAAAAAGGAAGCCAGCTAGAAAAGGTCTAATGACCTTCAAGGAAGACCGGAGAGAAAGTATTTCCTTTTTGCCTTATATAAGGATGGAAAAATGGATTACTTCATTCGTCTCAATACAATTGTGTGGCATTTTGTAGAGAAATAGTAGCATGAAGTAATGGAAAGTCCACTATTCTTAGAGGCAGAAAGCCTGAGTTCAAGTATAGACTCTGATACAAACTGACCTATAGTATGTTCCTTCGCCATCTTATAAGATTGGTATAATTACCTACCTAATGAATAAAGAAAACTGTAAGGTTATTCTTTTCTTTTTCTATGCACAATGACATTTTAAAATAAAAGCAATATTTATGATCTTAGATAATTAGATTATCTTCTATGGCTGTACACTGTACAGAGTATTTAGATATTGTCCATATCTGTACAGTTTCTGCCTCATATCATATATCCTTGTGTTTATGGAATTTTGTAAGGAAAATCACCTAGTATTCTTTAAAGCCCTAGTCAAAGATGAATTATTTGTAGGATCATATTTTTAGACCTGGAAAGGACCTTAAGGTTATCTGACTCAATCTCTTCATTTTATAAGTGAGGAAATGTAATGTTAATTAGAGAGTTAAAGACCTTCCCCACCCATTGATGGGCCTACCCATTAAGGGAAGCTTGATTAGAGGAGATCCACACCTTTTGCTAATTTCTAAAGAGGCACTTATTCTCAAGGGTCATGATGCCCTCTGGCTCTAAAATGTGAATGAATACTCTGAGAGGAGGTTTTGCTTTAAGGGCTTACTCATTGGAAGTGTTTGACTGGCCATATGAGATTCTGGACAACGCCTAAGGAGCCCCCAGCTTTAAAAGCTCAGATGTTGGACTTCTCTCTCTGGTAATTACATATGTATAGTCAGACCGCTGGATCTGTCTGTTGATCTGTGATGCATGTATTGCTTACAGTCAGACAGTTGGAAGTCCTGTCTGTTGGTCTTTGCTTATCTCATTGTATTTTCTCTGAAGTTCAGGGTGCTGACTTTTCCCCCTGAACTAAGTGAATGATATATGTGCTTGATTAAAGTTATTGCTGAACTCTCAAAAGTTGCTTTCCTTTTAGAAAAGCAGATCTAAGAACTGGTACAGCAGGCCTTCATGTGTACGCTATCGTCCTTACTATTACAGAAAACTGAGGTGCAGAGAATTAAGGGCCTGCCCAAGGACACAGAGACAGTAAATTGCATAATTATGATTCAAACCCAGGTCTTCTGACTTCCAAATTCATTGCTCTTTGCATGCTGTTCATTCTGGCCAGACCTAAGGGACTCTTTGCACAAAGCCTTTAGTCCTCTGATTTGAAGTGATTTTGAAAACTGAAATTGAAAATTAGTGTCTAATAGTAACCATCTCTAGAGCAAGGTGGGGAGAAAAAAAGGAGCAAAGAAATTTACCCTGCATAAGAGAGAGGACCCAGAGGACAAGATGACTATCTTCAAGTATTTGAAGGAAATGCTGCATTTAAAGGAAGGATTAAATTCGTTTTGTTTGATCTCAGTAAAACATAGAGGAAAGATGCAAAGATGCGACTTTAAATTTGATATCTGGAAATACTTATGAATAATTAACTCTGTCTGAAAGTACAATCCAGCCTCAAGCTGGTTGACTTGGGCAAGTCACTTATCTTGGGTGACATCAAGACATGGTGGTTTCCCCTTCCTCGGAAACCTTCAAGGTTAGGCTAGATGACTTGTCAAGTATGTTATGGTGCAGACTCCATTGACATTTGGGTTGGACTGGATGGCCACTTGAGGATCTCTCTGAAACCTAAGTTCTGTGAAGAATTTTAGTTTCATCAAACACTTAAAAAGATTTTAAACCTATATTTGTCTAAAGATATAAATCGCATTCACATAACATGAAATAGCAATGGGAAAATGTACGTAATATCCTTTGTTATAAGCTTTTATAAGTGTGGTATAGTAAAAGATAGCACAGCTAGGTATGGAAAGAGCCAACCCTGGAGTCAGACACTTACTAACCTTATGACCCTGGGCAAGTCACTTAACCTTGTTTGCCTCAGTTCCTTATCTATAAAATGAGCTAGAGAAGGAAATAGTAGACCACTATAGTATCTTTATCAAGGAAATGCCAGATTGGATTTCAAAGAGTCTCACATGATTGAAATGACTCAAGAACAACAAATAGTAAAGGGTATGTTGGAAAATATTTAGCAACCAGCTTTTTTGGAGTATACACACATACACACACTTTTAAGTTGAATTTATTTCACTATCATTGTCTTTCTCATTTCTTAAATCTAGACAATCAGCAAAACAATAATTCAAGCCCTGATGTGTAGCTTGCAGTTTCCACGGTGTAAATTCTCACATTGAAATTCTAACAATCAATCTATTGGCTGCTGCAAGCTCCTGAGTACGCTGCACCTACAGACTGTCTATCATTCCTATCCTTCCTCTTGGAATCCCTAACTCAGCTGAGATCTTATCTCAACAGAGTAAGATTTTTCAGATGTCTCTATTGCTATTTGTTTCTCTTCCCTGCCCCAAATAACTTTGGATCTGTAGTCAGAGGACCCGAAGGCAAATCCTGGCTCTTAAATTTACCCAAGGAACAGTCACTCTTCTCTTTGGATTCATCGTCTCTAAAATGAAGGGATTAGAATGCATGACATAAAGTTCTCTTCTACCTCCAAATCTATTATCCCATAACAACCCCAGACTCTGGAATGTTGAAAGAACATTTTAAACATCCTAAACACAGCTAGTAAACATCTTATTCTGTTATACTGGATCCAAGGAAATTCTGCCTCAGATAAAAACAATGAGATTTGAAAGGCTTCAAACACAAAATAAAAATTTTCTGTGCTTATCATGTTTGAAGTGATAACTTTAATGTGATGAGAAAACCTCAGATGGGAGGTAAATACTATTTCTGAACTTGTGATGGAAAAGTGAGAACAGAATCATAATAGAACAATATTCCCAAAGCTGTCTCCCAAGCTCTGCAGATTGAGAATGGGCCAATTTGCATTGTATCTTCAGTAAGCTGCCAGGTCCTTTGCTATCTGTCCCAGAACAAAGCATGAATATCTATTTGTTGGTCTTATCAATATTAAGAATTACAAAACTCAGGGGGGAAAAGATTAAGAGCTAAAAGAAAATAGTCAAAAGTTTGTGAATAAGATTAAATAGACTGTGTTTTGAAGAGTGATAGGGAAAGTACATGCCTTTGTGACATCCTAAAGAACAGCTAACAGTAGGGTGGTTGTGGTTAAGTCTCTCTGATGTTTGTGGGGTCATGAAAAGTCTGACTTGATTAAATGATTGAACTACAAAATTATATGCAAGGAACTGGGCTAGGTATATGATCTCTATGGTTCCAAGTTAACTGGAATCACAGGATTTTAAGCTAGACAGGATCTTAGAGATAATCAATCAGCATGAATTAAGTATTTCCCATATACCAGACAATGTTCAAGACATTGGTAATAAAACAAACAAAATGAAGTCTTTGCCTTTTGACTGAATCTGAATGAATTTGTTCCTTAAGGCCCCATTTATGGACCTAGAACGTCACATGTGGCCTTAAGGTCCTTGAGCTGAGCAAAGGCAAAGAGGTTGGAGAAGTCATATGTCATACATGGAATAGTAAGGGGGTCTGTTGGGGCGGGGGTGGTTGTGGAGTGGGACCTGGAAAAATGGACTGGATCTTGATGGTGAAAATCTTTCAAGAATATCACAGGAAACATAGAATCTTAGGGCATAGAACTGAATGTACAATTGAGATCACTTAATCTAACTTTTTCATGTAAGAGAGAAAGAAACTAAGTTTCTGAGACATACAGTGACTTATTCAAGAGAATAAAGACTGTTCATGCAGAGCCAGGATTCTAAAGCAGATCCTTAGATTCCAGTCTCAAAATCCTTCCTTCTCTTTCATACTGTGTCTTTCTCATTTACTGTACAAGGTTAGTATATATGTGGTATATATCATTTTCCAAGTGGTCACAGAATCCATTTCTCCAAACATCTCTCTAGGTTAATTTTGTCCCAGTGCACTCTGCCCTCTCCAATATCTCTACCATCAAGACAAATTAAGTGTCTGCCTGGCACACTGACCCTTGACCCTGGCAGTAACTTGTGATATATCGTCCCAAACAGGATGGCTCCAGTGGGGGAATATGCAGGATGTATAGAGGAAATCTCCAGAAGCAAAAACACTGTTTTGATTTCAATAATCATAATAAGTGAGAGAACATGAAAGTCAGTGAGTATCCTGTATGTAGGAACATTTCTAAGTCAAATATTTTCAGAAGGTCATGTTGGAGACCCTGTCAAAAATAGTTTTTACAAAATTATATATGCTGAATCAAAACATGCAAAAGAAGAACCATTACTATATATACTTGAGCTATGATTTTAAGGGGGAAAAAAACAAACAGGAAAGATCCAGGAAACCCAGGACTCAAATTCCCACAGCAGCAAATTCCTTATATTTAGGAAAGTCAAATGTATATTTATGAAAGCAACACTAAATATTTCAGCACAGTTTTCTTGAGAGATAACATGGACATTCTTTAGCTTCCTCTGCAGTTGGACATTTGGTCCAGTGCTCATGTCTTAACAGCCTGAGTAACGTTTTTTTAATAGTCATTAGAATCTCAGCATTGTAAGCCTTGGTGTTGCTCAGTCATTTCAGTGTCTGATTCTGTGGTTCTATTTGAGGTTTTCTTGATAGCTAGACTCAGGGTAGATTAATGGAAAGAACTGTGGAGAGGCAAGGTCTACCTGAAGGACGTTTCCATCCACTAACACTCCCTTCCATTTTGGTAATAGCTTTTCTTCCCCCAATCCCATATACAGGCATCCAGTATTTTCATGTTCCCGTCCCCCCGCCCCCATGCCTAGACCCTGATTGAAGTTCCCAATCCATAATTTGTGTTCTAGGCCCAATCCTCTTCTCCCAAATCCCCTAGCAAAACTGACCTGTCCTGTGTCACATTCCATCAAGGCCTTCCTAGGTATCAGCTGAATTTCTAAGGTGCCTGTGCCCTGCCTTTACATAGACTGCACCATCCCACCCTTATTCAGGCTGCTTCTCTTCCTTACTTCCACTCCCCCTTTAGGATCCCTTATTCTTGTTTTTGATTGATTTTTAGTCATGTCTGACTCTTCGTGACCCCATTTGGGGTTTTCTTGGCAAAGGTAATGGAGCAGTTTGTCACTTCTTGTCCTGTTCAATGAAACTGAGGTAAATGGGATTAAGTGACTTGCTCAGGGTCACATGGCTCACAAGTGTCTGAGGCCAGATCTGAACCCAGGAAGATGAATCTTCCTGACTCCAGGTCAGTCACTCTATGCACTGTGCCACCTAACTACCCTACAGTAGACCTACAAAGCCCTTTATATCATTTTATCTGAAACTCAAATCCACTTTGTGAAATAGATATTGCCATCCCCATTTTACAAATGAGGAAACTAAGGCTCAGAGTTATGGAGAGTCTCTCCTTTCTCCAACCCATCCTACAAAAAGCTGCCAAATGGGTATTCCTAAAAAGCAGCCATCAATCCTTGGGCTAAGAAGCTTCAGCTGACTTACTAAGATAAAATACAAATTCTTCTGTTTAGCATTAAAATCCCTTTGTAATTTGAGTCCCATCTAACTTTCTGAATTGATTTCACATTTCCTTGCTCCCCCTCACATACTCTCCTAATTACTGTTCTTCATACATGACATTGTACCTTTTTACTCCATGTCATGCATGCTACATGTCATGTATGCTGCCCCGATACCTGCAGTGTTCTCCATCCTCATCCCCTCTTGAAATCCCTAGCTCAGGAATCTCAGCTCACCAGATAACTCCCCCAGTGGGACTGTCCTGATCTCCTAGGAGTTAACCGTTCCTCCTCTTAGCCCAGCAATCACTCTGGATTTAATTTGTACGTGTTTTATGCTCCTTTATTTATCTCTATGTTGTTTTCCTCAATAGAACGTAGCCTCCTTTAGAGGCAGTCAGATGGCTATGAAGAGCCCTGGCTCAGGAGTCTAGAACAGGTTTAAACCCTGCCTCAGACACTTAAGACCTGTGTGACCTTGAGCCAGTCAGTTACCCTCTGTTTGCCTCAGTATCCTCAATTGTAAAATGGGGATGCTAATAGTGGGGAGGATCAACTGAGATCATATTTGTGAAGTACATGGCACATATCAGTCACTTAAAAAATGCATTTTTCTTTCCTTTTGCATCATGGAACATTTTGTCTTTGTCTCTCAATTAACTCATACAGTGCCTGGATCATAATAGACATTAATAAATACTTACTGAATTGAATTTTAGTGACTGGTCCATGGTTACACAACTATCAAGTGGAAGAGGTACAGGATTCCCACCTCCAAGTTCTACTCACACCATTTTCTGCCTCTCTGGTAAGTTCACTGCTTATACATGAGGTTTCCTGGGTTTTGTCATTTAATCAATCCAAGGACGAAAGAGATAATCACTCAACATCATTCTCCAAGTCAAGAGAGCTGTCTGATTACCGAAGGAGCATTAACTCCAACTCCACCAAGCAAGAAAAGGTTTTGCTCTGTGTTGGCCTGAGGAGGACAAAGGCTCCCATAAAATAGACAGGGTCAAGGCCTAGGCAGATACTCAACAGAGAGCTCTATTCTGCCCAGCAAGGGACACATAATCAGGTACTGGAGAGCTGAGAGGTGTGACCTACCCTCATGCCTGCAGGGACAAAGAGTTCTTTTTCCTCCTGACCGATCTCCTGATCTGCTGATTGAAACACTTCCAGTTACTCTTTCCATCTTCCATGTTTTGGAGGCAAACAGCCCCTTTGGAAACTTAATTAGCTGAGCTTTAGTGCCAGCAAGAGAGGGCTAATGACATGTTTGGTTAAACGACATGCCAGTCGGGACTGGCTAGAACCAGAGTCACTGAATTCAACAATGCTCAGTCTTCTAAAAAGGGAGCAGGAAGGGCAGGCTAACTTGCTCAGGAGCAAACAGCCTATTTTCGAAGGCCCCCTTTAAACAACACCACAGGGAACCCCAATTAAGAATCATTGTTGATCTGGAGCTAAAGCTAGATAGTAGAAACTCTTTGAATGCTGGAAATTATTCCCTCCATGAAGCCTTAGACACTAGACTCAGCCCATCAGCAAGGCCCTCTCTCAAAGGGTTAGAGAGCTCTGTTGAAACATTTCTCATCTATTTTAGCCAGTTAAACTCAGCTTTGGTAGGAGAATGAGGGCAATTTAGTGGGTTCTTGTTGACTTAGAAGCAAACCCATGAGTTGTTGGGGGGGTTCCCCTAAAAATCCTAAGTGATTTTAATGGAATATCCAACATTACTATCAGTAGTAACTTCTCTTATTATTGACAGAGCAAGATTTTCAAATAGTAGGAGGAAAAAACAGAGAGGCTTGTCAGAGTCATTGGAAATAACATACCTTTTATATCTAAAATAAAAACATGAAAGAAAAAGAAAGGAAAAATATAATTTCTGTCCCTTTTATTAGCTGGCATGACTGCTGGAGCTGAGTATATCTGGTATGGTTCAGGCTACATATGGAGAAATCTTATTACTAGGGATCTCCAGACCTCAGGACTTGAGGATTAGAGATTAGAGATGCATGATGGAACAAGACCATATGGTTTGAAGATGACTAGAGAATAAACCCATAAGGGAAAAAGTCTCCAAAATCATTCAAGAAAGCCAGTCTCTGTGACCCTCTGTCTTATCTGAAGTCCTTTGGTGAGTGAATGAAGTTGCTCCACAGAACAGAAAGCCCACTCTCCATATGTGCTGAGGAGCTTTCTTGTCCCTAGGGATGGGAAGATAGTGTGTTCAGAAATCCAAGAGAGCCCTTGAAAACATGGTCTTGTGTTCTAGCTCCAGAAGAAACCTCAGATGTCACCTGATTTTATAGATGAGGAAACTGAGACCCAATGAGATTAAGTGACTTGCCCAAGGTTACACAGATGAAAAGTATCAGAGGAAAGATTTGAACCCAGAGCCTCTGAGTCCAGAGGAAACGACTTTTTCACTATACACTTTGTCGTGGCGGTGGTTGCTCAGTGGTTTTCAGTCATGTCTTATTCTTCATGACCCTATTTGGTCTTGACTAAGATACTGGAGTAGGGTTTGCCATTTCCTTCTCTAGTTCATTTTACAAATGAGGAAAGTGAGGCAAATGCAGTTAAGTGACTTGCCCAAGGTCACACAGCTAATTAGTGTCTAGGTCAGATTTGAACTCAGGACTTCCTGACTCCAGGCCTGGCATTTTATCCGCTGTGACACCCGGCTTCTCAATAACATAGAATAGGATTTGTATAGCACTTTACGACTCATAAAGTGTTTGACAAATATTATATCATTTGACCCTCACAGTAACTCTGGGAGGTGCTAGTATTAGTCCCATTACAGATAAGAAAACTGAGGCAGACAGAGATGAAATGATTTGTCCAGGGTCACATGGCTAATAAGTTTCTGGAGTTGGATTCTAACTCAGATCTTCTTAACACCAGGTCTACCACTCTATCCGAGGCACCATTAAGCTCAGAGTTATCTTACTCTATACTACTTGTCAGGATCACATAGCTACTATATCTGAGAAATTATATTTGACCCCAGATTTTTCTGACTTAAAGCCCAGCACATGTATCTGGCCACACTGCCTATGGAGAAAAGAATCGGAGACCTTTTATGATACCAGCTTTATGATTTACATTCATGTTCCTCAATTTTGTTATTGAGTCATTTTTTTCAGTTGTATCCAACTCTTCATGACCCCCTTTGGGGTTATTGTTGGCAAAAATATTGTAGTAGTTTGCCATTTCCTTCTCCAGTTCATTTGACAGATGAGGAAACTGAGGCAAACACAGTTAAGTGACTTGCCGAGGGTCACACAGCTACTAAGTGTCTGACCCTGGATTGGAACTCACAAAATGAGTCTTCCTGACTCTAAGCTTAGTGCTCTATCCACTGCGCTACCCAGTTGGTCCTCAATGCCTCCATAAACTTGGATGGTAACACAAGTGTTTTGAGACTTCCGTGATTCCTTTGTTAGCTAGACATTAATTTTATAGTCTTCATCGGTGTTCCTGGTTCCTGATTGTTCTGGTTGTTTCTGTTCTTGTCCTTCATTCTCAAAGACCAATGACATCAGGAGGGGAATGTCTTGACTTGTAAGTGAATTAGATTTAAGTGAGGCAGAGCTGCCCAAAGTCACCAGCCTCACTCTCTCCTCCAGAGTCATCAGAGTCCAGTGGCAAGACACAGATAAATATGACTGGCCATCTCCAGTGGAGTGGGAAACTTTGGGCTTTTTAAGTCAAGGTCTTTTCCAAGTCTCAACCTGATTCCTGAACATTCTTATTGAAGCCAAGCTGTTCTCATCTGGCCAATTGTCCATTAATGAAAGTTGTCCACATTTTAGCTCAACACATTTGGAGCAGTTTCAGAGAACCCTCTCACAATTTTTTTAGTATTGTTTTTGTTATTTATTATGTTCTTTTCTAAAATTTATTTATTTTATTATTTATATTCTTATTTATTATCTTTGCATTTTCCCTCTCAGTTTCAAAAAATAACTTGCCTTTCTTCTGGGCTGTACCTATGCTGTGTCCTATTTTCTTTCCTAAAGAATGTGCTATTTGTGAGCAGTCCTAACCAACTTAGTCTTAACCGCCCATAACTGCAATGGGTGTAGAAGAATTGAAGGATGAAATCTGTAGGCCAGGTGCTTGTCCAATACACCTGTAAAGATTGAAAAAGGACTTTCGCTGATAAGGCCAATCATGGACTCTGACCACACACAGATGAACTGGTAGGAGCTAGTGCTGGACAAACAGAATGGTCTAAGTTACTTGACATTTCACTCTGTTCCCTATTTAGCTGGTCACATCTAGTTTTCAAGTCTTCTCCTGGATTTGGAGTGAGAGGTTCAAATCCTAGTTCTGCCTCTCTAAGGCTCAGTTTCCTGAGGGCATTGGACTGGATGGGTCGATGGTCTCATATAAGATCTAAATATAGATGAGGGTTTCCAATCTCATTTTATATTTAGATGTTTACGACCTATAGTTCCTATTGACAAATTGCCTTGGGGTCTTTTAGTTTAAAACAGTCCATAGAAAAGAGTATTATATTACTTTGCTTTCATGGTATTTCTCTCATCTGAAAATGAAAATGTCAAAGGCCTTGCTTATTTGAATAGATTTCATTTTCCTTCTCTTTGGCTAAACCTTTGCTTAATCTGAATTTTTTTATTCAGCATATGCATTTAAGGCTTTGTTAAGAGAACAGAGTAAAGTGGAGATTGTTTAGTCATTTCCATCTCTTTGTGACCCAATTTTGGGGTTTTCTTGACAAAGATACTCGAGTATCTAGAGTGTAAAGAAACTAGTAAGTGTCTCAGACCAGATATGAACTCAGGTCTTCCTGACTACAGGCCCACCACTCCATCCACTGAGTCACCCAGCTGCTTCCGAGTTCCCAAGGCAGCATGAAGTAACAGGTCGAGTGCTGGATTTGGACTCAAGAGGGCTTTGATTCAAATCCTGCCATGGATACTCACTTGATATATGACCCCATCGAGCATTAGACCCTCAGTTTCTTCTCAAATGAGATAATGCATGGAAAACTGCACTTTGCAAACTTTAAAGTATTATAGAAAGTATCAGTCAGTCAATAAGCATTTATTAAGTGCTTACTATATATATGCCAGACATTGTACTGAGCGTTGGATACCAAAAAAAGTCAAAATATCATTTCTATCTCTTAGACAGGGCTCCCTCTCAAGTGGCTCACAGTATAATTGGGGAAAACATTATTAATAATAATTAACAGTAACAATATAGCAATTATTATTAATGGGTCAATAATTTCTGACACTTTTATGGTTGTTCAGTCATTTCAGTCATTCCGTCATGTCCAATTCTTCATGACCTCATTTGGAGTTTTCTTGGCAAAGATACTTACTTGAGTGTTTTGACATTTCTTTCTCCAGCTCATTTTAAGATGAGGTAACTGAGGCAAACGAGGTTAAGTGACTTGTACAAGGTCACACAGCTAGTGTCTGAGACTGGATTTGAATCAGGAAGATGAGTCTTGCTGACTCCAGGCCTGGCACTCTAACACTGCATCAACTATGACACTTTACAATTTACAAAATAGTTTTACATACATGATCTCATTGAGTCTCACAATAGCCCTGTGAGTTGAATAAAGGAAGGATTATTTTCCCCATTGGACAGATAAAGAAACTTCCCTAGAGAGGGAAGTGACAAATCGGCTAATCCCTAGCAATGTCAGAACCCAAATGAAAATTCCTGATTTGAAGCCCAGTTCCAGCCCTATTTCTTCTCTATCAAGTGCTCTCCATCTTTACTACAAACTGATTTTTGTTTCCTTAGAATGGATGATTCTTCAACCCACTGTAAATGCTAACTATTGATATTGTTGTTATGTAAGCATGGAGCAACGAATGTTGAAGAATGAACCATAGCCAACCTGCTAGTGGTGGTAAACACCCGTGAGGAAGATGGATAGCAGAAAAACGCTGTGGGATTTGACGAAGTCATAGGACGATAGGCTAATTATGATGATCATGTTTGTGAAACACAGTGTGGTGTGGACAGGAAGCCAGCCTTAGCGTCTGGCAGATGTGGCTTCCAGTCCCACCTCAGACACATACTAGCTCTATGATCCAAGTCACTTCATCTCTTCATATCCAAGGCAGCTCTGTAAGACTATGAGTTACACAGTGCTTGGCTTGGTAGAGGGAATTTCATCACTCAGAATCTCCTACACCAATGAAATCACAAGTTTAGACCAATATAAGAAAAGGTCTGTGATATAATCAATATCTGGAGCATAGTGGTCTTTTGAGACTCTGTCAGGTCAGATAGGAATTTCCCTGATCTGGTTTGTGGAACATTCAAGTATAGTAGTATCTTCAATTAAATATAGTAAACCAAATGAGAAACAGGTGAACTTGATGTCTTAAAACATATTTCATTTTAATTAAAAGGTGTATTCTGTCCTAAAAGGAAGACCTACGACCAAAGGATAAAAGGTGCAGGGAGATAGATTTTGGTTCAAAGCATAGAAAAAATTCTCAGCGATTTGAGTGTTCCAAAAAGAGAAAGGAGATATTTTAGGTTTAATAAGTTCCCTACTCTCAAGACTCTTTATACAGACCTGGATGACCACTTGGGAGACATATTACAGATCACATCTAAGAGAACAGATTTGTTGTTGTTGTTTGGTTGTTTCAGTCATCTCTGACTCTTCATGACCCCATTTAGGGTTTTTTTTGGCAAAGATACTAGAGTGGTTTGCCATTTCCTTCTCCCAGCTCATTTGACAGAGGAGGAAACTAAGGCAAACAAAATTAAGTGACTTGGCCAGGGTCAAACAACTATTAAGATGAGCCTTCCTGATTCCTGATTCCAAGCCCAGTGCTCTATCCATTGTACCACCTAGCTACTCTAAGAGAACAGAAGCCCCCTTGAAATATTGTAGACCACCAAGGAAATAATGTTCCCCCAGAGTCCAGGAGGCAAACAGGTTGCATCTTGGGTTGCAACTTGGCATGCTGAAAGGGAAGTTACTAGACAAAATGAAGAAAGTGTGCGTTTCAAATGTCACTTCCACATTCCTTGCCAGGAGCCATTATAGGCAGCTAGAACATCTACAGTACAGACGATTAACTTGCTAATCAGCTTTCTGCAATAAAGCTTATCTTAATTAAGTGCCTTACTCTGAAGAAAAGTTCCCAGGTGAAAAATGCTGCCCCTGAGCCTTCTAGTTCAACCAACAGTTTTTCTGCTATGTTTTTTAGTTACCTATAAGTAATAAGAAGTCTTTGGACCAAGTGCTTTGGAGTTCCTTTTTGTTTTAAAGAATCCATAGGATTACAGAAAATTGGAAACTTCACAACTGAGAAAAAGGAAAAGGTAAAAATATTGTATCTGACCTGTGGAAGTTGAGATGGTGAAGATATCCCAAGAGAATGCATTTTTAGGGATGTGAGATCTGAGTTCAAATCCAGAGTCGGATATTTATTAGCTGTGTGACACTAGGCAAATCACTGAATCCTGTTTGCCTCCGTTTCCTGACCCGTAAAATGAGCTAGAGAAGGAAATGGCAAACCGCTTCTTTATCTTTGCCAATAAAACCCTAAATGGGGACACAAAGAGCCAGAAACGAATAATCAACTAAACAGTAACAAATTTAGCTCAAACATCTTGTAAAGAGGGAAATTGAGAGGAGACGCAGAGGAAGACTTTGCAAAGATAACTCTTAGGATTTAGATATGAAACTGACCTTAGAGTACATCCAATCCAAGGATCAACAGCCTTTAAGATCTGTTTTGCATGGTCTCAAAGCTAAGAATGATTTTTACATTTTAAAATTAAGTTCCTTTTTATTTAAAAATACAAAAGTCATTCTTCTCTGAGGGTAGGAGTGGGAGTAGGGTGCCACATACAAGTAAATGGGGATTAGGCTCTCTGATCAAATCCAATTCCTTCATTTTATAGAAGAGGAATCTTAGACTGAGAAAGGTTAATCCACTTTCCTAAAGTCATACAGGTATTAAATATCCAGAATTCAAATGCAAGTCCTCTGACTCAAAATTCAGGTTTCTTTTGTTTCTTTATTAAAAAAAATTTATTTATGTTTAATTTATGGAATAAAACAAGAATTACCATAACAGCGCAATAGCAGAAAAAAAAGATAATTGTACATGAAAATGCAAATTTGTTAAGTTCAACTTGCTATCCCTTTTAAATATATAATAGTTATCACTTTTCTTTCCTTATCAGTGTTCCTTCCTCCCCCACCACCACACCATATTACTTCCCACTTGTTTACTAAGAAACTTGTTCAATTCTTTTAGTCTGACATTGCTAGACTAATCTCCTGTATTCGTTCAACAAATATTTACTGATCACCTATCTTCTACAATGCCCCATATCAGCCCCCAAAGGGGATGCAAGAAAGTATAAGATGTCAGTGGAGAACTTAAGATCTGGATATGAACTGATACAGAAAATGAATTGTGATAGAATTTTTATGAAGGCAATGATGACTGTGGATTGAAATGGGAAGAGAAGGCTTTCATAAGAACATGACCTTGAGATAGAACTCTGGTACAGTTTAGTACCCTAACTTTGGCAAAATGTGAGCTCAATCCTTATGAAATTTAAGCATATGATAAACAATAGTTATTGAGAATTCAGAGAATCGTGGGAAGATATATATGAACTAATGCAGGATGAAAAAAGCAGAAATCAGGAAAATAATATACATAACTCTTTTACAATGGAGTCGTAGCAACTAGGTGGCCACAGTGGATAGAGAGCTGCTAATTCCACCCCCAAATATGAGTGATTCCTTAATAATTCTCTCGTTTGTTTTTATTTTCACTCTGTTTATCCACTGCCACCTTCTCCAATCACCTGCAATAATAGATCTGTCCACATCTCACCCATCTTCTTCACCTGTTGTTGTTACACCTTTGATTTATTTTCTTTATCACTTCTTCCTTTTACAGACAGATTCCTAGAAAGAGTCAAAAACACTTGTTACCTTTTTTTCCACTCCTTTGTATTTTAATCCTTTGGAATCCAACTTCTGATTTCAACTTTCACCTATAACTACTCTCTATAAGATCATAAAAAAATCTTTTAATCACTAAATACAGTGACCTCTCTTAGTCTTCTCTCTATTCCCTCCATAGATTTTGACCTTGCCAACAACCATTTCATCCTAGATACTCTTCCTTGCCTTTGTGCCTGTCATTCGGCTCTTTCTTGATGCTTTTTCCACTTGCATGACTGCCCTCAAGTCTTCTTTGCTAGGTCATTCTCCTACCGCCAAGACTGGGTGTTCCCCAAGGTTCTGTCCTGCTTTCTCTCCTTTTTCTTTCTTTTGATGATCTCATTGTCTCCCTTTAGCTCAATCAACATGTCTCCCAAATTTATATATCCAGCTCTCATCTCTGCAAAGAACCCCAGGATTGATGGACATCGCGTGGGTGTCCCTTAGGCAACTCAACATCAATATATTTCACACACAACCTACATTTTCCCTTCTCCAAACTTTACCATTTCTCCTGAAGGAATAACCATTCTTCCAGTCAATCAGACTCAAAACCTTTGAGTAATTCTTGACTCTTCCTTCTTCACTACCTGCATTCAATCAGTTGCCAAGTATTACTTATCCTTCATCCATGGCATCTCTGGCATCTGACCCCTTCTCTCTACACACACATAACATCTCCTTATCTCCAACTATTACCACTTCTTACCTATATTGTTGCAAAGCAGCCCACTTGGTTTCCCTTCCTCTAATATTTCCTCTGTCCAATCCTTCCACATAGATCCAAAATTGAAATTCCTAAAACAAACATATGACTTTGTCACATCCCTGCCAAAAAATCTTCAATGACTGTCTACTCCATTTAGCATTTAAAATCTTCCACATTTTGACTTTCAACTACCTTTTCAGTCTTATTTCATATTGTCTCCTTCATACTGTTCCCATCACAATTAAACTGGCTTCTTTATGATCACATGGAATTTATACCATTGATGCAAGGATAGTTCAACATTAGGAAAGCAATCCATATAATTAATCATATTAAAAACCAAAACATCCAAAACCACATGATTATCTCAATATAAGTAGAAGAAGTTTTTGACAAGAGATAACAATCTTTTATACTAAAACACACACACACACACACACATCCCTACAAAGCATAGACATAGAGAAACTTTTTTTTACTATTCTTAAAAAGCATTTAACTAAAACTAAAAGCAAGCATTATATACATTGGGGATACACCAGGACCTTTTCCAATTGTAGTAAAGCAAGAATGCCCACTCTCCCCTCTATTATTTGATAAAGTTCTAGAAATGTTAGCAATAACAAAAGACAAAAGAACTTTTAAAATTATAGGTAAAGAGGAGACAAAATTATCTCTGCTGATGATCTAATGATTTACTCGCTGATGACAGAATGGTTTACTTGGAAAAACTGAGGGAATCAGCAAAAGACACTAATTGAGACAATAGGCTCAGCAAAGCTGCAGACTACAAAATAAATCGCCCAAACCAAAAACATTTCTATGTATTGGAAACAAAACATAAGAAGCAATGGAAAAATCTCATCCCAAATCATTACAAAATGCATAAAATATCTAGGGATCAGCTTCCCAAAGCACACAAAAGACTTGTATAGATTCAATAACAATACAGCCTTTAAGGAAACAACAACCTAAATAATTGGAGGTGCTCATGGCCTGGTCATGTCAAACACAATAAAAATAACAATAGCACCAATTTTAATTTAATTTTTTAATGCTATAACAATCCAGTTCCCAAGGAGATATTTTATAGAGCTTAATAAAAAAGAAAAGCTTTAGGGGAAAAAAAAAACAGAATTTTGGAAAACAAAAGAACTAGAATGTAAAGGGAAATGATGAAAAGAAGTAAGGTTGAAGAGACAATAGCACTTCCAGACCTGACACTATATTATAAAAAAAGCAGTCATCAAAACATCTGGTATTGGTTAAAGAAGAGAAATGAATCAGTGGAACAGACTAGGCAAAGGAGATTCGGAAACAATAGAGTTCAACAAGCCAGCATTTGTTAAAGTGGAAAATAGAAGTTATCTAGGAGAAAACTGCTAGAAAAAGTGGAAAATTAGTCTGGTAGAAACCAGGCTTAAACCAACACCTTACACCACACACCACAATATGTTGTCTACAGAAATATGTTTTTCAAAGCAGGTTGCCTTCAGAAAAAATATTTTAACTCAAATTGTAGTGAGTGAGCAGAGTAAAGGATGACTTGGGCAATATATCCTGTTAATTTAATCCAAGTAGACAACTAACAAATCCTAAAATTCAATGATTATTTAGTGTGCCTCTCTTTAGTAGCATTTTAAGTCATAGAAGAAAAGGATGTAAAGACATCTTGGCTGTACTCTCCCAGGCCTCACAACCTCACAAAAAACCCATAGAACACATTCGATATTCTTCCATGTTTTTACACAAGCGGTCTTCCATATCCATAGCATACTTTCTACTCATATTCACCTCTTAGAATCCACAGCTTTCTGTATGCAAGATCCAACTTAAGTACCTAAAGAAGTTCTGAACCCTGCCCTCACAGCTCCCATTGTTTACCTTCTCTCTTTGTCTTATTGGTATTATTTGGTATGCTTAGCATTTACTTCCTCGAACACACACTATGTTCCCCCAGTAGAATGTAATAAGCTCCTTTTGTGCAGAAATTGCTTTATTTCTTTATTTTGTCTTTGCAACCCCACTGCCCAGTATAGTGGCATATATATATATATATATATATATATATATATATATATATGTATGTATATATATATATATGTATGTATATATATATATAATATATATATATAATATATATTATATATATAATATATATATAATATATATTATATATATAAAGCACTTGCTAAATAATTGTTTCATGAATGTTAAACAAACATTCATGGAGAAAATGCTTGATGACAAATAACCACTACAAATCCAACGATATTTTTAAATGAATTCATATTTTATTATTGTACCAGAAAAGACCAGAAAAGAATTTTCTTATTTGGCAAAGAAATAAGGCATTGACATTATAAAGCTTTTGACGCAAAAGTCCATTAATCATACTGTATATTGTGTTGTCACCAAATAAAGACTAAAATGACCGTGCACAGTGCATATGGGAATTTGCATAACTTTTAAAAGAACTCAGAGCTCCTTGGCCAGAGATTGCAACCCACAGGTAAGAACCATCCTCTAGCTTTTGCTAGCCTGAGGGGCAGTTTTGGAACCTCCAGGACATCTCCATTCATTTCAAAGAGTGGTGCAAAGTTTTCAAAACAATTCATATTAACACTATTGAGTGTAAAAAGTGATATGAGCAACAGTGCTTTTAGGAAAAACAAGATCCCCGAGGAAAGATTAGTATAATTTGAATTAATTTACAAAGAACAAAATGAATCATGACTTTAAGATACTCTTCCAGTATACTAAGGAATTTATATTTCAGAAAGTGGTGCTTGGCTAGTCTTCACATCTGCTGAGTTCCAATTAAGAAGAGGGGGACTTAAATTCAAGCAAGAGGGATTTAGACAAGAAGTCTCCGTTATCTGTCTTGATATTTGACAGCAGCACCATTGTAGAATTACTTCAACTCTCATTTTTAGTAAAACTGATGGAATGTAGTTTGTAAATCTGGTTGTAGGATGGAACTGAATAGAACCTCAAGATTCCTGCTGTTCGTGCCATTGATTTCACTGAATTAGTTTGAATGAAAATTATAAAAGGTCACCTTCAGAATAACGATTTGCTTGAAAAGGCAGTGACCTCACAGAATAGAGTAAGATTTGGCCAATTATCCTGTCCATTGATCAATGTAGACAACCAAGCAGGTCTTAAAATTCAGCGATTATTAGAGTCTCTATCTTGGGGCACCAATAGTATTTTGAGTTACAGATGAAAAGGATGTCAAGGTACTTTGGCTGTACTCTCTCAAGCCTCACAATTTCATACTGTAATGGGATAATGTGATTATTTTCGGCCACATCAAGAGTTTTCTGAGGTTATTATTGGACACATCTGTCTTATTAACATAACCCTGTTCAGAGCTGAGATTGTTAATGGGTTTCAGATTGTCAGATGACCAAATAATGAGTCAAAAGGAAGAGCTGGGGAGAGGGGGGGGGGGGCAAGAGAGAGAGAGAGAGAGAGAGAGAGAGAGGAGAGAGAGAGAGAGAGAGAGAGAGATGTTATCAAGTAATTCTTAAAATAACTAGGTCATTGGCAGAAACTTGGATTTTTTTTTATTGTGAAGCTATTTTGGACTAGGATGATTTCTGTTGCTGCAGGATTTTCCTTGTGGTCTCTTCAAAAGATTATACCAGAAGAGATTCAGATGAGCTTCTCTAGGGTTAGCTGGAAAGTCAGTTGTAAATTCATCATCATATAGGCTTATTGATGGTTCCTGATGTTTCAACTACATCAAACTGCATGAGGAAAAGTAGAGCTGAATATATACGAATCACCATGAGGTGTTTAGATGTTCATCTCAATGGGCTCCCTCTGCTAGAACTCTATGGACTTGAACTTATAAGCCTTAAAAACAAAGAGAATATGTCCACACATCTTTCATGCACTTTTCCCTTGTCTCTATTTCCATCCTTGATTTGGTCTCTAGGGATATTCACAGAAGAGATAGGGCCAACTAAGAAAGTGCTCAAGCATCCATAGAAACACATGACACAAAAAATCATTGCCAAAAGGACTTTTGTTTCCTCTCCTGCCCCCCTCTCTATGTAGTTCTAACATATATAATCATCAGACTCTTTTTTCAATGCCTCAAAGCCCTCTTTGCCATTTGTTAAGCATAATGGAGCTTTCACTACAATTGTAACCTAACTTGTTTGCCACCACTTGATACACATGAGTGGCCCTTTCATGGTGGCTCAGCTGCTCTATCCATGTTAAAAAGGGTGACACTTACAATGACCCCTGAGACTAGAGCAACTAAACTGCTACTAGAACACAAGTTCACACATACTACTTCTCTTGAAGACTTTTTTAAATAGGTCTTGTTAAACTATAAGATTTTTATTTTCTTTGCTGTCTTAGAGATCCAAGCAAGTATACTATTGCAGTGAGAGGGAGCTAAAATTCAGGGAGGAAAAAGCAAGAGGAAGGAGTCTGATGATATGAATCCAGGAAAGGAAATGGCTACTTTCTTTGAGAAGGTTGACTTTCTGGCTCTACGCTAAATCAGCATATTTAATTTCTTTCAAACTTTCTTATATGGACTCTACGTAAAATCATGGTCTTAGAAATCACAGAGACTTTAAGAGTCCATATAGTGCAACCCTATCAATTCAGATGTGAAATCTGAGGCAGAGTGAGTAAAAGATTTGTACGAGGTCTCACAGGCACCAAAGGTCAGAGCTAGGGGTTGAAATAGGGTCTGCTGATTTCAAATCCAGCATCTTTTCTGGTATCCTAGAATCTAAGTTCCTTGAGGTCAGGTACTCTTTTCATTTTTGCTTTGTAGAATGGGCAGGCTTGGATGGACCATGACCTGTATATCACTGGTGTCAAACTCACATAGAAACCAGGAAAAACTAAACAATATATAAGATCCCTACAGACACCCATTGACTCAGAAAACTACTTTAACATTATCTATGTTTTCTTTATTTTGATAAATATTTCCCAATTACATTTTAATATGGTTCAGGCCATACTCAAGAGTGTTGTGGGACATATGGTATATAGATGGCATATCTGGTCTACAACATGAGAGGAGATGTTGAAATGGATGAGATCACAGATTCATTTGAGTATCCCTATTACCTAACAGTATCTAGCACGTGACTAAATAAATGCTTATTAAATTTTTTATTAAATAGGTCATCTTAACAAAGTCAGTATTCTCTTTTGCTTATGCATAATCATAGGATTTAGAACTGAAAGTGACCTTAAAAGTCTTATATTCTAACTCCTTTATTTTACAGATGAGAAAATGGGGCTCAAAAAACTGAAGTGACTTGCTGGTCAGTTAAGTAGAAAGTTTCAGGCGAAGAATTTGAACATGGATGCACTGTAGGCAGTTCTAATATGCCTAAACCATATTAAAATGTAATTGGGAAATATTTAACAAAATAAATAAAAATATCATAATGACATGGTTATTAGAGTTTCAGTATAAGCATTTATATCTCAGAAATCAGCAAATACTTCACATCAAGGCTTGATTTATTATAATTTCCAGAAGTGGAGAAAATTTAAATTGAATTTAAAATCTTAGCATATGTACTTTAGGCTGGCAGGGAATGGCAGCTGGTTGTTAAAATTTTATCAGCACACCTCTGAATCTGACTCCAAATTCAATGTTTTTTCTACTGTACCACTATTGCCTACTGTATATTCCTGCAATCATTTTTTATCCTCTGATTTCCTTATATTTTGACTTCCTGTTCTACCCAGTGGTATCAACACAAAACATCAATTTCCTTTCAGTCTGGAGGCAACCCTGATGGTACTTATTTTCCATATTTTCTGAACCACAACTTTAAGGCTGTGATCCTGGCATCATAACTTCTAGATCAGCAGATCAGACATTTTTGGTGATTTGAGCAAATGGGACCGAGGAAGGTTTATAGTGCACCTAGGTCCAGCTTCCATTTGGCATCATGACCACAGATGCTTCACATACAAATCAAAGGTACTGATCTTTTCATTGGGAATTTTTTTTTTCAGTATTGTAACTAGATTGCTTAAAACTCCGATCAGGGTCATAGTGAGAAAGCAAAGAAAGAGGAAGGAGAAAGAATTGGAGTTTATCACATTCAAGTTCCTTTGATCTGGAAATGTTTAAATATTTTTCTTCTGGGAAGAAAACCAGAAAGTGTACTGATTACAGATGTTGCTTTTTACAACAGATAATACTGGTCAATACTTCCAGTTACAGGAATAGTCTTAGGTACACAGATATAGAGCTGGAAAGAACCTCAGAAGTCCTTTATTTCAACACCCTTATTTTGTAAACAAGGGAATTTTTGCCCATTTAATCAGGTCGAGTCAACAAAAAAGTCCACAAGTATTTCTTCCCTGCATACTCTGTGCGAGGAACTGTGTTAAGCTCTGGAGACACACACACACACAAAAAAAAAGATAAAAAAATACTCTGCTCAAAGAGCTCACAGTTGAATGGGGGATAATATACAAACATCCATGTATAAACAAGATATATACAAGATAAATTAGAAATACTATCAGAGGGAAGACATTAAGATTAAAAAGAACTAGGGGCAGCAAGGTGAAGAAGTAGATAGAGCATCAGTCCTGGCGTCAGGAGGACTTGAGTTTAAATATGACCTCATACACTTATTAGCCATGTAACTCTGGGCAAATCACTTTACCAATGAGAAAATCTACTTGCAAATAAGTGGGAATTTAGCTGAGACTTGAAAGAAGTCAGAGAACCAGGAGGTAAAAATGGGGAGGGAGAGAGTTCCTGGCATGGGGGGCAACTAGTGAAAATACTTCTAGTGGGAGGATGGAAAATTATATGCAAGGAACAGCAAGGAAACCAGTGTCACTGGAATGAAGATTATATGGGGCTAAGGAAGGCGTAAGAAAATTGGAAAGGTAGAAGGGAAATCAAGTTATGCAGGACTTTGAACACCAAACAGGAGTTTATATTTGATCCTAGAGGTAATAGGTAGTCACTGCACTTTCTCAAGGTAGGGGGAAGATGACATGGCCAGACCTGTGCTTCAGAAAAATCACTTTGACACCTGAATGGAGCATGGATTGGAATGGAGAGAGACTTGAAAAGAGGTCAGCAAGCAAGCTATTGGAATGGTCTAGGCATGAGGTGATGAAGATCTGCACAAAGTGTTATCAGTGTCAGAGGACAGAATGAGGCATTTGAGAGTGATGCCCCAAAGTTAGAAATAACAAAACTTGGCAACTGATAACTTACCCAAGGTCATACATGCAAGTAAGCATCAGAGGTGGAATTTGAACCTTGTTTCTCTGGCTCCAGGATCAGTGCATTTTCTTGACCAAAAGACTGACATACACACACACACACACACACACACACACACACACACACACACACACCCCATATATATATAATGTATATAAATAATATATATTATTTAGTACACACACACATACAGTAAAAATTAAAATGTGATTTCAAGTCGCTAGAGTTACTGAACCCATGTCTCCAGAGATGAAGATGCTTTGGTCTTTTCCTAAGAAGGCCAGTATGTTTAGAAGTGTTGTACTCTATGGTTTTCCCCATTGTTCTGGTTTCAAGTGGGATTTCAAAGCTTATTCATAAATGAGAAGGGTTGGTTACCAGCCACTTGAGTTCAAAAACCTGAGGAACCATTCCTTTTAAGTCTTGTCTTTTAACTAATTCACATTTTACAAAAGTACATAAGTATGGAATAAATTAGTGAAGAGCCAATCACCTAGAAAGACTTGAATGCACCATTCTCAACAATAAGGGTATTTGTGGTGAACTCAAAGAAACCAAATGCAGACCTTGGAATTTGTTCCGGAGCTGCTCCATGACAATGCTCCAAAAGGGTACAAAGGGGTGCCAAGAGAAACCAATCCTGGCAATGTCTAAGCATTCACAGCCACCTTCTTAAGGTATTCAAAAATAAAAGCTTCACATCTGTAAAATATGGTTTTCTATTCAAGAGAAAGAAAAAATAAAAATGAAAGCACATGAAAATGTGCAAACTCGTGCTCCTAATTTGGTAATTAATAATAAGAGCAAACATCTCTAGCATTTTTAAGGTTTGCAGAATGTATTACATGGGTTATCTCATTTGATATAAATATCAAAAGATACAAGATAATCCTTGTAAAGGATGCAAACGTCTTATGATTTTAAGCTTCTTTTCTGCCTTCTTCAATAATCAACCAAAAGGTTTTATTTTAATTTTTTACTAAACATCTACTGTGTTCTAGCTCCGGGCTAGTAGGAAGTGGGGACACAAAAACAAAGAATGAAAGGATTCCTACTTTGCAAATAGCTGCTATTCTAATGAGGAGGACAAGTACTTTGATAACTCTATCCAGAACAAAGATGAAGGGAAGAAATACAGTGCAAAGAAGTTTGAGGAGGGAAGGCATTAACAACTGGGGATCAGGAAAGGCTTCATGTGAAAGGTGGTCCTCGAGTTGCATCTTATAGGAAGAGAGGAGCTCTATGAAGTGAAGGTAAGGAAAGAATGAATGTCAGTCCTGCAAGATGGCTAATGGAAAGGTATGAGAATAGTAGAGAGAGTGCCATGTGTGAGAAAGACAGAGAAAGCTGGTTCAGTTGGATGGCTGAATGTGGGAGAGGGTGTATCATGTGAAGCAGCTGAAAAAATATGTTGGTACCAGGGCTGTGAAGGATTTTAAAAGCTAATCAGAGCCAGATGTGGTTACTCACATCTACAATCACTGCTGCTGGGGAGGCTCAGGTTAAAGGAACACCTAAGTTTGGGAGTTCTGAGCTGTAATAAGGGAACATATGATTGGGGCATACCAAATCCAGCCAAACATTGTGAGCCTTCAGGAACACAGAGAGGTACCGGGCTACCAAAGGTGGGTCAAAATAGACCAGGTCAGAAATGGAGCAGCCTGGGGCTTCAGTGCCAATAAGCAATGAGATTGATTAATCCATGAATAGATGCAGCGTTTATAGACTGGGCAAGATAAAGAGACTCAGTTGTCCTTCCCCTCATCCCCAAATAGACAGACAGATAGATAGATGATAGATAGAGAGATGGATGGATGGATAGATAGACAGACAGGCAGGCAGAAAGACAGGTAGATAGATAGATAGATAGATAGATAGACAGATAGATAGAGTCAACTGGACCAAATTGTCCTCTAACCTGTGGACAGCCAGAGCTGAACAGAGCAGGCTAGAGACAGGAGAGTCAGGAATCAAATTGAAGTTTAATTTCAAAGTGAGGAAAATGGCTTGCAAGCAAGGACACATGTGCTGGGGCCCTGCGCCTAGTAGGGGGTACCCGAGACAGAGTGGAGAGCTCTCAATACTTATGCTAATGGCCTCTACAGTGATCTAAGCCCTGACAATGAAGAGGAACTAACAATTAAACAAGTTTGATTCATAGCAGGACTTTGTAACCAGAACATAGGTACTTGTCCAGTGCTTGTCCAAGCTCAGAAAATGCTTGGTGCTGGCCAAAGCAGCACAATAAATAGTTATATAATTTTGACAGAGGGGGAGATCATCCAGAAGGTGAGCCCAAAGGATTGTTGTTATGCCAAGCTAAGGGCACAGCTTGCTTGCTGGGATTTAGTTCTGGAAAATAGGGTATCTCCTAATATTTTGACATTTCCCTCTTTTGGCCAACAAAGGAGAGGCAGGTATAAGCCAAGATGACTTGAGAGGCCAGTTGGGCCAGAATGAAATGTTGCCCAGGGGGTTAGTTCCTTGAGCGGCCCTATTGGGAAGTATATCCCAGGTATCATTGCTAGCCTTTGTTTGCTTAAAAGCAGAAAAAAGAGGGGGGTCAAGTATGTAGAGGGAGAATGTCCCAACATGCACTTGAATCAAGGCCTTGTTGGTTGGGCACATTACAAAAAGGAAGAGGAGAAAAAACTAGGACAGTATACTTAGCCTTCATCTGGAATCTTGGGATAGCTGTCCCATCTGGATGTTGACTGCTTCTGTGTCCATACTAGATGAACCTGCATGTCCCTGGAGGGTTCTGCCATCCACTCAGAATCAGGGGCTTTTTTCAATTGATCCAGGAATATACACCCACAAGTTTGACAGTTGTGGGAGTAGTCAGAAGAACCTGGTAGGGGCCCTTAGAAGACATATGGGTTGACAATTGTGAGAAAACTTCTTGTTATCAATCTTTGGATCAGAGTTTCTGGTCAGCATAATATAGGTCCTTGGTTAAGGATCTCTAAACAGCACATAGAAATGGTCCAGTTTCCCAGTCATGAAGGACTAGTTTAAAACAATACAATAAACTTTTCTTACAACTCTCAAAATTGTATTCTCAGGTACACATCAAACTGCTTAGAGATCTCAAAATGGACTACTTCTAAGAAGGGAGATATTTACATGTCACCAGGGTAACCAAGAAAATGTGCACAAAAACCATGCAAAGCAATACAATAATTATGACTGATGTTAACTAACATCAAGTCTCCTTGTGTCCTAGTAACCCATTTTCAACATCCATTTAACCAGCACATTTTGAGTCCCAGATGTCTCATGTAGTCATCTGGTCCCTAAATATCCTTTCTTGGACAATTTGCTCTAAAAAGGCCTCTGTTTTGCTCATTCCAAATCTAGAAGTTCCTAGATAATTTTGCTAGTAATAACTTCCAGACAAGATGGCTACCTGGACTGATGCAGGCATTCTAGTTCTTATACCTTTACTTTACTAAAAAAACATGAAAGTAACAAGAAATTGAAATATATTGAGCAACTACTGCTAGTTACTGCTTCTACCTTACAACTGCACAAGAAGTTTTCTAGAAACTCATGATCAACAGGGTTGAAAAGATGGTGCTCATGCAACCGGTGCAACAGAGATTAGCCAGAGACAAGAGTAGTATACAGTTATATATCTGAAGACAGCAAGTGTGGCTGGCTAATTTTTTTTTTTAAATAAATTTATTTAACTTTTTACATTCATTTTCACAAGATTTTGGGTTCCAAAATTTTCTCCCCCTTTA
>CM053770.1:414350753-414425921 GCA_028658325.1 Potorous gilbertii | reverse complement strand
CCTATTTTTCAGTGTGTTATTTTCTTCAGTATTTGGGGGGGGGGTCTCCTTTAGCAAGGTGTTGACCCATTTTTCATGCTTTTCTTGCATCTCTCTCATTTCTCTTCCCAGTTTTTCCTCCACCTGTCTAACGTGATTTTCAAAATCCTTTTTGAGCTCTTCCATGGCCTGAGCCTATTGAATATTTATTTTGGATGTTTGGGATACAGAAACCTTGACTTCTGTGTCTTTCCCTGATGGTAAGCATTGTTCTTCCTCATTTGAAAGGAAAGGAGGAAATATCTGTTCACCAAGAAAGTAACCTTCTATGGTCTTATTTTTTTTCCCTTTTCTGGGCATATTTCTAGCCATTACTTGACTTCTGAGATTGCTCTCCACCCCCGCCTTGCTGCCAGATTAGCCCAGCTAGTGTTTGGGGTCTGAGATTCAAATGCTGCCTCCCAACCTCAGGGCTTTCAATGGGGGCAGGGCTGCTATTCAGTGTGAAATTAAATTCAGGTGCTCAGGTGAGGACAGGGCTACTATTCAGTGTGAGATTAAGTTCAGCTGCTCGGGAGGGGGCAGGGCCACCACCAGGGGTTAAGTTCCCTCAGGAGGTTTATGTGGAGACCTTCAACAATGGATCCGAGCTCCTGCCTGCTTTGGGAGCCCCTGTGTGCTGCTGCCTCTGCTGCTGCTTCCTGAGGGGGCCTGAGTTATGGGGACACCATGCTCCCCTTGATCTCCTCTTGGCGAGGCAAACAGGCTTTCTCAGTAACCTTTGGCGTCTGTGGGTGGATGGAACTGCATGGCCGCTGGAGATTCCATCCCTGAAGGCTGCTTGGATCTACTCCTCTCTGTGCCACACAGCCAAGGCAAGACTGGGCTCTGCTCTGGGTCTGGTGCACGATGGACCTTTGGTGTCGATTTTTCAGGGCTCTCTGGAACAGAAATCTCCTCCACTACATTGTTGTGTGGCTTCCACTGCTCCAGAATTTGTTGGGAGTTCTTCTTTACAGGTATTTTATGGGCTGTAGGTTCGATGATAGCATATGTGAATCTTTCTACTCCACCATCTTGGCTCCTCCTCTGCTACATTTTCAATGACTTTCAATGGTATAGCCCTTCTGATTCCTGCTAAATTGCTAGTTTTCAGTGTTCCAATAGCCTGAGAAAAAATATAACACTGACTGACAGCTATGTTGGTAATTTGCATAATCAGACCAAATCAATTATTACAAAGATCTAAGGAAGATTCCGTGGCATTAAAAAAAGGGCAGAATAACAACTCAGAAACTAGAAATCCAACAGATATGAAAACACCATGTAATAGAAACCACTGTTTCTTTTGCTTTGAAGGAATATTTTCCTTGTCAGCTTGAGCCTCCATTTTAAGATCTTTTTTTTTTCATTTTTTAAATTTGCTATACCATCATACTGTAGATGGAGAAAGAGTCACAAGCTACTTTGTATTTTGATTTGTTTCCCAGTTGCCATGGCCTAAGAATTTATCACCTAGTGGCCAGCCTACTGGTGATCAACTTCTTCCTTCTTAGCTAGGCTGGTCCTTGGAAAAGAGACAAGAATCTGTTGCCAGGGCTATACTCAATGCCTTTCTAGCTAGACAGAAAATAATGGATATATAATTAAATTTATATTAAACGTATACAGTTATGTATGTTGATCTATAAATGTATGCTAGAGGTAGGGGGAGACAGCGGTCGGTTTTTCATATTTAAATGTTTCCCTTGGTTTCAGTTCAGGAGTACCAGGATTGTAGCTTCTTTTCTCTAGGATCCTGCAATATGCAGTGTTAAAAACAGACATCAGATCCCGGCTCTCATTTAGGCACGGTATGTACACTGTCTGTACATACATGCAGTAGAATGGTTCAGCAGTTAGTATCTAATAGCATAACCCAAAGATTTCTTGATTAGGGTTGAGAAATTCTCTGGGAAAATTCTCATCAATTATATTTCAGATCAGTGCCAGACCATCTACCAGGGTAGTACAGGCCCAACCCTGAATTGTGTACATCCTTTGGCCTGCCTCTCCCTTCTCTTCAATTCTGAGCTGCCGGAGTGTAAAAGAGTGTGTGGAAGAATTTCCTGAGAGGGTGGGTTAGTGAGGCCATGAGTGAGTTCCAAGGGTGGGGTACTGAGGCCTTTAAAAATAGGCTATGCTCTCATTTGTCTTAAACGTTTTGAAGATAGTCAGCTGAGGGCAAAGAATCTGGGCCACTTCTGAGTCATCTCCATCACACAGCCCATGTCTACCATGGCAACACTAGTCACATGTCTGACCATGTCACTCCCTACTTTCTCAACAAACTTCAGTGGCTCCCTATTACCTCCAGGATCAAGTATAAAATCCTCTCTCTGGTTCTTAAATCCCTTAACTTGGTTCCTTTCTCCTTTACAATTGTCTTATTCTTTATTTTTCTTCACGTACTCTTAAGATCTAGAGAAACTGCCCTTGATGTTCGTCCCACAGACTGTGACATCTCCAAACTCTTACTTTTTCACTTGTACATGTCTGAAATGCTTTTCTCCTTTGGCTTCCTTCAGGACTTTACTCAAATCCCACTTTCTGCAAGAGACCTTTCCTGGGGGCAACTAGATGGCACAGTGGATAGAGAACTAGTCCTAGAGACAGGAAGACCTGAGTTCAAATTCAACCTCAGATGTTAACTAGCTGTGTGAAATACTGAACAAGTCAATTAACTCAATTGCCTCCAAAAAAAGGAAAAGGCCTTTCCTGGTCTCTCTCCACTGCTAGTACCTTTCCTCAGATCTACTCCACCCACCCCATTTACACCAATTATATACATATATACATATATATATATATATATATATATGTGAATAAGCCTCTTTAAGAAGTAGTCAGGGGATGGCCCTTTTAATGAGCAAAAGAACAAATCATTAAATCAAACTGAGAAAGAAAGAGAAACTGTAACTATTCTTATTCACTCTAAGCCAGCCATTAAGTAGAACTTGAGCAGGGACCTCCTGTTGTCCATCCCATGGGCTTCAGAGTACACTTAGCTTAAGTTCTATCTTCTTCCTCCTTTCCATATAAGTGTGTTGCTTTTATCTTTCCTTATCTTTCTCTTCTTAAAAACTCTCGGAAGAAAACTGATATAACCAGAGTTTCTTTGTTTTTCTTATAAGCAGAAGGACTCTCCAGTTAGAAAGTGTGCTCCCTGAGGGCAGGTACCTTTTTTTGAATCCCAATACTTAGCACAATGCCTGACAAATATTAAGTACTTAATATCTAATAATAATTAGTAAATGCTTGTTGATTGACTAACAAAGTTATAATGCCAATGTTCCCATCCTCTCTTCCTTTACAATTTTCTTGGCTCCACACCAGATTCGAGAGGCAGGCTGTGGGGACAGGGATGCCTGGTGTCTTTCTGGACAAGCTCTTTTTAGAGAGCAAAGCAATTTCCAGTGGTGTGTGAGTGCCATCTAGCGTCAAAACCAATACATCACATGGGAAAAACTGAAGTGACCACAATTTATCACACAAACAAGGGGCCCATGGATTGTCAAGGAATCCTCCATTTTACAGTACGTGCATGTGGAGTAGTGGCTTGACACCTCAAGAGTCAGTTTTGATTCAATCTGGTGTACTGGATTTGGAACACGGACCTAACTTTCAATGTCATCTCTCACACTTACTAGCTTTGTGAGTGTGGGCAAGTCACTAAACTTCTCTGTGTCTCATTTTTCTCTTCTGAAAAGCTCATGCAATAAAACCTCATAGGGATGTTGGAGGGATCAAATAAAGAATTCCCCTGCCTTAAAAAGCACTTTAGCAGTGTCATTGATGAGCTCGAGTTGGAGTCAGGCAGAGGTTGATTCAGATTCCCCTTCCAATGCTTATCAGTTCTGTGACTCTGAGCCTCAGTTTACTCATCTGTAACAAGAAGATAACAATAACAGCTAATTCATGCATTTGTTGTGAGAATCCAATGAAATAATTCAGAGTGTGCTTTGGAAACCTTAAAGTACTGTCTACAAAATGAGTTACAGCTGTTGCGATGGTCTCTGTGTCTGAAGAGGCACTCTTGGCAATCCTTTGACCTTATAACTTCACATCCAGAATCAAGCTTGATGTGACTCCTCCTAGGAAGAAACCCCTGTGATAGCTGCAGACAAGTTACAGGCAAGCTTCAGAGAATCGGTGCGGGCGGACAAAGCAGGAGTCAGAAGTGGCTGTCTTGCATCTGGATTCTCTGAGGAAATTCATGATGGTTGGCAATTCTTCCTCACTGTGACCTAATAGTTTTGCCTTGTAGGCATAGACTCCATCCTATTCCATTCTATTCCATGGAACCAAATGGGCCATCTGGCATCAGTGTTTGTCTCTATTTTCTGCCAATTTGCTAATACCAGGCCCTCTAGATAAACCTCTATAGATGAGTTTGATACACCTGCTTAAATGGAAGAAAGAAAAGCATTGGCTTTTCTCTGAGTCAAACTGCAATCTAAACACAAAAAAGTGTGGCAAATGGTCTGATTTTGCTTTTCTTTACCCTTGAAAAGAAGGGATTTTTATTTTCGGCTTTTCTATATTCTTGGAAATAAATATTTCTGTTACATAACAAATTTGTTATCTGAATTTGTTACGCTGAATTTGGTGACAAAATTGAGCTCAAATAACCCACAAGAATGTTATTTGCTCACTTAAATTTTACATGGGAAACATTCCCAATCTGTTATTTCTATGAGTAAATCAAAATGCTACCTAAATTGTATTTTTTTTCCTAAAGTGATAAATACTATATAAATGTGGAGCAGAATTACTTTTAGAAGAGACCGCAGTGTTACTATCAATTCTACTTTATAGCTGAAAAAATGGAGAAGTCAGATATCTTATCCTGAGCTATCCAAGAAGTAATTTGCAGAGCCAGAACTTTAAGTTTTTCTGGCTTCCTCTATCTCTGTTCTGGGCAGTTAAGTGGCATAGTGGAGTCAGGGGAACCTGAGTTCAAATTCAAGTTCAGATAACATATTAGCTATATGACCCTGGGAAAGTCACTTAACCCTGTTTTGCTCAGTTTCATTTCTAAAATGAACTGGAGAAGATTATGGCAACATTCCAGGATCTTTGTCAAGAAAACCCCAAATGGGGTCACAGAGAATTGGACATAACTGAAACAATTTAACCACCACAACACATCTCTATTCTACCCCTAAAGTCAATTCTCCTTCCCCTTGTGGCCAAAGATATCCTTGAGAACTCCATCAATAAATTGTTCTAGAACTTGACCATTATGAACAAAAAAGAACATTTCCATGTATGCAGCAGAATCCAAAAAAAGAAAACCAGGTCATCTTTAAAATTGTGAGTTTCCACTTCATGCAACTTAGTATTTTATAAAGAAAAATATACATTTAATACATTACTGTCAAAACTGTCCTGCTCGACTGCTTTCTTCTCAATTTCCATCTATATACTCTTCTGTGCATTAAAAAAAAAAGTTTCAAAAGTCCCCTTTCTCTATTTTTTAACATTACTTGTTAACACCCCATTTCTGCTTCATCCAAATCCTATTCCTTGTTGCAAAAAGTTAGGGAAAAACATGTAAGAAATAAGGACAGTCAAGAAAACTTCTAAAAAGGCACCATGTTAAAAAATTTATGTCTCTTTTTGCCAACTGGAGTCCATCAGCTCTCTATCAGGATATGAGTAGCATGCTTCCTCCAAACCTTTCTGGAGACAGGGCTGGTCACCGCTTGGATCAGAGTTCTTAAGTCTTTCAAAGGTGTTTTTTTGTTTGTTTTACAACATTGTTGTTATTATATGAATATTTCTCCTAATTCTGCTCATTCCACTCTATCAGTTCATACCACCCAGGATTCACTGAAATGATCTCTTCCATCATTTCTTATGGCACAATAACTTTCCTTTACATAAATATACCTCAATTTGTGCAGCCATTCTCTAGTTGATGAATACTTCATTTAGATTCACTTCTTTTCTTTTTCTTTAACACCTCCTGCCCCTACTTTAGGATCTGGAGTTTGTTTGTTTCATTTGCAATAATCCCCTCCCTTATATCATTTTCCCACCTAACCATATTTCTTTTTTCTCCCTATCCTTGCTTGTTTCCCTGTTCAGTTTGATACTTTTTCTAAAGCAAATCGAGTGTGTATGTGTGTGTGTGTGTGTGTGTGTGTGTGCGTGTGTGTGTGTGTTTTCAAACTTTCTTTGTCCAGTTCAAACAAGAGTGAGGTTAATCTGATGTTCACTTCCCCTACCTCTTCCTCCATGTTTGTTTATTCTTCTCATGACCCAATCATGAGGAATATCAAGTTCTATCTTCTTCCTCCTTTCCATATAAGTGTGTTGCTTTTACCTTTCCTTTCTTTCTCTTCTTAAAAACTCTCAGAAGAAAACTGATATAACCAGAGTTTCTTTGTTTTTCTTATTTAAGTCCCTTAGTACCCTTTGAAGACATTAAGCTTCTGCGAGGAAATTTCTTTCTATTCTCCCTATTAGAAGGTTGTATTGTTAATGTATTTTTGCTTAATTTGAAGATCATTCCCACCCACTGATAGACCCAAGTAGCCTACTTGGATCACATGGAAGCCTAAGTCATATGTGCTGGGGGCAGCTTGCTGAGTGGGTAGAACAGGGAGAGTGGAGCAGAACGGGGAGGAAGTTGGTGAGAGTAGTTGGAGTGGAGAGAGGACATAGGCAGGCACAGCTTGTCTTGTGAGTATTTGCTTGTGGGAAAACCCCAAGTGCAGGGGAAGACTTGGGAAGAGTGTTGTCCCCTGCAGTGCTAATGTGTATTGACTTCTTGGTTGCTATGATGGATTTGGTTTTCTGGTGTTTGGGATTTGGCTTTCTGTCTCTGAACAAATGTTTTTCTTCTGGTTTCTATATGGAGAGTCTGTTATACTTTGTGATTCAGAACTATGCTGGCATATTCATAGTCACCTATTGGTGCTGTGACTATTGCCTTAGCAATACAAATGTTAGTGTTGAATCATCACATAGCCTTTTCCACTTAGTCAAATAAATTTACTTTTCTAGGTTTTTCTTGACTCGTGTTTACATTTCAAAATTTTTACTCAGTTCTGATCTTTTCATCAGATATGTTTGAAAGTCCTCTGTCTCAATAAAAATCTATTTTTTTTACCCTATAGGATCACATTCAGCTTTTTGGGGTTAAGTTATGCTTCTAAACTCTTTTGATAAATACAGGCTGACACTTTTTTCTACAACTTAAAGTCTTAGAGATTTTCCTGGAGGACTGAGAAATTAAATGCCTTGTGCAGGATCACGCTGCCAGTCTGTGTCAGAAGTAGGACCTGAACCCAGATCTTTTTCACTTAAAGACTGTCTATCAATGTCTATACTCTTTCCAAATAAAACCTATTAAGGGGGAAAATTACTGGTTTCATTACCCATTATTTTGGATCATGAGTGCTATTGCATCCTTTTATTAATGTAAGTCATTAAGAAATATCTGTACATAGAGGAGTTCCATCAGGTCATGGACATGTGAGCATCTGATCGTATGTCTGTGTCAACCTGATTACTATACATGTAACACTGCAGCAGTACAATGCAACTGTGTTATACAAATTAGTATATATAAGAAAATATGATTTTTTGAAAATTTTATGTATACATTATGTCCTAGATATGAAAGTTCCTCTTCCTAAGAATGTGGCATCTTGGGATGATTTTGTAAGACCCTTACGGCAAAGAGAAGGAAAGAGAAGCCTATCCTATTGCTTTCAGCATATAAACAAAATCAGGGAAAAAAAAGGAAAATACTAGAGGTCTTAAATACTGAAAAAAAGATAGAGGTTAGGCCTCTAGTTCAATCCAACATTAAGTATGTTTCTGCTCTGCTAATCAAAGGCCATTTCAAGATAGATGTTCTCTATGACCCTCCTAGACTGCTGCTTGAAAACTAAAGATGGTTTAGACATGGTCAAAGTGCTGATTTTTTTTTTTTTGCTGTACTATGCATATTTGTTAAGATGATTTTAACTGTTTTTTGTTGTTATTCAAATGATTGTGGGGAAATGGGAAGGAGAGATAAATCTTTGTAAAACAGACAAATACATTTTAAGAAGAAAAAGGAAATTAGAGTTGGAAGAGTAGATTTTCATTGCAATTGCTGCTATGTTGTTTTTTGAAATTGTTTCCATCTTTTTTAGGGGGATGGGATTTAGAGATTACGGAGTTAAAAGCTATTTTGGGGCTAAATTTAAGAGTATCTTCTCTCCAGTTTGAATTCACTTAGCTTTATCATGAATTTAGATCTTGATTTTTCTTTTCTTTTTTTTTTTTTAAAGATGGGGAAACCTTCAACATAAAAATAAAACAAAATATATTCAGTCCAATCCAATTCAGCCCATATAACATATACACAGAGAAGTAAATGCCAAATGTATAACAATAGTCTTGAAATGTGTTGAGGTAGGAGGGGATGGAAGAAGTTTTAAGAAATGAGAGAATGAGAAAATAAAGCACCAGTGACAAAATAAGAAGAATTAACCATTTAGACTAGTCTAGCAGTTTGTATTTAGACTAGTCTAGCAGTTTGTATTTAGACTAGTCTAGCAGTTTGTATTCATGGGGGCTTTCCAAGTCATTTTGGCTGATGACTTTGGCACACATTTTTCGGTTTCCTCAGTGAATGTACTTTTAACCAGTCTTTGTGCTAATCTGTTGTTTAGTTTCTTAGATGGAATCCTAATGAACACTTCATATCTAGTCATCCAGAATTTAGTCTTTGGTCCAATTGCCTTCATACTCTCATGAAGTGTGTGTTTCAGTAACTATAGTTGCAATGATTTCCAAAACTGCTGGAAAAAAATAGTTCACTGGATTTCATAACACAGAGGGGAAGATCAATAATTCAAACAAAATTTGTTAACAAGCTGTTTAGAAAGTATAATTGCCTTTGTTATCCTCACTTCTAACAGGGAAACCATTTTATTTATTCATTCACGTATATGCACAAATGGAAAAATGGACACTTGTCCTTTCCCAGGAGCTATTATCACTCAATATCAATATTTATCTATGCACACACACACATACATATATATACACATACACACATATACATATGTCATATGGCGACAGCCAGATATTGATCTAAATTCCCAAGCTAATATTCTCAAGGTTTTCCAAAAGAAAAATCAAAATTCATTTGTAAGCTTTGAATAGTTTGGATCTGTGACAAAATTAGGGAAGGAAATTCTCTTGGCATTCCTGCTACCAGTTCCAAGTAAGTGACTGTTTTACTTGGAATGATTATAGCATTGGAGGTCCAGTGATTATACTCGAATTGTGATGGCCATTTGTGAGTGGTGAAATTAATGACCTTGATGGTGAAATGGAGGTAGCCTTGTCCTTCATGCAAAATAAATGCCTTCATCTACTGCAAGTCTAAAAGTTGGTTTCTTAAGATTAGCTTTTCTTGATTTTTGAATTCTTCGTAGGACCATGAGTGTTACAATCAGAAGGGGCCTTAATCCAGCCTCTTAATTTTAAAGATGAGGAAAGCAAAGCTCAGAGAGGTTAAAGGAATTGTCCAAAGTGGTTCAGATAGTAAATAGCAGGGCTAGAATTTGAGTCTTCTTTTGGAAATCCAGGATCTCTGGTTACAGGGAAAGGGAAGAAAGGAAGAATGTTTCCTTTAAAAGTAACTGGAATATTGAATGAAGCAAGAGAGTTTATTTCAAGAAACTGATTTAAATCTAACAGGGTTTTTTTTTTTTAAATACAGATTTTACTCTGTCTTGGGTATTCAGGACCCCATCAGCACCAAAGCAACTACACATGCAAAATGGGTCACATAGGAGATGCAGATCAGGAAAATCAAATAAAGGTTTAGTAAACATATAATACCATATAGCAAGTGAAGGCTGCTAGGAAATGTAGTTTTTACTCACTGGAAGGGTCATGAAAGAGGACACAGGAAATAGGTATGCATATTTTTATAATCCTTTGGGCATAGTTCCAAATTGCTCTCCAGAATGGTTGGATCAACTCACAGCTCCACCAACAATGAATTAGTGTTCCAACTTTCCCACATCTTTTCCAACATTTATCATTTTCTTGTTTTGTCATATTAGCCAATCTGATAGGTGTAATGTGGTACCTCAGAGTTGTTTTGATTTGCATCTCTCATATTCTCATATCAGTAGTGATTTAGAGCATTTTCTTTTCATATGACTATAGATAGCTTTAATTTCTTTCTCTGGGAACTGCTTTTTCATATCCTTTGACCATCTATCAATCAGGGAATAACTTGTATTCTTGTAAATTTGACTCAGTTCTCTATATATTTTAGAAATGAGGATTTTATCAGAGACACTAGTTGTAAAAATTCTTTCCCAGTTTTCTGCTTCTCTCCTAATCTTGGTTGCATTGACTTTGTGCAAAAACTTTTCAATTTAATATAATAAAAATTATCCATTTTGCATTTAATAATGTTCTCTATTTCTTGTTTGGTCATAAGGTGATAAACTGTTAGCCAATCTGATTAAAAAGAAGGAAGAAGAAAAATAAAATAACAAATGAGTGAGATGAAATCACAAAAAACGTTTTAAAAGTTACCAAATAAGAAAATTAAAAAATTATCCTCCATTCTCCATAAATCTGAAAGATAAACTATTTTTATAGAAAAGTCACAACAGGATGAGTTATTTTTATTCAGTCAGTCCATCAAGTAATTAGAACAAGGGTCACTATCAAAATCTAGGTAAACAATAAAGATAAAAATGAGATGCGGTATGCAATTACCAAGACAGAACCCAAACTCTTTTAACAAAAAAAAAATAGAAAATGAAAAATAAAGACATTACTATGATGACCACCATTCTCAGAAAAATGTAATCAATATAAAATGGTCACCACAATAAGGATGCTAAGAGAGAATGGAATCTTCGGATATATTACAGCATGCATTAGTAACAGGGTTACCTACAACTATAAGATAACTATTTGAATGTTTGAATTTTTAAGATAGCTGCAGATTTTGATTGAATTATATATAAGAATGAGGTCGTGCCATACAGTAGAAAGAGTGCTGGATTCAGAATTAGAGGATGCCACTTACTAGCTGTGAATCTCAGTGAATCTTCCAACCTCTAGATTTCACTCTTCTCATCTGTAAAATAAGGACACAACAGGACTGAATGACCTCTAAGGTCTCTTAATATAGGGCTCTTTAAATTATACCCTAAATAAATGCATATGGGCAAAATAGCCCCCATTAACAACATGGAAGTCCCTGTTTATTTAGTTTATAATATTTGGTGAAGGTTAAGATTAATTTGAATGTTGTCATATCCTTTATATGGTATAACTTCTCAGTCTGTTGGGTAATCTGTTCCTAATTCACATGTTGAATTTTCTTTGAAGTTGGTGTGCTCTAGACTAGAGGAGGCCAAGACAGATTGTATCCAAGGCCAATGGTATTAGGCTTTTCTTATATAGTTCATTGTATACTATTTTATTTGCAATCAGAAAGAAGAGTTTGCCACTGTTGTCTTATTTTTCCATATATTGACAGAGCTACAAGTTTAAAAATTATGAAATCGTTATGAAATTTTTAAGAAAAATGCATAAAAATGTGGTCTTACTATGATAGGTTAGGGATTCCAGCCAGAACCACAGTGCGTGCAGCGGGTCTAATATTCATTTAAATTATTTTTCCTGGCATTTCTATTCAAAAGACCACAGAGAAGTAAACCAAATGGCCTAATTCTGCCTTTTACATCAAAGAAATAAGACTTGGGTTTCCTGTGTAACCAGTGTTAAATTGAGACATGATCCTAGACCACTCCTAATCTTTTTTTCCCACTACTCCTTCTGTCCCAATTTTTAGTTCTAAGAACAATGCTCCATTATTCTTCCCAAATTGAGAATACTGGGCTTTACAGATTTAGACATCTACCCACGATCTCTCTATTCTGTAATCTTTTTTACAAAGAAAATTCTCTAACCAATTTGCTCTCAAATTCAGATAAAGAATACACTAGTAGTCTACATAGTCTGGGAAATAAAATCAGAACTCATGAGAAAACTCCAGTAAAAGTGGGTCTGGGAATAACCTCTGTTCTGAATTGTTTTGCTCCTGAAAGACTTTGTGGATATAATTAAACAGGCCAGTGAAAAGAGACACCAGAGATTCTCTGACTTTTCATTCCTTTGATTGCAGTAGCTGTTCTTTCAATGAACCATTAGGGTTGAAGATGGTTGAGGTTCAGGGCACAGTAAGCAATGATTCGAAATTACATAATTTATTCTAACTAAAACACTGAAAATGTATTTTTTGTTATATACATATACATACATACATATATACATATACATATACATACATATTTTGTTATATACATAAACCTAGTTTGTGTCTTAACACATAAATTCTTGGAAATGGATTTGAGTTTTTTCTTTAAAGTTTACAGTTAAACACGGTCCACCTTTGTCATTCCAGATAACTAGTTTCAATGATTTCCTTTCAACGATGGTTGTAGAACTGTCAGTTATCAGTTCCAATAAAGATGGAAAGGTACGTTGATTTTGATAGCTAAAAGAAGTTATACATGAGAAAGGAAAGCTGTCCCCCACTCTGAGTACACATTTATGTCCCTTCTCTGCTCTAGTTTGTATTCATTTTCTCATTTTCCAGTTGTTTAAGGGGTGGGGTCAGAGAAGCCAAAATAATGGGACTGGCAATTTTGGAAATTTTAAAAATGATATGAGATCTTCTAACGTGTAGGGTTATCATGAATCAATGGTGTCTTTTGACTGAATAAAATTTGATATTTATAATGGCTTAAGTCATAAACCTATCCAAAGACAATGCCTAATACCATTGTCTGGTAAGTAAACATAACACAAAGTTTGTCCTTCAATTTTCCTTATGGCTATTGATCCTCCTAGTGCAGCTAGGTGGCACGCTACCTGTGGAGTCAGGAGGACCTGAGTTCAAATCCAGCTTCAGATTCTAGCTATGGGACCCTGGGTGAGTCACTTAACTCTGTTATTTCAGTTTCCCCATCTGTAAAATGGGTTGGAGAAGGAAATAGCAAACTACTCCAATCTTTTCCAAGAAAAACCCAAATGGGGTCACAAGGAGTTGGATATGACTGAACAACAAAAGTGATCCTGCTGCCACTCCTATTGTACTATCACACAAGTGAAGAGAAGGGGCATCATCTACAGTGCCAAATGCTGCAATTTTATGGCCAGTTCCATTATTGTCTTAATAGAACACTAGCCACTAGAGTATAAAATTCAAGATAAGTTGGCTTCATCTAGATTCTAGAACATCTCTTTCCAAAAGGGTTTAGAATAGTACACAGTGACGAAGTAAATAATGGTTGAGATTTTGATTACTAGAAGTTATAGAACCATTTTTCCTGTATCATGGTCAGAACAATCTCGAGGTAAGTCCATAGGACAGCATTATAGATAGATACTAGATAAGATTTTTTTTAAAATGGGAAGATAAAATAGGTCACTTCTTGGTGTGATTTGGGGACGAGTCTAAAAGATCTTCCTTTCTTACTTGTTATAACGCATGGAATTCTAGCATTAAAGATTAATTTCTTTTGCTTATAATGAAGCAATTCACAGTATCCTTACCAGCTGTGCAAGTCACTTAACTTCTGTCTTCCTTGGTTTCCTCATGAGGGTATGTGGTGATAATAGAACCTATCTCCCTATATCAAGTGATATAATATTTGCAAAGTGCTTAGCCCAGTACCTGACACATAGCAGGTGCTTAATAGATGCTTATATTCTTCCTTCCCTTCCTATTTTAAATCTCTGCTACAACATTCCAAGCATGGTCAACCAGTCTCCACTAGAGACCTCCAGGAATCCTCCACCTGCCACAATTCTAACTAAAGCAACCCATTATTCATTGGGACTGTTCTAAGCGTCATTGATATTTTATTGGGAATGTCTCCATTAATTCCCACTATAAAAGAAAAGGGGAGACCAATCACTGGAGATTGCCAAACTGAACTATCTGGCCCTGTTTTCTACTTTTGTGTTTCATGCTATTTCTCCACTCCATTTAACTATCAAATCCCCATCTATATTTTAAAACTCATTCCAATTTTCTCCCACATAACCTTCCCTGGTAGTTCTAGCTGGCAGTAATCTTAACCCCACAGATCACAGATATAACAATTTGCTTTCACTTCTTTAATGTATTTTTTTAGGATGATAATCATTTGTATAGATGGCATCCTCCTACAAGACCCTATAATAACATAAATGGTACCTCATGCAAGTTTCTACAGGGCTGTGCACATCATAGGCATTTAATAAGTGTTTGTTGAATTGAATTGAATCAGTGAATAATTAGAACAAAATATTAATTAAGTACCCATGATGTGCTAGGTCTTGGGATAGGCATAGGAAATATAAAGTCAAAGATAATAAAATAATTTCTCCCTGCAAGGAGTTCATAGTCTGTTAGAGAGATAAATTACTACATAAGCAAGAACATGAAAAGGAATTTCAAGAAGTTGTGTCAGTGATAAGAGAAAGAGGGAGAGTCAAGAAAGGACTTTTGAAGAGGGAAGTGCTGAACTATGCTTTGAAATAAGGTGGAGATTTTCCAAGAGACTGATTGTAAGATTCTGTGCCCAGGTAAATAGGTATGTCCATATAGGTTGTCTGTATATATTTTATGAGAGGAATTGATTGATATCCTAGGAACCTTGCCCCTTCCTTTCCAATGGAGACTAGAATTTCTGCTCTGGGGGAAGCAAAAAAAAAGGGTTGCAAGTCTGGATACTCTATTTCCTAGTCTCCGACACAGATATTAGATTGAATTTTATTTATGTCCCCTCCCAATAGGATTCAATATATAGTTCCAAAATAATTGCTTCCTTGATCATTTTCCCTTAAAAGAGAGCAAAGTAGTCTCAAGTGATTATCTATTGGCTTGGCCCCTCCCCAAGAAATGCTGGTTACACAAAAGACTATCACAGATAGTGAATAGCAGATAAATCTATTTATCCAAATATGACATAAAATGGAAATTGAAGAAGATATTCAGATGATACTATTCTAGAAAAATACACACAAAGTAATGGTTCTGTTTTGTACTTATTTTCCAAGACCTAAGAAGGATTCTTTTCTACCTACCCCTTCAAGATTTTAGGTTAACCCTGAAAGAGTTGGAGTGATTTTTCTGTAATGTTATCAGGTCTAGCCTCCATTCCTGAGCATTCTCTACTCTGTTAACCCCTAGTGATTATCACACTCATTCCATTTAACCAATTAACATCAATTAGTTTTTACAAAGGCATATTACTTCAAGGATGTGTTAGTACAAAAGTACTAGCATTGCTTCTCTCCACCACCAACACCTGAGGGTTACACTCTGTTCTTTATTACCACTGAAGTTTCTAGGGAAAGTAGGCTCAGATTTAACATAATTTCTATAAAACATTAGTCCTATAAAATTCATATGCACCATTACTGCTGGGTGAGTCCTCACCTCAGCTGTCCTTGGGCTGGATAGCAAAGATGATTTCTGGGAATATCAATGTTGATTGATTAGCTGAAAAACCTAACATAGGCTTTGCTTCTGGATTTCCTAATGGCTCACTCATCTAATATTTTGAAATGCATAAGGTCATAACCATTGCCAATCTCCTTCACCTGAAATTAGTAAAAAATTATTTGAAAAGAGTAGAATTTCATATTCTCAAGCCATATTTGACATTGGATAGAAACTTGGAACATAGCCATCCAGGCAAGAGTCATTCTAAAAATGGATAGGTCAGACTGATTACTGTCTTTTTAATATTTAGTTATTGGTCATGGCCAATCAAGGAGGTTTCCTTTCAGCGCATGTTAGATGACCCTGTTACAGAATGTCTGCACATGCTCTAATCTTGCCAAGCCATCCCTACTACGCATCACCATTCCTTTCCAGAATTGGCTCCTAGCTTCTTCCATAGATTCCTCACTTTCTTCCATATGGGGGATTATCAGCAAAGCATGCTGATGAATGCTTATTAGTGACTCCCCTTCCCCCCTCATTACACACAAGAGTGAATGAGTTCTTTTTGGGAGGAGAAGTACAAGATGTCAGTTCAAACCAAGTGAAAGAGACATTTCACCTGATCTCACTCAAGGAAAAATTCTCACTCTCAAGATGATTTCCAGCTTGCCTCCTTAGAGAACCCTACTGGGCTTACTTATTGAGGAGCTTGTTTCCCCTGTTCAGGTATCTGTAGCTTCCAGAGTTTTTTTCTCTTCTCTGCCATCAATCCATTCTCTTAAAGAATGCTCCCAGAGAAAAGTTCATGCATTGACTCCAGCCTTCAAATAGTCCTACAACCTTGCATCGTGTTTTTTCAACCAACTGGGACTTTCTCTGCATAAGCAGAGACTTGTAAAATTCCCCAGACTTGGAAACCTGGGTACATGGAAAGTCATAAGTTACATGACAATTTAAGCAAGCATGAGATTTAATTCCAAATAAAACCCCTAAAGAAGAATCATTTACATTTTGATTAGGCAGATGAGGGAAAAATCACATACACAATATCATACCATACATTTTAACAAGCTAATTGACAAACCAAGCTAAGTAAGAGTAAATATTTGATTCATGAAGTAGAAGCAAGAGATTACTTGAAGGAATTTTGAGTATTCAGTGTAAATCACACTGAAGAAGATATCTACCATAGGCTCTGGATGGAAAAAAGTAGACAAATGACTACACTAATTTCCTGAGACAGACAAAAATTTGTTGTTAGATACTAATGCATTATAATCCTCTATTATAGAAGACAGGCCTTTTTTACTTTGTTTTTGTTGTATTTTAGGTCTAATACGAAATATTGATTTTATGTTGCCTGTAATTCTATGAAAAACATGGCTAAGTTCACACATCATCCACTCCAAAGGACTCCTGATCTGCAAAAAATGATACTTTTTCTATAAGACAGCAATAAATAAATTTTTTCTTGCTTTTGTGATAAGAATCAAATAATAGACAACTCTCTAAGATAGGAGAACCTAGGTATAAAATACTACTGTGCAACTTTGGTGACATCTACTGGTGGAAATGAACTTGTTCAGTTAAAGAACTGTATTAGCCTGCTTTAGTGAGGTGCTTGGCTTAGAATAAATAAAATCACCTCTTATATTTATTAGCTTTGTGCCCCCAGGGAAATCACTAAATCTCTATGATTGTCTTAGTCAAGGACTTATTTACTAGGTAGAAGGAGTTCTCTATCCGGTGAAAACACAGACAGGAAAACATAGCTACTCTTTGTATCAGTATTCAATTAAACAATTGAATTCGATGATCATTTATTGCTCACTTAGGTGAAAGTGATCTCTTACCAATTGTGGGAAGAGAGAATTGTTCGATATGGTCTTTGTCAAGGAGACAAGATATCCATCCATCCATCCATCCATCCATCCATCATTATGCATGTATTATTGACACTAACCCCTAGGGCAGGGCTGGGAAACTTGCAGCCTGGAGGCCACATGTGGCCCTTTAGGTCCTCAAGTTCAGCCCTTTGACTGAATCCAAACTTCACAGAACAAATCCCTTTAATAAAAGGATTTGTTCTGTAAAACATGGACTCAGTCGAAAGACCACACCTGAGACCTAGAAGGTCATATGTGGCCTTGAGGCCACAGGTTCCCCACCCCTATCCTAAAGACACAAAGAAAGGGGAAAAACAGCCTTCAAGGAGCTAACATTCTAACAGGGGAATACAATTAGGTAAACAGTTACTCTCAACATAATTTCAGAGTATAGGGAAGGTAATCTTAACTTTCAGTTGTCCCTGTTAGATAAGTAAGGAATTTATTAAGGCATTTATTGAGGTCTTATTATGCATCATGTGAGATGGCTCAGGACAAGAAAGTGAGGCTGGTGACCTTGCACAGCCCTCCCTCACTCAGATCAAAGTCAACTGCAAGTCATGTCATCATCTGGATGTCGTGATCCTCTTCAAGAAAAAAGGACAAACACAGTTACGCACCATCACTGTATCTAACTGGCAATACACACACAAGCAAAAAGAATTAAAAAGTGTACATTCTAATATGGGAAAGAAAAACATAAAAAAAGATGGGGAAGGGTACTCATATGGTGCCACGTGGGGAACAAAGGCAAGCAAATCCCTGTGAATAGTAGGAGTTGTCCTGCTGGGGAACCAACTGGAACTGGCCAATTAGGTAGTACAGGGAATTATGAGCTGGTCTGGGTTTGAAGAGAACATGGCTGGCATCCTTTTGGGGGCTTCCTCAAATAGAAGTTTAAGGAGAACTCATCAAATTGAGTAGGAGACCACAAAGATGAACATATGAGAAAAGGGTCTCTGGGGTGGAATTGTTATAGGAGACAGTTAAATAAGGATGCACGATACTATGTGATTAAAGCCCTAAAGGAAGGAGAATAAGTGTTTTGGGAATGTGATCAGAATAGGTAGAAATAGGGTGGAACAGATAGATTGGGATCAAATTGTGGATACCCTAAGGGAAAAGAAGAGTCAGTCTGAAGAGTCTGACTTTATCTGGAGGTTATCAGAAGGTATCTGAACAAGAAAGAGATAAGGAGAAAGGCATTTTCAGATAATCAGTATTATAGCTACATACAGACTAGTTTGCAGCAGAGGAAAACTAGAATTATGGAGACTAGGCAGAAAGCTGTTAAAGTAATCCGAGGGCTTTGATCTCTTCAGAGATCAAGGGGAACAGATCCAATTATGGAATGGAGTCCTATCAGATTTATCTGTGGGGACATCATCAGGAGGACAAGTTATTTGCTACATGAGTGAGAGAATAGCTATAAAAACAAAATGAGGAGGAGGATGATGCTAGCATTTATATAGTGCTTCAAGATTTGCAAAGCACTTTACAAATATATCTCATTTGTTCTTCACAACGACCCTGGGAGGTAGGTGCTTTGTAACTCCCATTTTGTGGATGAGGAAACTAGGGCAAACAGAGGTTAAGTGACTTTCCCAGGGTCACACAGCTAGTAAATGTCTAAGGCAGTATCTGAAGTCAGGTTTTCCTGACTTCAGGTCCCAAGCTCTGTCCACTTTGCCATCTAATTAGTAAGAGTGCAGACAAGACATGTTTGGTTTTTTAATTAGGCAGGCACTTTTATGGATATAGTTCAATACAAAATGACAATACTATTTCAAATGACCTTGAAGTTAAAATGTTTATACCTCTGAAGGTAGAATGAAGCTAGAATCTTCATTTAGATAAACTAAGTAGAGGAAGATGCTGTGTCTGTTATCTGCTATTAAAAGTCACAGAACTATAGATGATGAGGGCTGGAAGTAGGGGGGGGGGCATGTTGTGAGACCTCCACAAAGACTGGGATACCAGGGGCAGGTCACCTGGAGAAGAATTCAGGGACTCAAACATTGTTGAGGTCAAGGTAAATGATGATTCTCAGTGGGCAAAAGTTCTTAGAGAACCTGCAACCTTAGAGGGGTACAGGGAAAGTTTATATATGATATTCTATAGGGAAGCGTGTGCCAAATATGCTAACTAGGTGATTCAGGGCAAGATTAGGGAGTGGTGAAAGAGTGGTTAGTTCTTAAAGGAACATGCACTTCTGCATCTACCGCACAGGTATTTTACTCAGAGTTCATCGGGAAATAGGCCAAGGGGGGCTACTTGGAGGTGTGGTTTTAGGCCTGAAACATCACTAAGTCAACAAACAGTCAGGGCTGGCTCAGAAATGCCAGGGTGCTCTCATCAATGTCTTGTTAGATATGATAAATGTAAAGGAGTATATGTATGTCTAAGTCTAGGGTACATATGATAGGTCAGTGAGTAGTAAATGTTGTTATTACCCAGTGCACATCCCATTCAACCAGTGCATAGTTGGTTCAGACTAATAAGTTCTATAAGTGCAGCTGTCTACTATAGCAGGAAGGGAGATAATGGTTGTTGCTAGGGCAGATTGTGTCCTTGTACTAGGGAGAAACTGCCTGTGCTAGTGTTTTGAGGTTAGGGAGAAATGTGATTTTTAAAGAAAAATGTGATTTTAGAATTGGGGTCCAAGCACATGTACCTAAGCACCCCATCATAGAGAACTCAGTTTTCATCAAAGAGAATAATGAAGAATGGATCATTTAGTTATGTTAGGGAGTCAATGAGATGTAACATAAAGAGTGCTAGATTTAGATTGAGGATTTGTGTTTGAATTTGTTAAATAAAGTAGTTAGACTAGATCATCTCTGAAGTCCTTTCCAGCTCTAAATTTATGGTCCTGTGATGTGATGTTACAAAAGGAAAGGGGAAAAGAGAGAAGAGAAGAGAAAAGACAAGAAAAGGAAAAAAAAATTCTCTTAACCTTGCTATGCCCCTAAACTGATAGCAGGATATGTTAAAAAGAAACTAGGACTTTGAATTCTAGCTGTAATATTTACTAGCTAGGTAACTATGGAAAAAAACCACCCCACCATTTGGAGGTTCAGTTTCCTTATCTGTACAATGGGAATAATAAAAAATAATCAATCAAAAAGATGTTGCTCAAGACAAAGCAACTTTAAAAAAAAATTAGCTCAGTATTTAAACTCCCAAGTAGAGAGAAATTTTTAAAAAAAGTATATCCTATACAAGATTCCAAATTTGTAACACCTTGTTACAATAATTAATTCACTTTAAGTGCCTTTAAGATCTACTTGGTTACTTATTCTTCATCTTTAAAAGATTCTTTTTTTTAATAAAAAGTTCTAAGTTTGATAACAATCTCTCTGAACCCTTAAGCAATTTATAGATATAAATATATGTATGTGTGTGTGTATATATGTATATGTATATGTATATGTATATATATATATATATATATATATATATATATGTATATATATATGTAAAAGGAAAATTCCTAACACCTAGGTGGAGTTTGGGCTTTCTCATAACCTTACATCTGTCTCTAGTTAACCCTTTGCCTTTTTGTGATTCAGGCAAAATTCTGTTTACTGAAACATTAGGGTAATTAAGTAACAGATTATATTTCAAAAAGTCTTCCTTGGGTCTCAAAAATGTACTAGAGCTCCAACCTCTCAAATCCAGACCTTCAGAATCTAGCTTTTAAAACAACTCCTGTTTTGTTTTATATAAATTGTGTAAAGGAGTGGCATAGTGTCTCATATAATGGCTTTGATTGCTGTAAGAAGGTATTACAGGCCCTAGTCACACTCAAGTCAGAATGTTTTATTCAATTAAAAAGTACTCTTACCAATTAAGGCATCAGGTGATTTCCACCCCTACTATCCTCCAAGTTTTAGTATTTGTTATATTCAGCAAATCTTGTGTACTTTGTTCGGCTAAGGGCAAATTCTGGATAGCTCTCTAGTGACTTGAGAAAGTTCTGCATTATCTCATAGAAAAATCTATGTGGCACAGTTTGTAATCAAATCTGGTCATTAACATTCCTCCCTCTCTAGAAGATTTAAACTCCTGCTTTGTATGTGTGTGATGGGGGTGGCAATGAGAGAAATTCCACTCTCTAAAACTAGGATCCAGGAGTGTTTGTGAATGAACTTGAAACTTTTATCTGAAATTAACTTCTTAAAGATGAAGAGGAGGAAAACAAATGTATCTTAGCTACTATCATATTATCTTCTGGGCTTAAAATGAGCTAATTATTGTAATAGATACCACATACAAATAATAAAAGGTGACTTTAAAAGGGAAGGAAACTATAAAGCCAAAATAGGTCTTTCCTGTAATAGGTGGCATTTAAGTTGAGTCCTAAAAGGAAATGAGAGATTACAGGAGGTGCATGTTTGAAGGGACAGCATGCCAGGCATGGAGGACAGCCAGCACAAAGGTAGGGAGATGGATGGTCAGGGGTGAAGGACAGCAAGTGGATCACTATGGCTAGACCACAGAGAGTACACAGAAGAAGAATTTGTATTTAAGGCGGAAGGATCTGACTGTAAAAATCTTTAGGTGATAGAATGGAATTTATATTTGACCTTAGAGATAACAGGGAGCTGATGGAGTTTATTGAGTAGTAGGTGGCAAGATCAGACCTTCAATTTAAGAAAATCACTCTGGTGACTATGCCAAAAAATATGTTGGAGTGAGGAGATACTTGAATCAAAGAGACAAATTAGCTATTGTCAATGTCCAGGTCAGAGATGGTGAGGGTCTGAATTAAGTGCGTGCTGTGTGGGTGGAGAGATGCAGAAGTATCCAAGTAATATATCCAAGATATACAGGTGTGAATATAGCAATGAAAAGATTTAGAAGCTGATTAGATATGTGGAATGAATGAGAGTGACTGAAGATGGCATCAATGTTCCAAATCTGGGTGAATGAAAGTACGACGGTACCCTCGATAACACAAGTTAATGAAGCTTATTGGCAAATTGATAATAACTAATAATAGAGTTAATAGAAGTTTAAAATAAAAGTTCAGAAGAGAGATGTGTTTTCAGGGGGAAATAAAGCATTCTTCTTTTTGAGAGGAGAACACATTGAACTTGAGACATCCATAAGATATATAAGACATCCATTTCAAAATGTCTAATAGATAGTTGTGGATGTGCTAATGGAGCTCAGAAGAGAGACGAGAATTGGATCTATAGACATGGGAGTCATCTGAGATAATAGCTGAAGTCAAGGAACTTGATAAGGTGACCAATTAAGGGAGCATAGAGAGAAAAGTAAGAGAATCCAGGACACAGCATTGCGGTGAACCCACAGTGAACATGGTATGGATGATGATTGAGACTCATCAAGTCTCAGACAGGCAGAAGAACCAAGAAAGAACATTGTCACAAACATCCAAAGAGGAGAGACTATTCAGGAGGAAAGAGTATTTAACAATGTCAGATGCTAAAGAGGGCTTAAGAAGGATGAGGACTGAGAAAAGGTCATTAGATTTGATCATAAAGTATCATTAAGGACTTTGCAAAAAGAAGTTCCAATTGAGCAAGGAGGACAGAAATCAAATTACATAGTGTTAAGAAAATGAGCAAAGAAATGGAGGTGCCAAGTTATAGGTGATTTTCTCAAGGAGTTTGACCAACAGAAAGGAAAAGAGATAGAGGTAGCTAGTGGTCTTTACCATGTCTTTGTGGTGGCATAAAACTGAAAACTAAGAGGATGTCCAACAACTGAGGAATGACTGAATAAGATGCAGTATATGAATGAGATGGAGGGCTGTTGTGGTATGAGAAATGAAGAATGGATGACTTCAAAGACTTATATGAACTGATGCTGAGGAAAGTGAGCAGAACCAGGATGATTTATATTGTAATGTTAGTCTTATAAAAATGAATAATTTTGTTTTATAAGAATGAAATAACAACACTGTAAAAAACAAATGACTTTGAAAACTATGATCCATATAGTGAACATTCATAATTTCAAAGGACCTATCCTATGAAGTAGAAGTAATTTGTAAATGTTTGTAATTTAGAAATAAAACATTAATTAAAAAAAAAGAGAATCAGAGCAAAGACAGTGGATGGTGGTAGTCAAACAACTTTATTGTTTAATAAAGTAAACATCCATATTAGTGCACACTATATCAACACTGGATCTCTTTGACAACATTATCAAGGAGGAGGATGTATGATATGACCCATGTGTTGTATGCTACAAATACTAGTTACCTCTCTAGATAGACATAATAAGAATGAATTCACACATGTTTTAATGAATAATTGTGATGCATCTTTTAGTGTCTAATTCTCTATCTTTGATAGTGTTTATATTTTGTAATAGCTATATTTTAAGTGGAATTTTTCCTAATTTGATTCAATTCTGTATGATTTGTTAAAACATTGACAATTCGGGCACATTTTTTATGGTTTATGGGGGAAATGAATGAGACATTATTTGAAATTGGTTCTGTACCTGAAAAATATGTGATGGGGTGGTTGGTGTAAGTATTGATCATTGAGATGGATCACTCTTTGTAGTGGGCAAACTCGTGTGGGGAACTGGATGTCAAAAATCAGAAGATTTCTTACTGAGAAAGGAATCAGAGCCAAGAAAGTTGAATGCTAAGAAAAAATTTTATTTAAATTATAGTAGCTTGACAAATTTCCCTGCTATTAAGAACACTGACCAACACCCTTCTGTAGTAAAAATAGTATTAGTACAACTAGGTAGATTTTAGCCTTTTTTAGTTAACTACGTTTTAAAGAGACTCTGAAAGATAGGTTGGCCTTTTCATCTGAGTACATTGTCAGTGAACCTGAGGATGTCCTCTGAAGTAGAAAGGCAAATAAAACATTCAAGGTAATGGACATCTTCTTAGTTTCATTTTTTGCCACCACAAAACAAGCTGCTATAAATATTTTTGTGTATAAATTACCTTTTCCTCTCCTTGATCTCTTCTGAATATAGGCCTACCAATGGTATAACTGGGTCAAAGGGCACATACTGCTTGGTAATTTTTGGTGTAGAATTATAAAATGGTCGCATCCATTCACAGATCCAACAGTACATCAATGTGCCTGTTTTTCCACAACTTTTCCATCATTTTTCATTGTCCCTTTTTGCCATCTTTGCCACTTTAACGGGGTTGAGGTAGAATCTCAGAATTATTTTCATTTGCATTTCTCTAGTTAATAGTGATTTAGGGCATTTTTCTCATATGGTTATACACTGCCTAGGTTTAGGACCTTTATTAGAGAAAGCTGTTGCAAGGACATTTTCCCAGTTAATTATTTTACTTTTCATCTTAACTTTATTAGATTTATTTATTCAAAACCTTTTAAATTTTATGCAATCAAAATTAACCATTTTATCTTTGATCTCTATTTCTTTTAATATTGTATTTCTATTTAGTGATTTATAATTTTTATTTTAATTTTGTTATATATTTTTATCTGTATTGTCTTTTATTAAATATAGGTATTTATATTATATTATTATATGTTATATTTTATTTAGTATATTTCTATATCATAATATTTCTATTATTCGTGAACATTTTTCCCCTATTCATAGACTGGAGAAGTAATTTTTTCCGTGTTTCTTCATTTTGTTTATATCTGGGTTACACATCCATTTAGAACTTATTTTTATATAAGGCATAAATTAATAATTAATTTATGAAATTATGAAATGGAGGCAGGTATGCCCAGTTCTTTGAGTATTTATTGGGAAAGACCAAAATCGGCAGTGGGAAATAGTACAGAAATCATGCTTTCATTAAACACAGAGGGTAAGAGGCAAAAAGCCCATAAAGGCAGATATAAGCATGGAAGGGTACAGAGGCAGATCGCAGTGTGGGGACAGGAAATGGGGAAGGGAATAAGTAGAGAATGTTAGTCACATAACCATGGATTAGAGTTGGAAGTACTAGGCAGCATGGACCCAATGGAGAAGGAATAGTTATTTGGGGGACAGGAGTTTGAGGTCTCATTTTATTAGCTTTTTTTTTTTTAATTGGGAAAGAAACCAATTACTACCTGTGTCACCTTAGGGTTAATTCATTAACATATCCAAGTCATCTCAAAGTTATCAGTAAAACTTCAAAGTCATTCTCTCAAAGTTATCAGCAACTTTTTGTTGTTCTGCTGGTCTGCAATGTAGAAGTTTGGAATTTGTCTGAAATTTACATATCATAGGATCAGAACCTTGACAAGCAGAGTCTAGGTGGCTTCTGCTGATTTATTACAGGATAAATTGGGATGTGACTTTTGGTTAATTGCTGATACAGTTTATAAATTATGCTCCTTTGATCTTTTGGGGATTTGGACATGATTTCAGTTTTCCTTTACAATCTTATTTCCTCCTGGTGCCCCTTTTCATGATTTATAACCTTACTTATTATACTGACCAGAGAGAGAGGTGGTCAGGGGGACCAAAACACGATAAAATTTTAACACAATGTGTAAGATATTGGTCTAAATCTAATTTCTTCTATACTGCTATCCAATTTTCCCTGGAGTTTTGGTTAAATATTTATCATTACAGTAGCTGGGATCTTTGAGTTTATCCAATTCTGACATATTAGATTCTGTATGTCACTTATTTAATTTGTTCCACAAATGAATCTCTCTGTCTCTTAACCAGTTTCAAATTGTTTTAATACGATTGTCTTGTAGTATAGTTTGAGATCTGGCATGATTACCTCCCCTTTCTTTCCTTTTTGTTTCATTATTTCTCTTGAGAGTCTTGATCAAGAAAGTTTCTTCCCCTTCCACATGAATTTTGTTACTTTTTTCTAGTTCTGAAGAGTAATCCTTTGGTAGTTTACATAGTTTACATAGTTCTTATGCAAAACTTGGAAAGCAGACTTCTAAGCATTTTTTACCTTCTGGAGTAATTTTAGTGTAGGGAGGTGACTCAATGGATAGAGTGCCAGGCATGATCTTCTGTTGACATTCTTTCCTATCTGCAGGACACTGGTGATACTGGTCTCCCCTGGTTCACCCCCTACCTGCATGATTGCTTTTTTTTATTCTCCTTTGATGGATCTTCATGTATTTCACTTGATCTCATCAACTTCCACGGATTTGGTCATCCTCTCTATTTAAACGACTCTCCAATCAATTTATCCAGCCCTAACCTTTCTTCCTACCTCTAGTTTTACATCTCCCAGTACTTAACTAGATATCTCAAACTGAATGTTCTGTAGCCATCTGAAACTCAACAGGTCTAAAAGTGAACTCATTAACTTTTCCCTAAACCTTCCCTCCTTTGTAACTTCCTAATTATTATTGAGGGTCCTACCATTTTTCCAATGACCCAGGTTCACACCTTGATTCCTCTTTCCCTTTCACCAACCCCTTCACCCATAATCAATCTGTTGCTAAGTCCTGTTGATTCTATTTTCACATTTCTCACACATGCCCCGCTTCCTCTTCTAACACTGCTACCACCTCCCCACTCCCCGACCCTGCCCTGTCTAGGTCACCATCACTTTACTTCCTTGTTTTTCAAGTATCAGCCAGAATCTTACCTTTTGGAGAAAGCCTTTCCTAGTTCCCCTTAATTGTAGTGTCTTCCCTTTGAAATTAACTCCAATTTACCCTCTTTATATTTTGTATGTACATAGTCATTGGCATACTGTTTCCCCCCATTGGAAAATGAACTCTTTGAAGGGAGGGACCAAGATTTTGGCTTTTTTCAAATCCCTGGCATTTAGCAAAGTAACTGGCACATAGAAAGCCCTTATTAAGGGCTTATTGACTGTCCAGTGACTTTGCAAAATGATGATAAGAATGGTAAATATTATGCTTAGTATTGCCTGGGGGCAGACTTGGCTGAAATGTGATAGGAATGGTTCCACTTGTATTTTCTTCAATATCAATAATTCATTAACTGGCTAAATGCAATTCACAATTTTGTATGAATATACATATAAATCAATTTACTTAATGTTGTATGATTTTGATGAGTCCATGATCTTTTTAGTGTGGATACTCTCTCCACCCACATAGATCATAATCCTTCCTGGCCTTCTCTTCCTATTAAATTCTTTGATTTTTCCAGAAATACTATAGATACTAATATAATAGCCTATGTTTTTCCAGGCACAATATCCTTGATAATGTCTTTTAATCTACTTTTCCCCATATTATTGTAGATAACCTGTGGTAGTTTGATTGAGATTACATGTGTCTTTCTGTTGTCCTTTGGTTAACTTGCAATCTTGAAACTGATATTCTATGATTTGCAACTTATAGCATCATCAGAAATCTAAGAACAAGGTTCAGAATTTAGTAATGGATGAAACCAGTCTAGAACATATTTGAACAATTGTGCCATCAGTGACCTTAACCTGCCCACAATAGCAGAAGCCCATTTTTAAAAGCACCATTAGTATAAAATTACAAATCAGAGAAGGAAAAAAAAAACTCCTCTGAACACAACTTCATTTCTGATTGAGAAAATATATGTATCATGCTGATTCTGGTTCTCATTTTGGTTCTTACTCTTCAATAATAAATTGACTCCCTAGGTTATCAGTATTTTGAATGTGTTAAAATGACTAGAGACTGGTCACTGCAGGGTGCACTGATAAAAATCAATTTCATTAGTCTTCAAACCTGATCATTTGATCTTAATTTTATAAGCCCACCAAAATACTGTCATCACATGAAGCCCGTTCTTAACAAATGAGATCTTTCTTTGCTAATTAATTTTTGCTGTAAAATTGCCTTCTTTTTAAACAATATTTTCTTTTAAAGACAGAATGAATTTGCCTTATAAGCATCATCTAGCTTTCATTTAGGTCTGGGATGGTGTTGTTGTCTATGACTTTGGAAATACATACTCCCTATAATCCATGATGATTAACATGGATGTCCTTGATCAGGTGTAATAGGACAATCCAGTATTGGATTCAGGCTGAGAATTAGAATGCAGTAAGACTCATGGACCATACAATGCAGTAAAAATGACTTTACATATTACAAAGAATAAAAAGGCTACCATTCCTATGGTTAAAAATATACCAGTTCAGACAGAACAGCCACCTCTCTCTCCATCTCCACATTCACCATGACAACTAGTTATGTTAGGTAAGAATGACATTCCGCAGACCCATGGGGCAATCACATTAACACTTTCAAGACCAATTTTCCATACTCTGGATCTTTTATATATTGGGTGATTGCAAGTTGATTAAAGTTGATTAATGGATTAACCATCAGCCTAGAAAGATGGCTCTAGGGATGTCCGAAGGCTTTGACTTCACCTCTGTTTTGGTCAACATGTTTATCAGTGATTTTGATGAAGCTATAAATCCACTCTCTTCTGAGGCAACCTATTCTACTTAGAGATAGTTCTCATTGTTAAGTAGCTTTTCCTGCTTAAGAAGCATTTTCCAGTTTAAATTTGCCCCTTTGCACTTTCGATGTATTGGTCCTGCTTCTGTCCTTTGGAGTCAAATAGAATAAGTTTCACATGATGGTATTTCAAATAGCTGATATCCTTCTTCCCTTTACCCCATCTTCCTTCTCTAGGCTACCTATGCCCAGTTTCTGCATTCACTCCTCATGTGGCAAGACATTGACTCAAGATCCATCATTATCTTGGTTGTCCTCCTCTGGGTATTCTGCAGTTTATTAGTGTCCCTCATAAACTGACATTCATACAACCAAAATTTCCCTAAATTTCTCTAACATCAGAGTATAGTCCCTACAAGAATATGGCCCAATAGCTTTTTTGGCTACCAAATCACATCATATCTCCTGTTGACCTTGAAGTGCACTAAGACTTTCAGATCTTTTTCACACAAATGACCATCTAACCATTCTTCTCTCCAGTTTGTGCACGTGAGATCAATTGATTTTTTTTAAAAACCCAAGTGAAGATTTCACATTTATCAATGTAAGCAAGTGCTCCAAAGTCCCTTTCAGGCCTTTCTTGGCCACATCTATATATGAAAAAGACCATGAATATAGTTAGGTATTTATGAGAAAATCAAATCAATTCTGATTCCATTTTGTAAATTATTCTATTCTGCATCACACCCAATATGTTAAAATTGCCTGAGCCATGTTTCTTTGTGTTTCAGTTAAGTTTGGAAGTTTAGCTTTCTCTCTGATCTAAGTTGTCCCTTAAATGACTTTAATTCAAAGAAATATATTGTCTTTACATATCTTGCTGCTCTTAAGGGAGATCTGTTATCTTGATATCAAGTTTTGCAAGATGCAGGTGCAAGATGAAAGACCAGGAAGTCTGTCATCTCTGCAATGCTGGCTGTCCCTTCATCAAAGTCTAGACTGTTATCACTGTGACGGTAACCATGCAGGTGGACATCACCAATGAACTGTCCATAGCAACAAGATGGAAGAAGAAGTTGTTGCTAGTTCTACATTCCTGACTTCTATCTAGTTCTATTGTTTTCCATTATCTATAATACTTTAGATTTCATAACCAATCATACTGTTTTCTACTTTCTGTTATTTGTTCTCTTGTACTTCCCAAAACTATAAGAAAACTAATAAGCCCAACCTCATGGTGTTTTGAATGACTTGATGAATCGACACCTTTTATTGGTACTTGCCAGCCTACCAATAAATTGAATGTACCTAAAACTCTGTTATTCTGTTTACCTTAAATTCAATCCTAATATTTAGAAGAGCTGATGACCTTAACTGCCTCCTTGGACTTAGACTAATTCAGTACTTTTTTTCCACTTACTCATCTAAGAGAGACTGAAATAAGCTTAGTTTTTGAAAACTGAGTAACTCCCAAATCTTCAGCCATTTGATATTTGTCATTAGATAAAAGGCAGGTAGGTGGTGCAGTGGATAGAGCAGGAGTCAAGAGGACCTGAGTTCAAATCTCACCTCAGACACTTGACATTCACTAGCTGTGTAACCTTAGGCAAGTCACTTAACCCCAATTGCCTCATCCTGGGTCATCTCCAGTCATCCTGAGGAATATCTGGTCCCTGGATTCAGTTGGTTCTGGAGGATAAGTGAGGCTGGTGACATGCACAGCCCTCCCTCACTCAAAACAAAGTCAGGTGCAAGTCATGTCATTATTCCTCTGATGGCATGATCTTCTTTGGCAAAGAAGGACAAACACACACACACACACACACACACACACATTAGATAACCACTTGTAATGTTAATTATGTTAATGAGAGTTAAAGATCTTCCTCACCCATTAATGGGCCTGCTCATTAAGGAAAACTTGATTAGGGGAGGTGCAGACCTTTTGTTAATTTCTAATGAGGCACTGGTTCTCAAGGGTTGTGATGCCCTCTGACTCTGAAAAGTATATAAATACTCTGAGGTGAGGTTTGACTTTGGGTCTTATTCATTGAAAGTGTTTGTTTGGCCAGATGAGACTGTGGGTAGCCACTAAGGAGGCTCCCAGCTTTGAAAACCCAGATGTTGGTGATTCTCTCTCTGGTAACTATTTATGTATGGTCAGACAGTTGGATCTATCTGTTGATCTGTGATGTATTTATTGCTGATGATCAGACAGTTGGAAGCACTGTCTGTTGGTTGATCTTTGTTTCTCCATTTGTATTTTCTCTGAAGTTCAGGGCTCTGACTTTTTCCCCTGAGCTAAGTGAATGATATATGTGCCTGATTAAAGTGATTGTTGACTCTCCAAAAGTTGCTTTCCTTTTAGAAAAGCAGGCCAAAGAACCTGTGATAGCAGGTCATCCTGGATGCATCAGGGTGTTTGCTTTTACAGAGGGGCAAATTGTTATTGTTGTACAGCTATTTAGTTGTGCCCAACTCTTCATGATCCCATAGACCATAGCACACGAGCTCCTTCTATCCTCTACTATCTTTTGAAGTTTGTCCAAATTCATGTTCATTGTTTCCATGACACTATCTATCCATCTCATCCTCTGACCTCCCCTTCTCCTTTTGCCTTCAATCTTTCCCATTGTCAGGGTCTTTTCTAATGAGTCCTATCTTCTCATTATGTGGCCAAAGTCTTTAAGTTTCAGTTTTGGTATTTGACCTTCCAGTGAATACTCTGAATTAATTTCTTAAGTAGTGACTGATTTGACCTCTTTGCTGTCCAAGGGACTCTCAAAAGTTTTCTTCAGCACTATAATTTGAAAGCACCAATTCTCTGGTACTCAGCTTGTCTTATAGTCCAACTCTCACAGTCATATATTGCCACTAGATATGGACCTTTGTCAGCAAGATGGTGTCTGCTTTTTAATATGCTCTCCAGATTTTCCATAGTTTTCCTTCGAAGAAACAAACATTTTAAAAATTTATTTCATGGTTGTAATCACTAGCTACAGTGATCTTTGAGCCTAAGAATGTAAAATCTGCTTCCATTTCTTCTCCCTTTATTTGCCAGAAAGTGATGGGATTAGCAGACCATACAATTCAAAACTAAAACATTTAATGACATGGCATAGGAAGAAAAGGCTCAATAAAATTTTCTCCCACAAACCTGGGATGTATTTTTCCACAAATACATATAACATCAATGCAATGAGTTGCTGTATTCAAGATTACACAGATTGCAGATGACATCCAGGATTTGAATGCAGATTCTCTGACTCTGCCAGATGCACTACTCTTTCTACTTCATCACCTTCTGTGATTTTTTTTTTAAAGTTTATTTAGTATTCTTTTGCTCATGTACAATTGTGTCCATCTGTAAACAAAAGAAACACTCTTAGAATGCTTTCTTAAAAGCCTCTTTTTGTTATGCCAATATATTATCGGTTACCTAGGTGATTCTTGAAAGTACACAACACTGCATAACGACCTTAATTAAAGTTGCATGGATACTGGGTTCCATATTCCAATGTATTCATCATTAATGAAAACATATGGTACAGTGCAACTTCATGAACTGTTGTCTCTGGTGAGATAGATTGTCAAAGTTAAATAAGAACACAGATTTTCATTATTTGAGTTTTATGATGCAGTAGCTCATGAAGAAATTCTAGAGGCAGGCTATATAAGCCTTTTGACAATGATGATGGAACACAAAGTAAATCAAGCTTGTTGATATAATGGTAAGCAACACGAGAAAAATTCTCTTCGCTAACAAAACATCAAGTGGCACCCAATGATGATGTCTGATAAAAATTTCAAATATAGTATCTCATTTTATAATAAAAATTAAGGGGATATCTATTGTTATCATCATTATTAAAAATTATTTAAAAATAGCTAAATCTCAAACTACATAAACTACAAGCTGTACAAGAGAAACAGGGCTGTTACTGTTTGCAAGCTAGAATCTTTTTTCCAGGCCTCACATTCTGAGACAGGGATGAAGAAGGAACCTTCTCAATACTTTGAAAATTATTGCACAATTAATTATATGTATGAAGAACTAAAGACCAAATTGTATTAGTCTATTTTTCTTCCTTCTCACATGTAATGGGACCAAGATCTACCAGGCAGCCTAATCCCATCCACTCCTGCAACTTGGGTTGACTAGTATAACAGTAGTGACCCTGGCATACATAGGAGGACCTGCTGTGCTGGTTCTTAGATCTGCTTTACTAAAAGGAAAGCAACTTTTGAGGGGTCAACAATTTACTTTTATCAAGCACATATATCATTCATTTAGCTTGGGGAGAAAGTCAGCACCCTGAACTTCAGATAAAACACAAACAGAAATTACAAGCAGAAATTGCAAACAGAAAGACCAGCAAACAGGGCTTCCAACTGTATGACCATAAACAATACATACATAGTTACAGACAGAGAAATACCAACATCTGGGTTTTCAAAGCCAGGGGGCTTCTTAAAACAGCTGCCCAGAGTCTCATCTGGCATAGGAAACTTCTTCCAAAAAATATAAAAAATTATAAATATAAAAAATATATATATACATGTACCTCAGAGTAGATATACTCTTTTCAGGGCTGGAGGGCCTTTGTGACCCAGTGTCTCATCAGCAATTAACAAAAGGTGTCTGAGGTCTGTTAATGGGAGGAGAGGATCTTTAACTCTTCCCTCCACTCACCATTAACCTTACATTAAACTTACAGTTAGTTGTTTTTGTTTTCTTTTTCCTAAGAGATGACAAAGCTTAGACTTGACTGGCCTGGGAGTGATATAAGGCTCAAGCTGAGTCTCCCTTGAAGCAGCTCCCTAGTAACTTCTGGTTGTAATGATGTGTGGCTTCCTGGTCAGTCAACAACATAAAAAGGTCCAGCCACTATGAATCAGGGTCCTTTAGACTTGATGGATGCCCCAGGATTGCACAAGTTATCACAGTTTACCCTACTGATCAGACACCTGATCTAAGTGTTTATTATTGATTATCCTTTCTATATGAAGGTTAAGTAAACCTTTGTTAACTATTCAATGATCTACTCTGAGATCATGGATGAGTTACTGAGAAAGAACACAAGTGCTCATGGATCACAAATCAGGTAGTTTATTATGCATAGACTTGCAAGCGTATTGCTCTCCAGCCCTTCAGTCCCACAGGCTTCTTCATTCTCAAAGAAAACCATAACATCCTGAGGGTGAGGTCTTGACATGTTTACAGTTGTCAGCCTTACTCTTTCCTTCTGAGTCATTTGAAGTCCAGTCAATAGTCAAGACAGCTGCTGATACAGAGTGGGCATCAGGTGGGATGGATGCCCTGGATGAAAGCCTAAAATTCTGGGTCTCTCTGCCCTTATATCTGGTTGTGGTTGCTGGGCAAATTTAAAGGGCTCAGTAGGAGGGAGATCTTAAAGGCTGTCAATCAACAGGTAGTCCAGACTCTGACATTACCTTTCCCCTTATCAATTATAAAGGCATTGTGATTAAGAAAGTTTGCTAATATTGTATACATGCATTAGGTAAAGTTTGCTAAACCAATTATGATTAGGAGGCTCTTGCATTCCTTGCCTGATGAAACTGACTAAACCAGTTATTGGTTTCATAAGAACTTCCTAGTACAGGTCAATCAGTGCTCACACATGCTTTGGTTGACTAGACTAGAGGCTGGCAATAATCCAGTCCTTATACCTGCCAGTGCTTCATTATGTCCTAACATTGATTCTAAATTAATAGGGTGGCAGCCTGAGTCAGATCTTCCCCCAATACTATGTAGGCATGTGATTTATAGATCCTTTTACCTCAAACAAGCCTTCAAAGAATAGTTCTACTTGAACAATGTGATGAAACTAAAAATGTTAGGCAAGATGAGACATTTCTCTTTGATGCCAAGCATCTTTCTTAAAAGTACTCTTCCCTTCTTATGATTGCATTGTTTCCCTGAAAAGCAATCCCAAGATGATGGACACAGTATGGGAAAAGCCTCAGTGGAAGCATCCCAACTAGTTTCAATATAGAATTAGCAGTTCTTGGCAACTCTGTTATACACAGGCAGGAAATGAATAGGTATGGAAGCAGATTCTAGTTAAGATGATGTTTTAAAGTTGGGAATTGGTTCCTTGGTCCAATAAATTGGCCACTTTGCGATCATATAACAGTATTTGACTTAATTTGGCCCAAATCTAAATCACTCTCCCTTCCCCTGTCTATTTCAGGAATACTTTAAAAGGAAAAACTAATATGCATGCACAGACAGTTATATATGGAAAAATAATGACGATTGTAAGCTGCATACTGGTTTTATATAAACTACCTTCTGGAGACAAATGTGGCTTATGTAAAATGACAACAGTGAGGTTTTAATTAGTCTGAATCTCAGATAGCTACAATAAAGGAAGGAATGTGGAACCTGCCGGCTTCACCTAGCTAGCTATGCTTGCCCTAGCTTCATTTATATGCCAAGTAAAGATAATTTCAGAAATGAGATGACTTCATCTCTACACAGCTCCTGCAAGGCTTTATTTGTGGACAAAGTCCCTGAAATACCTATGGGTGGGGGGTTTCCCCACAGATATACATATAATTAGACTAATGAGGTATAACTGCTTTTTTTTGACTGATTCTCCTGCAGTGAACATGTGGCAATTTCATCCCTGTTTTCTGGTTGTGGGTGTTAATTAGGGTCAGATGACAAAGATCCTATTTGAATTTCATCTTCATTTTAGATACAGATTTCAGAAAGGCTGGAAAACTCTGGGACCAAATGAGATTTTCTTGTTTTGGATGTGCCAGTTGTATTATAAGTGAATTTGTATTCTATACCCCCCCTTCCACATACTCACAGTGCAGTACTTGGATCATTTCTAAAGATACAGATTGATATGTTTTGTCATTTAAGTCAAAAGTTTAATAACTACTAATATTAAATACATTTATGTTCTGTTGGTACATTAAGATCTATTATCCTAAGCAATCAAGATAGAGAATGGTGACTCCAGGGATGGAGTCAAGATGGTGGAGTAAAAAAACGCACATATGCTAGCTCTTACCCCACAGCCCATAAAATACCTGTAAAGAAGAGCTCTCAACAAATTCTAGAGCATGAAAATTGGTAAATGTCTGAGGCTGGATTTGAACCCTAGGCAGCTAGGTGGTGCAAAAGATAGGGTCTGGAGTCAGGATGACTCATCTTCCTGAGTTCAAATAAAGAAACTGAGGTTCTAAGTGAATTGTCCATGATCACATAGTACATGCAAAATCAGAATTCAAACACATAGAATATAGTTTTAGAGGTGGAAAGAACCTTCCTCCTTATTATACATTGTATGTGCTGAATGTGTACATGATAACATATGTATATATACACATATATTACATATTTATGTAGTATGTATATATGTGTGTACATGTATGTCTGTATATACTATATATTATATACATACATACATATGTGTATATATTCTTTCACAAACATATATTACCAGATCTTAGCACCTAGTTAACAAGAATGATTGGTTAAAATTGGAAGCTACCAAAGGACAAAGTCTGACTCCCCAGTGACCACATTCAAACTGAGCTCCTCTTCTATCTGCCAGTTCTTTTTAACCCTCTCCCCATCCCTATGGAAGCTGCCTCAGCTTTGACCTCATGATGCTACCAGTGGCTGGGTATCTCCCCTCCTCAGATGGCTCTGGAGCAAAAGTGAGCCTGGTGACCTGTACAGCCCTCCCTCACTCAAAACAAAGTCATGTGCAATTTCTCTGATGGCATGGTTTTCTTTGGCAACAAAGGACAAATACGATCCTGTGAGTAGATGCAGCTGGCTGAATGCTAGCTGGGTACCTCACCTCCTCCTCTCCTGTCTGCCTCTCCCTCCCCTTCCTTCTCCTCTCCAAAGGAAGGTAAATTTGGATGGCCAAAATTTGCCCAGTTGACATGGGTTTTAGTGCCTCCTTCCCTTCCCTTCCCTTCCCTTCCCTTCCCTTCCCTTCCCTTCCCTTCCCTTCCCTTCCCTGTCCTTCCCTTCCCTCTCCTCTCCTCTCCTCTCCTCTGTTCTCCTTCCTTTCCCTTCCCTTCCCTCCCCTTCCCTTCCTATCCTTTCCTGTCCTTTCCTTTCCTGTCCTTCCTTTCCTCCTTAAAACTACTACCCTCTGAAACTCTGACTCCAAGGGGCCCCTACCAAGGTCCCCCTTAGGTTTACAGTAATTATCAGTAGTATCTGTTGCTGTTTCCCACCCAGCCTGATGCCTTTGTTTTTCTTGCCCTCATTACAGGGGCCATGCCCTGGCTACTTCTTAAACAGGCCTATTCACTGAATGGGCCTTGCCTCACCTGAAGAGAGTACCTGCAAGGACCTTGGCCTCAAGGGCCCAAGGTCTCCCAGTGCATCCTGGGTCATCTCCAGTCATCCTGATGATTATCTGGTCTCTGGATTCAGATGGCTCTGGAGGAGAAGTGAGGTGCACAGCCCTCCCTCACTAAAAACAAAATCAAGTGCAAATCATGTCATCATTTCTCTGATGACATGGTCTGCTTTGGCAATGAAGGATGAACACGATCTCCCCTCCACTCCCAATAGTATCAAGATGTCTCCCCTCTAGGGTCTTTCAGTGTCTTTCTGTACTGAAGTAAATATGTCTTTTATGTTTATTTGAGGGTACGTTTCATTTTGTTTGTCCCAGGTGATTTTGTGAAGCTTGCTCTAGTCACCAACATGGATAGTAATGGCTCTGGGTCTGTTCTTCAAACACTTTTTAGGGCTCACCCACATTCCAGTAATTCAAAGATTTTTGAGGGAGCTGTTGGAAGGATGAAGGGTAAGTGTTAAAATAAAAAATGCCAAATTATTTGAAGGAGGTTTTGGTCTGATATGTATTTCCAGCTAATGTATTTTATTCTACATTGCAATGGTTCCAGATAAATGGCTTTAATGAAGTTTTCTTCCCTTCTCAAAACTCTTTGCATTGTAGAATAAGAAAAAGGGGATGTATTTAAAGGATAATTTTCCAGGAAAAAATTCTTCTGAGTCTTTCTTTCTGGGATTGCCCAAAGAAAAGATAAGTAGTAGAAATTTCTAGAATGGAAGCAAGAGCTCTACAATCCCATGACAACTACCATGCAGCAGTAAATAGATGACAAGCATTGGAGGGTTTTCTTGCATGACATTAGAATGACTTTACCATTAGGTGGCAACATTGACTTGGCAAAATCCTGAATGAAGTGTCTCAGATATTTTTGGTTAATGACTGTATCTATCACTTTATTGGCTTGTGTATTTTTTGGGAAGGGAGAGTAATTTGAGAAAATTCCAATCATTATCTGAGAAATTATAAACCAAAATCATAAAAGGATTTGGGGATTCCTATAACAATAATAAATCAAGAGAAAAAAAGAAATAGAAGTCTATTTACCTAAATATATTTTGCCAAAACTTTTCCAAGAGTGTACATGAAAAACTATTCTCAATTCAGCAAGGTTGTAATTCCAGTAGATCTTTCATTTCCTCCTTAGTTTCTTCTTTATATTTGCCCTTTTCCTTTCTATCTCGTTGAGATTTGGCATTCTACTGAAGGATCTTTTTGTATCTTTTATCTGTTTTGCCTGTTAGCAACTGCTAGGATTTATGCTCCTATGGACAACTGAATCATTTGTTTTTATACATTATCTATATAGATTTATACACTGCTCCATGTAGACTATCACATTTCTTTCTGTAAACCTGAAATACCCCATTGATTTGCTGAGTTTTGTAGTAGCCCCAAACTACTTGCACCTTATCATCCTTAAATGGGGACATGGACTGGATATTGTATTTGTCTCAGTTTTTTGGAAATCCACGAAGAGTTGATGTTCCCCTGACTGTGGGAGGGCACATTGAAATGCCTCTTGTGGTCTTACTTCAGTTGAAGGTCACAAAGGGGTTGAACTTCATTTTGACAAGTGAGGCCACTAAAGCTGAGGCATGTGTAATACTTGACTATTAAAAAACAATAACATTATATTTGTAATTGAAGAATTCCCAGGTCACCTAACCTGGTGGTATTTGGCATCCTCTATCATGTGGATGGGTGTAGCCTCCTTTGATTGACTGCTGTGTTTTTAAAATTGGCCAGACTGAGATAGTTTCTCTCTTTCCTATGTGCTCTATGCTCCTACAGAGAATGAAGATCACACTTCACTGACTCCACAGGTGTCATGAACAGAATCTATAAGAGGGGAAAGACTTTCTTTGCTTTCTCTCTTTTACCTTCACTCCAAGAAATGGGCCTAGGGAAGTATGTTTCTGCTTTGTTTCTTTGCCTTTCTCAGTTTTAGGGTGATCAGTAGTGATCTTCACTGAACCCAGACCTCAGAACTACGGCTTTAATAAGATTATAGAAGTCACACAGCCAGGCAAGGAATTTTGAAGAAGCAAAGTACCTGGAATTGGACTCAAAGGGAGGTTTTGACTTGGAACTAGGACTTGAACTCAGGAAATTTGTATAGGATCTGAGCTAAACTGTGAATGTAATCCTCTTCCCCCACCCCAGAGTTTGAGGTAGTACAAGGAGGAGAAAGATGAAACTCCACACATTGAGGGAAGGGGAGGATAAGTTTTTATGTATTTGTGGTTATGCCTTTTCAAAATATTCCTTTGTAAAAAGTTAATCTAGAGGGCAGAGCCAAGATGGGGGAGTAGAAGGATGAACCTATAGAAGCTCTCTCCCCATAGCTCATAAAATATCTGTAAAAAATGACTCTAAACAAATTCTAGAGCAGCAGAAGCCACAAAACAACAGAATGAAAGAGATTTCTAGCCCAAGACATCCTGGAAGGCTAACAGGAAAGTTGTATCATGCCAGATGCAGAGCTGAGCATAGCTCACAGAGTGCAGCCCAGTCTTGGCCATGCAGTGGGGCAGGGACAGGACCAGAGTAGACCTCAAGGGGCAGAATCCCAAGGAGCAGCTGCAGTTCCCAGATTCCTCAACCCACAAACACCAAAGACAGATTCAAAGGTCAGTGAGAAAGCTCTTTTATCTGGGTGAGAAGGGAGCAGGGTCCTCTCCTAGCCCCAGCCCCAGGCAGTGGCAGCAGCAGCATCCATTTTTGGAGCCCTTGACCTAAAGACCCTGGGGGAATCGAGTTTTTGATCTGGGTATCAGCCCTGAGTGGCATTCCTGAGGTGAGGAGGAGGACCAGCTGGTGGAGCTGAAGCTTTGGAGAGGGAATTCTACTCACAGATCCTGGGAAGAAAATTTTTTGGTAACTACCAGACCAGAGAACAGACCAGGAGAGGAGTTTACTCCTCTCCTTTGATTGTGTCACCTTGGAGGAACCAAGACTTACAGATTCCTAGAGTGTACCCTCTTCTTGACAAAGTACTCAAAAGTAACTGGCTGGGAAAATGCCCAAAAAATGGGAAAAAAAATAAGACTATAGAAGGTTACTTTCTTGGTGAAAAGGTATTTTCTTCCATCCTTTTGGATGAGGAAGAACAATGCATACCTTCAGAAAAAGACATAAAAGTCAAGTCTTCTGCATCCAAAACATCCAAAATAAATATGCAATGGTCTTAGGCCATGGAAGAGCTCAAAAAGGATTTTGAAAATCAAGTAAGAGAAGTGGAGGAAAAATTGGGAAGAGAAATGAGAGCAATTCAAGAAAATCATGAAAATCAAGTCAACAGTTTTCTAAAGGAGATGCCCTCCCCCAGAAAAATGGTGCAGAAAATAACACTTTTAAAAATTGACTAAAGGCAACTAACTCAAATGGCAAAAGAAGTTCAAAAAGCCAATAAGGAGAAGAATGCTTTGAAAAGCAGAATTTGCCAAATGGAAAAGGAGGTTCAAAAGTTCAAAAGAAAGAAGCAATTTGAGTAGTGGAAATACAACCAGAATAACACAAGATCTAGCAGATTCTACATTAAGAGATTGAAGGGCTTAGAATATAATAATCTGGAAGTCAAAGGAACAAGGATTAAAACCAAGAATCACCTACCCAGCAAAACTGAGAATAATACTTCAAGGGAAAAAATGGTCATTCAATGAAATAGATGACTTTCAAGCATTCTTGATGAAAAGACCAGAACTGAATAGAAAATTTGACTTTCAAACACAAGAATCAAGAGAAGGTAAACAGAAAGGAGAAATCATAAGGGACTTATTAAATTTGAACTCCTTACATTTCTACATGAAAAAGATAATATTTGTACCTCTTGAAACTGTTCTCAGTATTTGGGTAGTTAGAGGGATTATACACAAACATGTAGAGAGAGGGTACAGGGTGAGTTGAATATGAAAGGATGATGTCTAAAAAAATAAAATTAAGGGGTGAGAGAGGAATATATTGAAATGAAAAAGGGAGACATGGAATGGGGCAAATTATCTTTCAAAAAACAGACAAGAAAAAGCTTTTTCCAATGGAGGGGAAAAGAGGGGAGATAAGAAGGAAAAAGTGAAGCTTACTCTCATCACATTTAGCTTAAGGAAGGAATAACATGCACACTTAATTTTGCATGAAAATCTATCTTACACTACAGGAAAATAGGGGAAAAGGGGATAAGTGGGGTGGGGAGGGGATGATAGAAGGGAGGGCAAATGGGAAGAGAGCATAATTAGAAGTAAACACTTTAGGGGAGGAACAAAGTCAAAAGGAAGAATAGAAGAAATAGGGGCCAAGATAGGATGGAGGGAAATATAGTTAGTCTTACACAACATGACTACTATGGAATTCATTTGCAAAACTACACATGTATACCATATATTGAGTTACTTGCCTTCTCAGTGGGGATGGGTGGGGAGGGAGGAAGGAAGAGAAGTTGTAACTCAAAGTTTTAGGAACAAATGTTGAGAATTGTTTATGCATACAACTGGGAAATAAGAAACCAGTAATGGGGTATAGAAATCTATCTTGCCCTACAAGATAAGAGAGAAGATGGGGATAAGGGAAGGGAGGGGTGTGATAGAAAGGAAGGCAGATTGGGGAAAAGGATAATCAGAATTCATGGTGTTTTGCAGTGGGGGAAGGGAGAGATGGGGAGAAAATTTGGAACTCAAAATCTTGTGGAAATGAATGCATAAAACTAAAACTAAATAATAAATTTAAAAGATTAAAAGCTCATCTAAATGTTAAGTGGCTAAATGGAACTGGGATGCAATGGACCTGTCTTGCATTTAAGGGAACATCATTGGTGTAGACTGGAGCCGATGGTAGAGAAGTTAGACACCTCCAAAATCCTTAAGAGTACAGGAGGACCCTGGGGAGCAGAGAAAGGTAACATCCCTGGCATTTCAGGCAGGTAGGGTTTCATGAATCAGCTTTACATATTTTTATGTTTCTTTCCCATTAATAAGCATCTATTTTGTCTTATCCTACTGTCAGTAGCAATCCTCTTCTCCCCTCAATTACACACTGGAAAAAGAAAAAAACAAGCACCCTTTTAACAACTATGTGTAACTGAGCAATAAAGATTTCCTCAATGGCCATGGCCAGAAATTGATTCTCCTTCTTCATCTTGAGACCATCACCTTTGTCAGGAGTTGCTGTATCATCAGTCCTTTGGAATCATAGGTCATCATTGAATGGATGAGAACTCTTAAGTCTTTCAAATGTTTTTGTCTTTATAATGTTATCATTTTTAAAACATAGTACTTTATTTTTCTCCAATCACATAATAAGAAAAATTTTATTAAATTTTCACTTTTACAAGATTTTGAGTTCCAAATTTTTTTTCCTCTTTCGTTCCCCTCCCCTCTTCTAAAAATGGTAGGCATTTGGCATAGTTTATATATGCACTACCATGTAAAACATATTCCATATTTGTCACAATTGTGGAAGAAGAAACAAATAGAAAAGAAATAAAACCATGAGAAAGAATAAAGGAAAAAAATATGCTTTTATCTTAAGAGTCCATCAGCTCTTTATCTGGATGTGGATAGAATTTTCATTTGTGAGTCCTTTGTACTTGTCTTGGATCACTGTGCGGCCGAGAAGATCTGAGTTATTCATAGTTGATCCTCACACAATGTTCTGGTACTGTATATCTGTGTACAATATTTTCCTGGTTCTACTCATTTCTATAATGTTATAATAGAAACAGCATTCTCAGTTCTGTTCAATTCACTTTGCATCAGTTTAAAAGTCTTCCCTAAAAAAACATCCCTTCTGCTGTTTCTTGTAATATACTGCTATTCTGTTACATTAATATATCATGGTTGTTCAGGCATTTTCTTAGCTGAAGAGCACCCCTTAATTTCTAGTTCCTTGTTACTCCAAAAAAGATTTGCTCTCAATGTTTTTGAATTTATGGACCTTTTTTTCTTCTTCCTTTGGTTTCTTTGCAGGGTAGGCCTAGTAGGGGCATCACAGGGTAAACTGAGTGTTTTTTAAAGAAAAATCTTATTACAATACAGTGGTGAGGCTATAATCTTTTTTGTATTGTTCCAGACCCCCTAGAAATCAAATGGAATTGCACACAATTCTCTAATTTTTTAAAATTTATTTAAGAGGATACTTGGAGTAGTTTCTAGAAACCTCAAATTCCTCCTATTTAAAGGGAAAATTTTCACTGGAAGAGCCATAACTAGCAGTTTCAATGCCCTGCTATTACCACTGCCTAGGAGAGGCAGAAACAATTATGCCTCAGTGCCTGGTACCTAAACATTGTTTAATAAGTATTGTTGACTGACTGATTCAAATCAACTTTATAATTCATGATGTAAAAGTTACATAAGAAGACATTAAGGCACGCTAACTGAACCGTACACAGGGTTAGATACCATAATGTTTTTACTCTTCAAAGTGGGGTTTGCAAAACAATCCTTGGGAAGAGTGAATTAAGTATGAGAATGGAGATCTGCCCAGCTGTTCGGTACTCTGGCAGCTGCCACCTGCTTCTGTGGCTCCCTCTTCCCCATCAGTACCCAGTGGGAGAATGTAGTTAATGGTCCACCATATATGTTCTCCTCCCTTAGGCTCACCTCATGGATACCCCTGTTTCTCACTTCCCCTGACCTTTCTGTTACAGCAGTACATATGACCCTTGGCCTGGACTCCAAAAGAGCCGAGGTTGCAAAGGAAATAGATTCAACTTTTCTGGGTGGGATGGGGGTTTCCTGAATACCTCCTTCCACCTATGAGATATACTGGGGGACTTAGCTACAAAGGGGATCAGCAAGTCTGCTTCCTTGGGTATCAGACCTTGCCACGGCCTCACCTCAATGACCCATAGGTTTCCTATGGATCTATCTCCACACTGGGAGAGTGAAAAGGGATACTTCCTAGGACCCCCACCTCCACCCCACAATGAGGTCCAGACTGCAATAAGATAGATAGACTCTGTTTCCTCAGTACCCAGGACCATTCCAGTACCTAGATCTCAGAGGAGGATGATGTCAAGTGTGTTTCATAACCCAGGATAGACTGAGGGGCACACCATGCAGAATCAAGAGGCCCAGCTGGCCTGGGAGAGGAGAAATATTTTATGCACAGGTGACTCCTGTTGCCTTAGTAGGATTTCTGCTCCCCACCCACCAACCCTGAGGAGGACGAGGGAAGCTCACCCCAGTCATGGAGCGTCTATAATAAGGAGAGCCAGAGTGAAGCAAGAGCAGATACAACGGCATCAGCTAGCAAATGGGAGAAGGAGAAACATTCCTACCAGTGGGACGGGGACTCAAGTTGCCAAGGACAGAAGCTTCTGATATCTGCAACTCTGATGTCTAGGCCCCTTTGGCTCATTAGACATTAGAAGAAAAGGAAGAAAGCCATCCACCACTGGGAAATGAGGGTCTGCGTAGTTATCCTGTAATCTACACTGCTAATGCTCCTTCCTTCCCACTGGAAACAGTCATCCTCTGCATGTTCTTCGGACAAGACTGCCAGAGATTATGCCCCACCTCTCCCCTCCATCAGAGGGGATGGAGATTTAAGAGCAGAATGTCAACCAAATCTTTGCATATTTAGTGAATGAGATTAAAAAAAAATAATCTAATAAGTACAGCCAGCAATCTCTTTAATTTGAAGCTAAGAATGATTGTGAGGTATCTTTAAGTGATGACAACCATTAAAGCCAAGTACCAAGTATTTATATTTATCAGTGCAACTAGATGGCACCAAGGATAGACTGCCTGGCTTGTAGACTGAAAGATCTGAGTTAAAATATGGCCTCAGATACTTAGTAGCTTTGTGCCTAGATAAGTCACTTAGCCCTGTCGGCCTCAGTTTCCTCATCTGTAAAATGATCATTTCCACAAAAACCTCAAATGGGGGTCACAGAGTCAGACAAAATTGAATAACAATTTAAATTTATTGATCCTATAAGCAGATATTGAAAATGCTACATCACAGAGTATTAAGCTAAGATTTTTTTAAAAAAGAGAAACATTTGATCATGTTGCTTTCACTAAAGTATCATTTTAATGACATTTTAGCAAGGGCAGAAAGGTTTTCATTTTATCAATAAATAAAATAAATATTATTTTAAAAATATTTCATATAGGGGAAACTAGATGGTGTACAGCAGAGAGATCACTGGATCTGGAGTCAGGATGCAGCCTCAGACAGTTAGCTAGGCGTGTGACCCTGGTCAAGTCACTTAATCTCTGTTTGCCTTAGTCTCCTCAACCGTAAAAGAGGAATAACAATAGCGCCTCCCTTTCCAGGATTGTTTTGAGAATCAAATGAGATAATATTTGTAAAGCACTTAGCACATCATATATAATGTTAGCTATATCTTTTTCTCATCCATTTTAAATTCCATTTTGTGCATAATATACATAATATATTAGTATAGTAGTACATGAATGATTTTTTTTTTTTACTAATTGCCAAGTTGTTCTGAGCAGAACTTTCTTTTCCTCTGTCACCATGTAGTATCTGAGCTCTCATCCTCCTATCTCCATTATACTTTGCTGATAGTATATTGTACATTTGTATTCACTCTAAATTTTTCTCTCTGGGACACAGCTCATAACAACTAACTACCCCAAGTCCCCCACAAGTTATAGTCTAACCTTGAATTGTATCATTTTATAACTGAGAGACTTACCTAGTCTACCCTCTATTTTACAGGTGAGGAAAAGAGGGCCAAAGGCATTCTGGGAAAGTTTGTGGGGTGGGGCATAACCTACATATTTTTTAAAAAGGCAGACTTCCTTTGAGGTTTTTCTTGACATCTTAAAATCCCCCAAGAAAGTAAAAATAATTCTAAAAATAACTCTTCAATGGACTCTGCTATTAAATATCTGGTCTTTCTCTACCTTTCCCCAGAAGGCTTCTCACCCTGGATGATCATTTAGCCCTTCTAGACCCTTCCTCTGACTGGTCATGGAGCTTCCTTTTTAAGGAAAGTACCCAGACCAGCCAGGTTTTAACCCCTGCCCTCAATACTCTACTTCCAACATTCGCTCCCCCATGTCCTGCTTTTTCAGTTCCCTTCTATGTGTCATCTTCCTTCATTAGAATGGAAGCTTTCTGAGTCAGGCTGGGGCCCTTAGCACATGCCTGGAACCCATTAAACACTTAATAAATGCTTGTTGACTTGACTTGATTAAAGTAGTTTGGAAGATCATTTGGTTACTGCCTTTATGCTTGGACTTCCCTGCTTTCTCAAAGGGAGTGAGCGAGGAGGGGGAGGCTGAGATACAAACAAATTGAAGGAAAATTTATTTCCCCTGAAAACAGACACATGCTATTTTATGAAAGGTCTTGTCTCTTTTTTTTTTTTTTGGCAAGATACTTTATTTTTCCAGCTGACTGGTTCCACCCCCCCCCCCATATACATGAACTGAGTTCAATATTTGTAAAAAAATAAAAATAAAAAAAAATGAAGAAAATGCCTACAGATTTGTAAAGGATGAATAGCCCAGGTAGGCACTGTGCTGATTTTACTGGAAAGTTGACTTTGCTTTGGAGTTTAAATACTAAGCTATTCCTGTTACTGCTTGTCTCAGGTCTCCCCAGTAATGAGATTTTAAACTGTGAGCGAATCTAGACATGTAAAATTACATTTAAAATTGGGTAGGTTTTGTCTCTATATTACAGATATTTAAGCTGTTAATACTGCATGAAGGGTATACCTGGGGTGGGGGGAGGGAGGGCTTTTATTAAATAGGTATTTGTGAATAATATGCTTATATAGAAACTTCCCAGTTAATGACACATAATAGAAAATCCTAACTAATCTTTCCAGATGGGCAGCAGAAAATATGGTTCTGAGCATGAAGTATCCCCACTTACCTAGGAAACCTGGAAGGAAGAGCTTTTCTCACAACAGTCCTGTAAAGTAGATATTGCAAATGCTATTCCAGTTTTACAGATGAATACATTGAGATGCAGAGAAGTTAAATGACTTGTTCAAGTTTAAGTGTGTTCATCCTTCCTTGCCGAAGAAGACCATGCCATCAGAGAAATGATGACATGACTTGCACTTGACTTTGTTTTGAGTGAGGGAGGGCTGTGCAGGTCACCAGCCTTGCTTGTCCTCCAGAGCCATCTGAATCCAGTGACCAGATATTCATCAGGATGACTGGAGGTGAGCCAGGATGAGGCAATTGGGGTTAAGTGACTTGTCCAAGGTCACACAGCTAGTGAGTGTCAAGTGTCTGAGGTAAGATTTGAACTCAGGTCCTCCTGACTCCTGCACTGGTGCTCTATCCACTTCACCACCTAGCTGCCCCTTGTCCAAGTTTATACCACTAGTAAGGGTCAAAGGCAAGATTCATCCGTCCTAAATCTAGTGTTCTTTCCACTACATTACTACCAATGAAATGGTTACATCTGAAATCTCATTTATACAAATAAACAAGAGACTTGAATTGGTTGTAGTTCATATTAAAAAACAAAAATAAAACCAAGATTTTAGTTGACTAAACTTAAATGTGAATCTAAAATTTGAAAAATAAAAAAAAAACTTTTAGGTAAGGCAAGGAAATTTTGGCCTGCCTGAATAGAAATACAATGTCAAGATCAAAAAAGGAGATTGTCCCATTGTAGAGTCATGGTCAGATGACATCCACTATATGGTCTTTACTTCTGGATGAGACATATTAAGGTAGGTTCTCACAAAGTGCAAGGCAACAAAGCCTATGAGATGCATGTAAACTACATAATACTGGCAAAGCTAGAAGGAACCGAGTAGGAAGATCAAGCTTAGAGAAGACAAAGTTTAATGGGAAATAATAGCTGTTTTCAGTTATTTGATGGTGCTTTCAAAGGGAACAGGTAGGAAACCCTTTTTGTGTTCTTCCCAAGCATAGAGTTGGGAACAATGATTAGAAGTTGTAAAGAAGTTTCATGTGAGTTGGAAATTTCCAAAACTTAGAACCTTCCATTGATATAATGGGTGCTTTATTAAGTACTTCTTTCATACAGTTCTTTGTTGGAAAGATATTATAAGCTACTTATGATTGTAAGGTGCCTCTCATGATTTTCAACCTGAATTCTTTGGAGACAGTGTTATTCTGTGACTCAGCTATATGGCATGGCCCAATTTAGGGAGCTTGGAGCTCCAGTTGAGGGGCCTTTGGAGCATGTCTAGATTGTCTAAAATGGAGGCTGCTTTCCTACCACAGAAGAGGGGGTAGCCTCCTTTGATTGACTGCCTGCTTCTTTAACACTGAGGAGATTCAGCTGTTCTGTCTTTACAGCTGTGATCTTTCCTACTCTCTCTTTCTGCCTCTCTCTTCAGTAATCTGTTGTGCCCAGTAAAGAAACCATGAACTGAACTGAGAGAGGGGAGAGATTTCCATTCTTCTGCTCTCTTTTTACCCCTAACTCTGAGAAAAGGACCTGGAAGTGTTTCTATTCATGTAGTTTGTCTTCAGTTTCCAGTGCCCATGGGATCCAGGTGTTTGAGCCCTAGTGACCTTGGATCATGGATCACAGGTAGGTGCAGCAAGCCAGCAGGATGGGAAACCTGAGAATCCAGGGTGACTGAGACTCAAGCCTGAGGAAGGTTTTGGACTTGGAACCAGAACTGTGCTCTATGGGAACCAAGCTAAGCCATGAACATAATCCTCTTCCTCTCCCCAGAGACTAGGGTGGTACAGGGGTAGTAGAGGAGGATTATACCTACCACATGCTGGGGAATAAGCTTGGATATTTGTGATTTTGCCTTCTAAAGTAAATATTCCTTTGTAAAAGTTCTATGTTATATAGACAACCTGGACATTGTGCAAAGGTCCCTTGAGGGCATGCCTCCATGTTACAACCCAAACTAACTGGGTTACACACAGTTAAATTTACTAGTTTAAGAAATAGGATTTGAACCCAGATCCATTCTGATTCCAAACCCTGTATTCATTCTACTATTATTAAACAATACTATTTCTCAGCAAAAGTTAATTTACCCCCTGTCACTGACATTGTAGAGAAGACTTACGAATTGAAAAAGCAACCATATTAAATGATTTCTGATTTCCCTTCCAGGGGCAGGTAAGAGGTACAGTGGATAGAGTGCAGGTCTGGAGTCAGGAAGACTCCTCTCTGTGAGTTCAAATCTGACTTCCTAGCTGTGTGGTCTTAGGCAAATCATTTAACCTTGTTTGCTTCAGTTCCTCATCTGCAAAATGAGCTAGAGAAGGAAATGGAAAACCATTCCAGTATCTTTGCTGAGAAAAGCCCAAATGGAGTCACGAAGATTCAAACACGAATGAAAAATAACTCAACAACAACAAATTTCCCTTCCAATTCTAGGATTCTGGGATGCTATGTGAATGGGACACTCTCTTTTATAGTAGAGGCCAAACCCATGAGTCCATCTGTTATTCCACAAGTTTAGTCAGAGAGGTATGATTACAGGAAGGTTGAGTCACTTTCAGGGGAAGCAAGTACATCTTTTTGGATGGGAACACTTGGTCTTCTACCTAGAATATTCCACTAAGGTAATAAAATTGCCTAGTTATTTTGTGGAGTCAGCTTTGCCAGCACACACTAATACCAAGACCAAAAGATGTCAGGAGTCTGGGCACCCCAATAGATTCAGTGGTACAGCAAATGCAGCAGCTGGTAGAAGTTAGGGTAGTTTCCCCTTAGTCCAGAATACTCATTGACGATGGATGTATTCAGAGAGTGACATGTATAGTCTATTTCAATGAAACTCAGCCTTTGCAAAGGAGTGTCACAAACTTTTCTTTGCAAGTTGGAGGACTTTATGAGTACCTGATGGAACCAAGAGTCAGTAATGTCATCTTAGAATCCCAGAGTCTACATACCTCACCCCAATGCTAATTCGGAAGAAGACTGGAAAGATGAACTACTGGACTCTGAATAGGAGAGCTAAACTGGATTATCATGCCATTACTATGCCAAAATGCCTGTGTAGAAGGTACTACCAAATCCCCATGAGAGAGGAAAATAAAGAAAGCCTTCATATATCCAGTGGGATTCTATGAATTTGATCACATTTCTGGGTATCCAAGTGATTGTTGTTGACTTGAACTGTTTGGAGGTATTGATATATCTGTATAATCCCATCATATTTGGAAAAAAATATTAGAAAATTATGAAGAAAAACAATTGGGGGTATTAGAGCAGTTAGGGCATGCTGTTTTGGGGAGTGTCACTTAGCAAACACCAGTTTTACAAAATTTATGTCTAGGGAGTAGGCTACATATTAACTCAGCAGGGAGTGAATTCCAACCCACAGTGGAACAGTCTTTGATCTTGGGGTCAAGGGATCTGAGTTCAAAACCCAGTTTTGCCAAATTCTAACTGTTTTACCTTGAACAACTCTTTTAGCTTCTATAGGCCTTCATTTCCTCAACTGTAAAGATGAGAGGGGTCAGGTGAGATGATCCCCAAGGTCCTTTCTATCTCTAAATCTATGATCTTTAATTGATTTCACTGGAAAGATTATCAAGAACTAAATACATTTCTAAGCTTCAGTGGCTACTATCTTAAATTTGTGAAAAATGGTGTCATCATAACAAAATCTCTTATTCATCTCACCCATAAAACTACAGAAGAAAGTTGAGAAGAAATAACATCAATAGGGGGAGGAGGAAGAAGAGGAAGAAGGAGAAGGAGGAGGAGAAGGAGAAGAGGAAGAAGAAGAAAAGAAGAAGAAGAAAAGGAGAAAAGGAAGGAAAGAAGAAGGAAAAGAAGGAAGCTGACTTGGACTCTGGCACTGTTTAGAAATCAGTGGAACAAGAAATGTGGACAGATCTTAAAGGATATGGTCTGTACTTCACACATCATTATGGTTAGCTTTTTGTAGATCCAGGCAAGCCCACATTGTACCATACACACTGACACTAATCTAGAGGACTTTAGGCAGCTTTATACAAGGAAAGCAATGGCTACCAGAAGCCTATTGCATGTGCTAGCAGATGTCTCCCTGATAGTAACGAATCTTGTGTCACGAGTCAGAGATGGGTTGTAACAGCAGCAGGCCAACTATGGGTGCATTTCATGGAAGACCAATGCAGATATAAATGCCTTCTCTTCTAGGGTCTGTATGTTTGAGTCCATAATGATGGCCAGGGATGGGGTGAAGTCCATATGTGACATGAAAAGAGTTGGGGAACAAGGATAGGATAATGTAGCTGAGAGGCTGGGACTTCCCCTAGAGAACATGCCATTGGTGTAAGTAAAGGCTATTGCAATTGCTTATGCATGATTGATGTGGTAGGAGCAACTCTACTACTAATAAGATTAGAAAGTCTCTTCACATAGGCTAGCCTTTTTGCTTAAAATGGCAATGAAACCATCTAAAACTAAACTGGTCAAGGCAACCAACATTCAACCACTGGTGAAATTTCCCAATGCCTAAGACATAAGTCATTTCACGTCTCTGTGACTTAATTTCCTCATCTATAAAATAAGAGAAGGGACTAGGAGAATCTCTGAGGCACTTTCCAGTTCTATATCTACGCAGCTTAGAAACGGAGGTTCTTTAACCAAGAGCAGATACCCTAGCTCCATTCCAGTGTTTGAAGGTCTGTCAAACAAACAGACAAAAGAAATTAGACTTGTTTTGCTTGGTTGCTGAGAGAAGAACTGGGATCAATGGGTGGAAGTTACAAGAAGTCATATTTTGACTGAAGAGAAGGAGAAGTTTTATAACAATTATAACTGTCTAACCATGGACATCTCATCATTGGAGGTATCCAGGCAGAGACTGGGTAATCATTTGTCAGGAACCTGGTGGAAGGAATTCCTGTTTATGTGTAAATTGGGCATGGAAGGCCCTTTCAACTTTGAGAGTCTGTCATCCTGTGATTCTGCCTTGAACTTTCATTGTACAGGCCTCTGGGGACTATGAATTTTCCTTTTGGTCTTTCAAAATATAAAACAAAATTGCAAACATTTACTTTAATGAAACTTAAACTTGCCAGTAAAAATACAAATCAGAAAAACGCAGTTCTAAAACTATGACTGCAGACTATCTACAAGATAGGTGAGTTAAAGGTTTGACTCAATGTCATACAAATGACTAAAGTAGTAGATGAAATATAATTAATGAAGAATCTTCATAGAAAATGAAGATTGGCTATGAATATATTAAATTTCATCATTCTGCCTAAAAAGTCCTTTATTAAAGGAATTCTAAAATATTGAACTGATGAAACTGATTTCTTTCCTGTTGCAATAAAAGTACAAGGAACAGTTTCTTGTCTAGACAACGAGTGACACAGAAACTTCTCAATTCAGGACTTCTAGATATAACTATGACCAAGGGACTATGAATCTGTTCAAGTCTGAGATTTGGTGGTCAGTTCTATCTCTTTATTTAATGACTTAGCTGACCCTGTCATTTCATGAAGTTTCAAGTCTGAGATAATGTGAAAACACAATCAGTAAACTTTCTGGTAAAATTAATATGAAAAAAATTTTCCAGTAAGATTTCTGATAAAATAGAGTTTATCATGAGATTTATCTCCCTGGGAACTTTTAATGTACTTTGCCAGAGGTTGTTGTTACAATGAAACTCAGAATCAAGTAAAGAGTTTCCAGAATTGAATTTCATTCTGCTTTGTAGAGCTGGGCATCACATTCCCTTCCACTATGTAAGCAAAATGAATTTCCCTGAATGCCAAAAGTTGGTTTCCTTTCACTTTCTTGTTAATTCAGAACCTGAAATGCCACATTTATATAATGTAATATCACATCCTATCTGTCTGCATAAGGCAAAGAAAAAAATGCCTATAATAGAAATAACTGAAAATGGAAATATTTGAATAGTTTCTTGTGTATTACAAACCTCCACTTGTGGTTCATGCTCCCCAAACCCAACAGATTTTAATGCACTCTAGCCTTAGTTTTGTGTTATGAAATTCATCAGGTACTAGGTAAGGTAGACTGGGGGAGGCAGATAGACAGGGAATAAGAGCAGGAAGGAGATAACTAATTCTCGATTGTTGTGAAATATTTCATCCTTATATAGTTGTATTTCAGGCTTCTGAGTAGATCCCTTCACCCTCGCATCAGTTGTTGTGTACTCAGGAAATATAAACTAATTTTGTCGTTCAGTTGTATCCAACTCTTCATGGGGTTTTCTTGGCAGAGATACTGGAACTGTTTGCCATGTCCTTCGCTAGATCGTTTTATAGTTGTGAAACTGAGGCAAACAAGGTTACGTGACTTACCCATAGCTAGTTAGTGTCTGAGGTCAAATTTGAACTCGGGTCTTTCTGACTCCTGGCCCAGAGTTCTATCCAGTGAACCACCTAGTTGTCCCTGACTATTTTATCTTTAAAGTAAGTCAGATGTAATTGCTGTCCCCCTCTCTTATCATATAATGCATTCTAAAACTTAATATGAATCACACTACTCTTACATTGGAGAGAATATTGGTTGTGGAGTCAGAGGCCCTAGGTTCAGATCTGTACTCTGATGCTTGCTACCTATGTGACCCTAACTATGTTACAACCTCCTTGGGCCTCAGTTTCTACTTCTGTAAGGTGAGAGGGCTTGTCTAGATGGTCTCTGAGATTCCTTCTAGTTCTACATTCTCATGAAGCTATGAACTGCCATTTGAAATTATACAAATTATACAAATCGCTGTTCCCTTTCATTTTTGTGGTCCATAGATGGTCTTGGGAAAGATAAAGAAATATTATAATGTTTATCTGGAGACTCCCTCCATCCCCATTTTTGTACTTCCTTCTCCCTTTCGCTATTCTTTTCCCTGAAAGACATTTAAGGAGCCTCATGCTTTGCTTTGTACATGGAAGACACAAAGTATAAGCTTGCTTATTTGAATTTCACTGCTCAAGGCTCTAGCTCATCACTCCTGAGTCATGTATATATATTTCTTCCCTTTGATCAAAAGTTTTCCAATTTGTATTCCATTCCCTCATGTCTGCCTAGATGACTGACTAGTTAATTTAGTAAGCTAAATTTTTAAAATTAAAAACTGTTTTTTCTTAAGGAACATACTTTAAGCCCAAATCACTCTGGTTCTCATTGATTGGCCACCAGTAGGTCTCAGGACAAGCTCCACTTGGTCATTGGGCCCTGACTGGCTCAGAGTGAACCTAATTTTTGATTGTTTCTATTTTGGCCAGAAACCCTGAGGGTCTTCCCTGCCCAAATTGATTTTTTTTTTTGACTAGGTAAAGAAGCCATACTTTGCCTCATTTCTTACCTAGCCTTAATCACTGAATGGGTATTGCCAAAGTCAAACTGTTAAAGACCTTTGCTTAAAAAGACCAAGGTCTCCCGCTGCATGCAGGGTCATCTCCAGTCACACTGGACCCAGATGGCTTTGAAGAAGAAAATGAGGTTGGTGATCTTGCACAATCCTCCCTTCCTCAAATCAAAGTCAACTTGCAGTGTCACATCATCATTTTGATGTCATGGTTCTCTTTGAGAATGAAGGACAAGCTCAGTATCTTGCCACTGGACACAATGACTGAAGGAGAAAGTGAGGCTGGTGACTTTGCATAGCCCTGCCTCACTTAAATCCAACTCACTTGCATGTCATAGCATCATCTCCCTCCTATCATGATCCTCTTCAAGAATGAAGGTCGAACAACAATTTCTGTGACTAGAAAGAGGTGCTGGGAAGGACAACAATTAATCAGAAAGCTAATCAGAATTACGACTTTAATGGCTGGCAATTATCTTTTTGTCGCCCCCGAATAATTTATATTTTATCTTTGATCTCTTTAGTGGCACTGGTAATATTACTCTCTTTTTAACAGGGAACAAAGAACAGGGGAAAGATTGTGTCTGAATATTAGGTGCTGTATGTCCCAAGGTAGGTCTTTATACTTGTTTGTTTTTTTAATTGTGAAACTTGGAGTATAGAAAGATATTCCCAAAGGGCGAAATTTGAACAGTGACTCAGCAGCTTGAAACTCACTTTAGAGAGGAAAAATAAGGACCCAGGCCAAGATCGCCTTTGTGGACTGTCTAACAACCCTGACAATGAGCTGGACAAAGTGAGGTGCTGAAAGAGGAACCACCAGAGGGTACAGGTTTTGAACAGGAAGAGAATCTCTGTCATTGTGATGGAAGAAGCCTGAGGAGTCAGGTTCAGTGAAGAGAGAGATGGTGTATTAAACAACGTCCTGAGGGAGGAGAGCCCAGGTGTCAGCTTAAGGTCATTGGGAAGGAAAGCCAACTTCAAAACCAGGACAGAGTCAGCTGTTACCAACAGCTAGAGGAACTGCTTTAAATCAACAGGGACACAGAATCCTGGTCAAAGGCAAGAGAGAAGGAATTTTTCAGAAGGTCAGAGCTCAGGAACTCCAAGAAAAAGGGTGAGATAGGAGTGTCAAGGTGATGCAGGGAGCCTGGAGCCCAAAGGGGGATGCTTAGAGGGGCCAAAGTGGGGCAGGGCTTTCTCATTCAAGAAAATAGATACAACACCTTAATCTTTGTCTATGACCGGGGAGCAGAGAAGGTCACTTGGGAGATAATTTGTAAAGCTAAAGAGTTCTGGACAGGGAGCTGAGGGCTAGGTTAGTAGAATTTAGAAGGACTCAAACACCCGTGGCTGTGCCATAATAAATCCACTGACCTGAAATTGAGAGCTGAAATAAAACCTAGGCCAGAGAATGGCTGTTTTGGAGAAAAGGCATCAAAAGAATTTAAGTTAGAGGAGAGAAGGAATGAGGACATAATAATCCTAGCTGCTGGGGGTAGATTCAGGATTAATTACTAGTTTTCTCCCTATTTATTATTTTATACCCTTTTATGTACCGCTGAATTGTTTAATTCTAAATCCATTGGGAAAAAAAACACAACATAAAGAAAGTGATTTACAGCTTTCAGGAAACAGGAGAAGATGCCTGCACCATCTCTTGCAGGTTAAGTAGAACCACTCAAACCCGGTCATCAGATTCAAGAATTTGGAACTAGAAGGAATCTTAGGCCTAGGATTTTTAAACTTTTTTTTCAATGGCTTTTTTGACAATTAAATGAAGTCCCTGGACCCTTCTCAGAAAATTGCTTTCAAACGCATAAGGTAAAATATATAGGATTGCAGAAAAAACCAAACAGATTGAAAAAAATTATCAAAAGATTTTTAAAAACAAATTCACGGACCCCAAGTTAAAACCCCTGACCTAAATGATAAAAAAAAAGAACAACCAAAAAAAAGATTTAAGGACTTGCCCTAGATCACACAGGTAACAAGTACCAAGGGCCTGGCACACTGCTTTATACATAGTAGGTGCTTAATATATCCATTAAATTGAACTGAATAGAATGAAATTGAATGGGAGTAGAAATAAAGAAAGAAAGAAAAGGTGGTAGAAAGGGGAAACCAGAAGAAGGTACTAATGAGTTAGTCCTAGAGCAGACAGAGGTGGGGAACCTGCAATCTCCAACTCACTAGATTGGAGCCCTCTAGGTCCTCAAATGAGGTCCTTTGACTGACTCCAAACTTCACAGAACAAATCTCTTTAAAAAGATTTGTTCTGTCAAACTTGGACTCAGTCAAGGCCACACTCAAGTCCTAGAAGGCCACATGTGGCTTCAAGGCTACAGGTTCCCTACCCCGTCCCAGAGTTTGCAGGAAGAGAAAATGGATGGGTGGATGGATGGATGGGTAAGTGGAAGGCTTTTCAATAGACATACGGTGTTTTTGCATTTGGACAATTAGAGAAGCATTTGGGGTAAGGATACCTTTAAGAGGTATCATCTGGCTGGCCCCAAAGAATCAACTAGTTTAGAATTTGGCCTCATCTCTTAGTTGCAGAAGAAATGGGAGACAGATAAATGGCTCAGTGGATAGAACTCTGGGCCTAGAGTCAGGAGAGACCTCAGTTCAAATCTCACCTCAGACAGAGTCAGACACAACTGAACAGACAGGAAATAGAAGAAATAACCTTCCTCATCACTTGCTTTCACTCATAAAACTTGCCTAGGAAGAAAGCCTGAGACTGAAAGCAAACCAAAGCCGTTAAAGAATAATTGTGCTTTATTTTGAAAAAAGATAAACAGAGAAAGTTGATTTATGACATGTTTGTGAGTCAGTTTCAGTAGTGATTTGGGTAGAACATAAAGTGAATTCCTTTTACTTGAAATGCTGAGGTAGTGCAATGAAACATGAACACATGAACAAAAACATCCCTAGGATCAGGGCGTAGGATTCACAAACACAAGAGTAGAATAGGTCAATTCCACAAACAGTAATTCAAATGAACAAGCATATACAGGGCATCTCAAAAGGCTTAGTGCAGTTTAAGCTTTGCTAAGACTTGGCACTCTGTATTAATAAAAATCTAAAGCATTTTGCTAGGCTTGGGAGATACAAGTGTAGTAGGGACCACAACCTTTTTCCTTCATGATATGCTGGAAGGAGCAAATGTCACAATCCTTCTTCCATCTAGTGATTATAGGAAGAAGCCTTAAATCTCTTAAACAATCCTCCTAGGTTTCCCCCAAAATTATAGTTGTTAGATTAAAGTACCTCAATAGTTGTTAGATTAAAATTCTTCAATACAGTTATTCTTTCCACATCTCAGGGATTAGGGGCTTGGCACTCCGGCTAGCTGGAAAATCCATGTAAAACTTTTTGGCCCTCCCTTTATACCAGAGAAGAAATCTGAATTATTATGGTATTAAAATAAAATATATTGATAGCATACAATATTATGCATATTTTTATGCATTTCTGAGTTTCTAAACTTTTTCGGTGTCATCTGCTAGCCTTCATGTGTCATCTTAAACTTCTGCAAAATTCCTCCTCCATTCCCATTTAGTTTCTTATACCAAACCATGATATATCTAAACCATGATGGGGAAAGTCATAATGTGGAGGGGATAGCTATACTTAGAAATGAATACATTATCTCATCAAGGTGGGTGCCGACTTCTTTCAGAAGAACAGTCACAACACATAGATGACATCTCATCCAGTAAGACTCTTATCTATGTTTTTCCATAAATATTCCACAGGGCATCCACCTCATATAATGGGACATTCCAAAAGATCTTTTAATATTGAGTGTATACCAGTGGAATATTCAGACTTTTTGTCAGTCACTCTTGCTATGTGACTAGCTATCCTTATTTTTCTGGTCATACAACTCTCATGTGACATTCTTTTTTGCCATTTCTTTCATACAATTCTTTGTTAGTGTAGTGGGGTTGTGAGATTAACCCCTATTTGTAGTGATCCATAGATGAAAATGTGTGTATGTATGTGTGTGTATATGTGTCTATATGCATGTATGTGTGTGCCTGTGTGTATGAGTATGTCTGTGTGTCTCTGTGTGTGTATGTGTGTCTGTATGTATGTGTATGCATGTGTATGGATGTGTGTGTCTGTGTGTGTCTGTGTGTGTGTATGAGTGTGTATGTGTATTAGAAGATAAGAATGATACTTTCAAGGTGCTGTTAGGTACAAACTCCCCAAAATCTCTATTCCTCAGCCTGATACTTGACTTGTTACTTTATTTATTCATTAACATCAAGTTCAAAGGTAATCAACAGGTATTATAGGCTTGATGAAGCCGAGCACAGCTTTTTGCCTCAGAGACTGCCATCTTAAAGCTTGATTGTGGTTTTAGTGTCTGTGGAATTGGAGCAGATGATTAGATATAACTCTGACTATGGCCTTTCTCACAGCTGGTGTTTGGCCACATTGGCATTCTTATCACACCTACAGGAGAGCAGTGTGGTCTGTCTTTAACAATATGTGTGTGTATACGAGTGTATGTGTATGTGTATATGTATATATATACACACATATACATACATATATATATTCCCTGAGTTACATGTAAAACCAATTTTTTTTTAACATTTGTCATTTTTAAAGAAAATTTGAGTTCCAAATTATATATCTCCTTCCTTCCCTTCCCCATTCCCCAAGATGGGAAACAATCTGATATAGGTAGTACATGTATAATCATATAAAACATTTCCATATGTGTCATTTTGTATAAAAAGACTTCAAGAAGGAAAGAAAGAGAGAGAGAGAGAGTACGTTTCAGTCTGTGTTCAGACCTTCAGACCATCAATTCTTTCTATGGAGGCAGATAGCATATTCCATCATGAGTCCTCTGGGATTGTCTTGGATCATTGTATTGCCAAGAATAGCTAAGTCATTCATAGTTCTTCATCATAGAATCATACTGTTACTGAGTACAGTGTTCTGGTTCTGGTCACTTCCTTTTGTTATCAGTTCATATAAGTCTTTCCAGGTTTTTCTGCAATCATCCTGCTTGTCCTTTCTTATAGTACAATGATATTTCATTACCATCATATGCCACATATACCCCAGTTGATGGGGAATTTCCAATTTTTAGTCACCACAGAAAAGAGCTGCTATAAGTATTTTTGTACAAATAGGTTCTTTTCCCTCTTTAAAAAAATCTCTTTAGGATACAGACCTAGCAGTGGTCGAAAGGTATACACAGTTTTATAGCCCTTTTGGGCATATAAATTCCAAATTGCTCTCTAGAATGATTGTATTGTTTACAACTTCACCAACAGTGAATTACTGTCTGAATTTCCAGTGAACTGGCTTTTTAACTTGGGTCACCAGAGAGCTGCTACATCAGAGGTCCAAACCTTAGACCTCTAAATTAATCAAATCTTGAGGACAACTTCAGTGCCTTTTAAGGGGAGGAAAAACTAGTCTAGCCAACATGAAAGATATTGTTTTTACCACAAGGAGGCATATTTTGATATTTCCTTATTAATTACAAAAAGTAGAAAATCTTTTTTTCATTAATTAATTTACCCTAAGACACTAGCTAGGTTCATAAATACTCAAGAAATTTCTTTTTCTATAAACTTTCTCTCCTTCAGTTTTAAACTTCATTCTCATAGGCTTAGACAAACATCAGTGTTACTGGCTATATAATTTGTTAATAGCAACAGATAATGTAAAGATACATAAATATTTTAACAACATATCAGCTGTAAGAAATTTCAGAGCCATCAACTACAATTGCTGATTTTTCTACAAACACTAAAACCCAATTCATTCCTATCAGTCAAAGAACCTCAGAAATTCTAAGGATGCCCTCACTACAAAATGTCTTAACAACAGAATGTCCTCTCTTAAATTATCTCTTCAGATTCTCTCAAAGATAACAGTTAATAACTACAGTCTCTCAAAAACTCCTTCCCTATGATAGTTAACTATAGGATCTCCAAGTCCCCTCGGAAAAGTTCTCTTCTTTTTCTCTTAATCCTTAAATGGACTTCTCAAAGATGGCAATTAACTCAATCTCTCACAGATTCTTTTCTGCCATGGTAGCAAACTGTTATTCCATAAGACTCTCTTTCTTAAAGATATAGTAATGATATCCACATTTCTGTGAGAGAGTCCATTTATTAAGTGCCTACTATGTACAAGGCATGTGCCTGACATATTTGCAATATATTGCAACCTAATCATGCCCCCACTATTGCCCTTCAGATGATGAAAAACTTAGGACTCCAGCATAATAGGTAGAACCTCTATTGAGGAATTATGGGAGCAGGAGAGCATTTAATTCTGGAAGGGTTAGGATCTATTCATTAGAGGAGTTATAGGATCACAGATGTACAACTGGGCCAACTCACCCAATTTCCTCATTTTACTTCCCGTACTACTGAGATCAACCCTACGTTAGGTAGTAACTTAGTTAACACTTAGTAAGGCTGGTAGGTTGCACTTGAACCAATTAGATCCTTCTTGATAGGGTCTCTTGTTCTTCTCATAGACTGAGGACTTGGTTTTGAAGGAATTCTAATATTTGAACCCCAAATGAATATTGTTCTCTATACCCAGAACTTGCTTCTGACTTTTGTAGAACATTTTACATAGAATAGGTATGATCATTAATAATAATATAGCAATTATCATAGTATTATAATAGTATAATATATAATATAATTAAATACAATATTTAATATAATATATTAATTATTTACATAATAATACAACAGCAATAATAAATTTAGGGCATACAATAGGATGGATTAAATTTGACATCAAGAGATTTATATCTTGCTTTTCAATTCAAGTACAACAAAGGCACAAGTACTGTTTGTACATACCTGAATTGCTTCAGGCCTGGGACCTGAATCTGTTCCAGTGTCACTCAGTTTAAAAATAGCCTCAGAAAGCCAGGCATAAGCCAAGCAGGCATGAAGAAGTTAGTGGCCTTATTTGTCAAGGTTCTTTTTTGCCTATAGTTTTAACCCTAAATTGGTCTCGAAATCCCAGGAATACTTTAAAAAAAAAATAGAGTTCTTTCCAGTTAGACTTTCCTCTGTTACCTTCAGGTCTAGAGCATGTCATCTGAAATTCTGAGGAAAGAAAAGAGCTGGTTCAATCTAGACTTAGCAGAGCAGACTGTGGCAGGCCTGTACAGTATATGGTTTGTGGAAAATATAGAGAATGTAAAAGAAAGTAAAGATGTAGCAAGTGCTTTGTCCATGCCCTGAATGTTCACTCGTCACCATTGAGCCTGCCATGTAACTTGGTGGGTGAGTTACCATTGCACACTCTCTCCTCTTTGTCATGTGACCCATCTGTCTCTAGTCTGACACAAGTGAGAGTCGTATCTTTTCACTGTGTTTTTCGAGTGAATGCAGTGAAGTAATTTTTTTTAACATTCATGTGATTTCATGATAAATAAAAATCTTAAATAATAAGTGTAATTAATTGATATTAATTAAAATTCTCTTTAAAATATAGTTTATTTGCAAAATAGTTTAATCAGTAAGTATACCTTTACTTGGAAAGTGAGCCGCTAAAAGTCTGTCTGTGGCCCAAACAACTTTTACCTGTTTTAATTTTGGCCCCTACCTAATGCCAGGTTGTGCAGGTCTGGATGGTAGAAAGTACTTTATAGGCTTTGTCTACATGTTAAAATTACATTTTTATCACTGTGTTTTAGTAGTTGAGTTAGGCTGGATCAAAGGATGGTAGAAAATGTTGACAATTAGTCTAAAAAAAACACCCCAAAACCAAAACCCTGGATTTAGAGTCAAACTGGATGCCACAGAGACCAATGATAAACATTATCACCAAAGACATTTGAGCGTTTCCTCTCCTTTCTCTGGTAGATCTTCACAAAGGCGTGGCCTTGGTGTTGAACAGGCTTCTCACAGGACATCCTATTTCAGCTGGATGGGTCAATTTGCTGCTGGGCTCCGTCAAGTAAGTTTTTCTGCAGCTGGGCAGCTGTTGCCAAACTGGACCTGACAGGTCAGTCTATCAATGGGCAGTTAGTTCTATATTTAGAATTAGAAGGGATCTTCGTAGTCATCTAGGATAATAGTATCACAGTCTGATCTTGTTTTACAAAAGGGAAACTGGGGCTCAGAGAGATAAACTTACTTGCTTCAGATTATACATGTAATAAGTAGTGGAGGCAGGATTTGACCTTGAATCTTGGAGTCTTCTGATTTCTCCCAGTGTGCCACTATCTCCCTAAAATCATCCCTGTAGCTCACAGAATATGATACACTTGCCCGATTTTGACTCCAAGTTATATATCCTGGTTCATTTCCCATTACTTCCCTGTAGCCATTCTATTTCTAAGCCAAATTTCCTACTAGTTATTCCACTATTTCACTCAACCCTCTCTCAGCCTCCACATATTTCCATACCTGCTTCTGAATTTCTACCTTCTGAAATCTCTCTCTTACTTCAAGGCCCAGTCCAGATAACACTTCTTTCAAGAAATTTTTCTTGATTTCACCAACTCAAAGTCATCCATCATTCCTCAAGTTTATTAGAGGAGTTTCTTTGAATCTCTTCTTTGCATTGATCATATTTTATCCTGACCCAACCCCTCCCAGATTGTAAGCTTCTTGTGGATAGGGACTGGGTTTTAATTTGTCTTTTTATATCTAGTACCTAGCATGGTACTATCTACATATCATGGGTACTTAAATCTTTAGTTTTGTTGAGTCAAATTGATATTTTAAGACAAGAAATTTGTTGTCAGTGTCACCCTCTCTAAAATTTAAGTTTGTGGGACTAACAGAACTTTTTTTACCCCCCGATTACATCTTTGCCTAGATATGCGCCAAGTTGGTTCTACTGGGGATGAGAAAAGAAGGAAAAGATCTTTTAGTGACATATAAATAAATAATTGAAAAGGTTTGAGTGTGCCAGCCAACTTACATGTACTTTCTGCCAATATAGGCATGGAGTACAAACACACCCACAGAATACATGGAAGTAGCCAGCCAGAGACTCCTTTTGAATGTCATTATTGTAATTGAGTTCAACTGTATGTATCACTTAAACAGCAGATTTTGAAGCACCTCCCCACTCCTCTTCAAGCAGCTTCTGAGTTTGCATTTTGATGGAAAGACTACAGTCCATCACCAGCTATCATCCACTGATTCCTCCCTATCATTCCACTTTAATCACAAAGGCTAAAGTCTAAAAAAAGAGTTAAATGTTACCTTGTCTAGACAAAATCATCGTCAAAAGGGTAAAGTCCAGGAATTCCAGAATCTAGAACCTTTCAGTTAAAAAGATGGCTCACTGTAAGAGCAGTGTCTTCACCTGTCTTCAAGATGAAAATTTTGGAAGTCTTCAAAAAACTGTCTCATATAATTTCATAGGATACTATGATGCACAGCGGAGAAAATACAGCTCTTTAAATTAGGAACGAGTCATTTCAGAGTTAACATTTGAAATTGTCCCTGAAAAAACCCCCAATAATTTCTAGTGCGATCTTCAAGGCCTTGCAGAGATGTTTTCAAGATGCAGGGCAGTTCCTGTCCATCTATAATGTAGCCCAAAAATATTTTAATTGAGACAGGGCATCAAGTGCATGATGCTTTCCAGACCACATAGGTCAGGAGACTCCTAGGCAACAGGTGCAAATTTCTTTTTTTAAATTTATTTTATTTTTAATTTATAGAGTAAAACATGCATTTCCCTAACTTAGTCTAATAAAAAAAGATGATTGCAATGAAGTTGCAAATCTATTTTGTACAAATGTTATTCCTTTTAAATAGATATATTTTGAAATGAAGAGGGAAATCTACCTGAGAAAAGCAACACTTAGGCAGAGGGAAAAAAGAATTGTGTTTGAATATTTGAAAGACCTATTGTGAGAAAGAGAGACGCTGTTTTCAGTCATCACAGGGGTGAAAGGCGGAGTAATGAAGCTTCATTTTCAGCTGGAGAGAATTCACTTAGACATACACAATGACTTCCTGGCCAGAAAGACTACTGTGGAATACTCATCTCTAAGAGTTTTAGAAACAAGGTGGAGATGGTTTTCATTGTGACAATAAAGGCGTCCTCTGGTTTGAAGATCAGAAAACCAGGCGAACATCTGATGGATTTACTTATTTAGTTAAAGTTATTTAATTTATTATTAAATTTATGAATAAATTTTTTTTAAAATTCATTTTAAAATTAAATAAATATTTTCTTTATTATTAAATAAATTTAAATTTATTTAAATGCTGGATTTATAGTACCCTGGTCAATTCAAGAGCCAAAGCTCAGTAGGAAAAGAGGGTTCTACAAAAAGAAGTGAAATGGAATTATTTAAGATCTAAGTCTCTAGGAAGTAAACATGGAAGCTTGATTTATCTTTTTATCTCCCAGTACTTAGCATGTTTTTAAGTTCATTAACTAAGATCTTAGTGGTGTAGAAGAAATTCTCCATAAAAAAAAAAAAGCAACAGCCCTCACCAAGGCAGATCAGCACTTCAGTTATTTAGAACATTGACAGGTTAATTGACTTTCCCAAAGTAACAGAACGAGTGCTTAAATCTTTAGTTTTGTTGAATCCAATTGATGTTTTAAGACAAGGAGTTTGTTGTCAGTGTCACTATCTGTAAAATTTACAAGGAACACTGCAATCCAGATCTTTCTGACTCCAAGGTCAACACTGTTCACTGGGCAATATCACTTTGTGCATATTGGGTGCTTAATGAATGAACTGTATTACCTTTAGGACATGACTCAGAGTGCTTTGCTTTAGTTACTGCCTTCTATCCAATCCCTGTATACATAGGTAAGACTAATAGGATCATAGGTTCAGAGCTAAAAGACCCTTCACAGGTCACCACATCCAACCTTTCCATATTTCATTTCACAGATTCTGAATCTAAGGCCCAGCAAAGGGTACCAAGCAAACTGTGTAGGTTCTTAAATATTCTAAATAGTATTCCTAATCATGGCGCAGGAACCTGGCAACTCTTTTTTTTTACTTAAAGAGCCTAACTGTGCTCTTGTAATTTGATGCCAACTATGGGGCAAACAGAAATGTAGTTAGGCAGTCATGTAGACCCTGGTTCCCAGGGATACTGTTTGCCTGCTTGAGTTAATGCCCAGCTAAAGAAACTTGAAATAGGTTTTTAAAAAGTTGCTTTTAAAAGCTCTTTGGAATCCATGGAATCTTTACTAGGAAAAGATTTGTTGACATGTATTTAGATTTGGGGAGGAGTAGAAGGAAAATTATTTCTGGGACATAGGTATCTCTAAATATATGAATGTCCAGGTACATATCAACAGTCATGCAGACAGCAATCTCAATCTATTCAGACAACCTCAACCTAGATTTTAAAAAAACAAAACACAACACAACCTGAATCAGATGAAAAAGCCCATCTATTCTGCTCTCTAGGAAACGAATAGCTGAAGATATAACTAACAACTACTGAATCAGAGGCGAGGAATGATGAGATGACAGAGTAGTTTCACTTGGAGTGTAGCTGCTAGGAAGAAAAGTGTCCATGCAGCATGAAGTCTTGCCTAGTCTCTGGCTTCAGATATTAGCTTTGTGACCCTGGGCAAGTCACTTAATCCTGTTTATCTCAGTTTCTTTATCTATAAAGTGAACTGGAGAAAGAAAAGGCAAACCTCTCCAGTATCTTTGCCAAAAAAGCCCCAAATGAGATCACAAAGAGTTGGGAATAACTGAAAAAAAAGACTGAATGACAAATAATGAAGTGGAAATGACCAAGGAAAATAATAAGAAGGGAAATCAAGAGCAAAATAGTCACAAAAGATTTGTGAGAAGAAATGCCCACTACTAATAATAATACCTTATATTTAATGTAATCTTTTAGCAGTACCCACTATTAGGAAATACCTCTCCTTTTTCAATGGGGAAATTACTTGGTAACATTTGCAGTACGTTTAAGAAGTGTGTGTGTGCGTGTGTGCACATGTGTGTGTGTGCACATGCCCTGACTCCCCAAAACAGTGGTAGGGAAATAGACTAACAAGGTGAATACTGATAGGTTAGTGGAACAAACAGAAGTCTAAAAAATATATCGCTAACCTTTATATAGCTCTTTAAGGTTTGAAAAATTGATCTTCATAACAACCCTGTGAAGTAGGTGCCATAAATACCCATTTTACCAATGAGGAAAGCAAAGATAAGAGAAGTCAAAAGGTTTGCCCAGTTTCACTCAGCTAGGAGTTTTGAAGCAGGATTCCCACTCAGCTCTTTTTAATTCCAAGGGGATTAGCTGGTGTACTTTGTCACCTAGTCGCCTAGGAACGTTGCGTAATTTTATCAAATGAGCTAGTGATTATCAAGATCTTATTATATCTTAAAGGATATACAAAAATGAGTTACTATTATTATTTCTGTCGCTTTCTGTATATAATCATTTTAGTAACATAGTTTCTTCTCTGGGTAGGATTTAGATACATAATTAGACTGAAATCTGTTTGAACAGCTTTCCACATATATCAAGAAGGAGGTCAGTTTAGAATTAGACGAAGGGTAGAAGGCATAAATGTTGCTGCTCAAAGAAGGGAATCATGGCAGTCTAGACCAGGGTTCTTTAACAGATGAAGCATAGCAAATTTTTACCATTTCACAAAATTTGTATTATCAAAAGTCCTTACTTCTTTTTAAAAAATGGCACATTGCCATTTTTGTCTTTAAAGAGCTGTCATTTGCTCCCACTCCCAGCCCCAGGTGAACCTTTTCCTTGTGACAAAAGAAGAAAATTAAGAAAAAGTATCTGTACAGAAATTTTATCTGGCAATTTTCTGTTTCAAGTCCCTATCTTTCTTCAGATTTCTTTAGGGTTTTGGGGGGCTTTTTGTCCCTCGAGTTAGGGACAAAAGACAATTTTTTTCTAGGCTCATAGACAAATGATAAAATGGACAATGTGACTGTAAGTTATTTGTAGACAAGAAACCTAGGAGAAAGACTCATCTTGGGAAGGAAGGCTTAGAAAATCTGGCTACAATAGGTCAGAGGGTCTTACATTCAGAGTGACAGGGAAACAAATTCTAGAAGGGCTGAGATCATAAACTGAATTCATTGGTCGATTGTCTAGAACTGGGTCTAATATCCAGCCCAGATAAATTTGGGACAAGGTCCTATAAGAAAGGGGAATGACAGGCAAAATGAGGACTGAAGAAAGAACAGGGCCTCTAATGATGCAAATAGGACTGGGTTTGACAATTAAGGTTTCTGCAGCTTTGTAATTTCATCTTGGCTATGTTCTTTTTTCCTGACACCCTCCTCCTCCTCCTTATACTGTGTGCATTTCCTTGTAATATAGTTAAAACCTTAAAATAACTAAAAGAAGAGTAAAGATGAAAAACTCTGGTCTGAAGAAGAAAGACATGATTAATAAAAAATTAATAGAGGGTTTTAGCGAAAGAAAAGTGCAGAGTCACAGTGAAAGTAAGAATCTCATATAATATCTAATATATATCTAGTATGATATACATCTAATATAATGTATTCATAATAATAATGTAATAGCATTTAAATATTAATTTAAGATTTGCAAAGCATTTTACAAATAATTACTTCATTTTATCTTCAAGTACTATTTTTATCCCCTCTGAGGAAACTGAGGCAGACAGAGGTTAGGTAACCGGTTTAGGGTCACATACGGCTACTAAATGTCTGAGGTCAGATTCAAACTCAGGTCCTCCTAACTCCAAGTTCAAAACCTCTGTCCACTGTATCATCTAGGTGTCTGTGTGTTACAGCTTTAAAATATTTTACACACATAATTTGATCCTTCTAACAACCTTGTAAGACAGGTAGAATAAACCCGTTATTGTCAGAATTATACAGATAAATTACACCTGACATTTAAAGAGCATTTTAAAGCTTACAAACTATTTTCCCCACAAAGGCTCTGATAGGTAGAGAGTGAAAATTCATTATTCCCATTTCCACTTTTGCCGAGTTTTGTATCTACATATAAGCCAAAGGAAATCCCTGATGGGAGCACGAGCTAAAAAAGTGAGATGTGTGAGGGAAGGCCCAAGACTGAACTCAGTTCATATAAACTGAGACCAAGTTACAAAAATTCGTCTTTCCTTGTCTACCACCCCTTCCTCACTGTCTGTGTTGCTAACTTCCTTTCCAAGATTTCATACAACGCAGAACCTTCACAGAAGAAAAGTGGACAAACTGATGGTTACGCAGCAATATAGGAGTTATGTGGCCAAGACACCTTACGCCTCTGGCACTGCAGGGCTCCTAGGTCCTTCTGTTCTTGTCCTCCCTCATGCCGCTTGCTCCTGGATACACAGCTTCTGATGAACTGGTTACTTAGCTTGGCTTTTTGGTTCTGCTTCTTTTTACTACTTGGTTCTTGGCTGCCAGGGCTGGTCTTCTCTTGAATCCATAGTCAATTCCCTTTTCTCCAGCCATGGTCTCAGATCTTGAAGTTGTTTCCTGCCTTGAATGCTCCCTGTATCTGTGTCTCCATAAAGACTACAGCTCCCTGATCTTTGCTGAGTACATCTTAACTGTGCCTTGAATTCTCTTGAACTGAAGAACCTTTAAATTGTTTCCTGTTGTGTCTAGAGTCTCCTAGCAAATAATTAGCCCTTTTGAAAAATGTTAATGGAGGAATTGGAGGGGAATAAATCCCCTTCTTCTCACCCCCCCCAAAAAAGTAAAGAAAGATCCCTCTCAGAGACAGAGAGGGAGTCAATTGGGAAGTCTTTCCTAGACTATCAAGTAGGGAAGCTAATTTTTAAAGACTTCCTGGGCGTAGATAGTCTTCAATCTTTATCTAGGCAAACTCTTTTTTTAATGCTTTATAGAGAATAATAAAGTATTAACCTTTTTTATATTTTGTTAAAATATTAATTTTTCTTTGTCTTATTTTCCACTTACTCTCTACAATGACATTAATTGATTTGGGGCAGAGAACCTCACCTCTACACTACAATAATGGTCATGATGACAACAGCTTTATTCAAGTGGAGGACAGACCACTTTAGGAGAAAATAGTGGAAGGGACTCTTGATTAGGTATAGATTGGATTAAGTAACCTCCAAGTTCCTTTGCAAGAATGATATTCTGTGATTCTGTGGCCGTTGGTCCTCAAGAACTCAAATACCGTATCTTCTGTATTAGAAAATAGGGATGTGTAAATATATACATTTTGGAAAGGTGGTTAAAGTATTAGCCTTTAATTTTCAGATACTGGAAAGTTTATCTAAAGCACTTAATTTCTCAGCCATGTGAGGTAAGGAACACTGGATTAACAATGAGAATTAGTTTGAGCCTCAGCTCTGATTCATTATCCAAGTGACCCTGAACAAGTTACTTAACTCACTGAGCCTCAATTTTCTTATCTGTACCATGGAAAGTAGAATAACTTTGTAATCACAGGACCTGAGTTTTAAACCTTCCTCTCTACCACTTACTACCCTCACTGGGATCCAGTTTCCTTGTCCATTAAATGAATGGAGTTGGACTTGATTGCATGTAAGGTTCCTTGTAGTCTAAGTTCTGTGAAAGAAGTGATGACAGTATTGTTGTTGTGAAGGACTAATGTACTTTTGTAAATCTTAAAATGCTATAGAAATGTGAATTGTTATTATAAATATATCATGATTACATCTTCTTAATTACCTATCACTATAGTATATAAATGTTTTATTCAATAATTCAATAATGTGAAAGGAAGAAAAAGATTACTGGAGAAAGAGAAGAGCTAATATGAAGTAACTTTGAATAGAAGGAAATAGAAAAATAATTTAGAACAAGTATTGGCCAGGTATGGTCTGGAGGACAATCCATGGTTTGTTTTTTTGTACAGTGAGCTAAGAATTTTCTTTCTTTTAAAATAAAATTTTGTGGCATTAAAAGAGTGTAAAAACGCCTTTAAGTTCACAGACTACACAAACAGATTAGGCATTCACTAAGGCCTGCCTTTTCATCTCAGTTAATCTCTTTCCTTGAACACTTATCCTTTCCTTTTTCTCCTCTCAAGTTCAGTAGGTCAGGGACAATTGTACCCAAAAATGTGTTCTCTTTAGTCATGTGCTTAATAAATGTAAACCTGACAGTTTAATAGACAAAAAAGCCTAAAGATCATTCTATAACTAATAAATGCCCTTTATATAAGGGAAATTTTCTTAAAAATAATAATATGAATATGTTGCATTCAATATATTTTTTTTTTTGGTGAGGGAACTTTTCAGTTCAACCAATAACCATGTACACCTAAACATGTCATTCTTTCTTGGGAAAGCTCTAACACTCCTTAGATTTACTTATAAATTTATCTCAAGTTGATTTTTATTTATTTATTCTTGATGAGGTAATTGTGGTGAAGTGACTTGCTGAAGGTCACACAGCTAGTAAGTGTCAAGTAGTCAAGTGTCTGGTCTGAGGCCATATTTGAACTAAGTTCCTCCTGATTCTAGTGCTGGTACTTTATCCACTACATCTCCTAGCTGCCCTTAAGTTGATTTTAAAAAAATACTGCTCTGAAAGCACTAAGGCCACCCCTGCTGACTCTTCTATAAATATTAAGAAAACATTTTTCTCACTATCTTGATTTGAGGCCTTTCTGAATGAAAAACAGAAACGAATTATAAAAAATGGTTGCAATGTTACATTTTTATATCATTCTTATCAAAAGATTAACCAGTTTCTAACACATCCACAATCCCCTTCTCCCAAGGAGCCAGGGAACTCTTCTCTGAAAAGGTTGTTCCATAATCAGACTAAGTAATGGAAGAAGACGTCAGTTAATGGAAGTTTCTCTTGAGTTTATTTTGACAAAGTGGAAAGTAGGTCCCCAAAAGGAAATGGTCAAAGATGGATTGGTTTTAGGAAAATGATTCTCTAGGGTATATAAAAAGTTAAATTTTGGAGGAATCAAACTATTAGCTGAACTCTGAACCTTTGCTCAATCTTGACTGTGGAATTTTGTGTATTGTTTGAAGATATTACAAATTGTAACCCCCAAATGGATCGTGTTAGAGAGAGGTTTAAAGGCATAGATTAACTCTGCCCATCTTTTGATATCTTTATTTCTCTAAGTAGATTCGCTTAGGATTAATTTAAATTAATAAAATTGTTTCTAGAACACATATCTCAAAGGCAGAATTATCTCACATTACTGTCACTTCCTATTACCTATCGCACCACCATCCTTGATCCCAAAGAAATCTTTCATCAATAATTAATTAATCAAGTATTTATTGTTTACTATGTGCCAGCGTACTATGTTAGATGTTTGAATGAAAATAGAAACAAAACCAGTTCCCTTTCTTAAGGAGCTTACATGGAATTAACATGTGCATATATAGGTGTATATGTATATATCCTATGAGAGTACTTAAAATTCTTGAAAATAACTATTGCATCCCATGGGTCTTCTTTTCTCCACACGAAATATGCCCTTCAAATGATTCTCAATATGTTAGGAACTCAAGGGCCTTCACCATCCTGGTTACCTTCCTCTGAACACTTTCCAGCTTATCTTTTTTCTATGATTTTTGGATTCATGGCCAATTTTCTGATTTATTCTTTCTCTCTTTCACATTCACTCATAGCTATATATGTATACATATGTGTATATTATGTAGCTATATATAATATTATATCATATATTCCTAATTGTGTATGTATGTGCCTATGTATGCATAGGTGTATATCTAAATATATGTAATATATATATACATACACATTTCTTATGTATGTATATGTATTATGTGTATGATATGCATGTGTGTGTATATGCATGGGTGTGTGTTGCACACATGTACCTTTATGTAGAAATGAGTATAATTGTATGTATATGCATTATATATAAATATAACCACATCATATACATAAATACAATGCATATGTAGATCTATATATATGTTTGTTGTATATATTCATACCTACTCATATATTTATGTATGGGTTTATATATACACATGTATGTAACTATGTATATAAACATATAGGCTTATATATACTATATATAAATGTGTATATAAATATGTGTATATGTAAACACATATCTATATGTATGTGTAGGTGTATAAGTATATGCATACACACATACATGCATATTTTTGTGCATGTATGTTTGTGTGTGTGCATCTGCTGCCTTTGGAGAGAGGGATCCTAGGCTCTCCACCCTGACTTAATTTTTAAAAGAAAGAATTATGGAAAAGGTAGACTTGAGAGCAAAAAAAAGGCAGGAAAAAAGAACTAGAGGACAAACTGAGAAATCAGGCAGTTGACCAAGGGATAAACCAGGCTAGCTTTTCAAAAGATCTATACTGATCCTATTTTGAGACACAAAAACAAAGTCAGGCATCTGTAACTCCAAGGCAGTGGAACCTATCCAAGGAAAGGATCCAGGGATCTCTCCTTCTTTCTTTCTTCCCAAGGAAAGCTGTTTATTTCTGCTTCTGTTTAGACATGTGGACAGGCTTGTCAATTCTTTATAGACAACAGTTCAAATCTCGTTTTCCTAGTATAAAACTCAGTTTGTAGAAATGCTAAACTATGTGTATATGTTATTTGAGGGCTTAAAAATAGAAAGAGGATAAGTTAGAAAAAAATTTTTTTTATTCCAGGGAGCAAAAATTTAATCAGTAAGAACTAATTAGAGGCATTGTTAGGGCCAAGGGATCGTGTGTGTGTGTGGGGGGGGGGGGTTGGGGGGGGCGGGGTGTTCATGCACAGGTGTGTTGGGGAGATGGGGGTGGTGAATGATACTAGATTATACCAACCTGGCACATGAATTAGAGATTCAGGTATTACTAGAAATAAAGAACAAGTTAGAGAAGGTAGTGGACTGTGAGCAGCTAACTGTGAGCAAGCCTGGTTTTACTTTTTAACCACCATCAATCAGTTGTTTCTGGTGGTCTGGGTTTGAAATGAAAGTCCCTCCCTTATAGGAGTAAGTAGAACGAAAGAAAGCTATGTATCCCACCATACACACACACACACACACACACACACACACACACACACACACACACAATCTGCTTTGTTTTGTATGTCATGTGCATGTGCACAACAAATGCAAAGCAAGATGTAAGGTAAACTTGGGAATGGTTACATGGAAAGTTAGTGCTCAAGCTGAAGCTGGAAGATTACAAAAGGTGGTGATCATAAGGGCATTTAAATTAGCCAGTGTAACGAAAAAGATGGGAGATGGTATCGCATATGAGGAAGAGCAAACAGACCAGCTATGACTCTATTGTAGAAATCTCCATTACCACTGACTTTTAGAAATACTTGTGACACTTTGAAAAGAAAGGAAGCATAAACCATTCAAAAAAGCTACCATGGCCACTAGAACTCAAAAGAACTTCTAAGGAGTTGTGGTAAAACTAAGTTTTGACCATGCCAAGAATCAAAATCAATGAGTTCCTATTATGAAGGTCAAAATAACCTCATAACATCATGAGTGTGGAGGGGAACATAAGAAAATTAGAAAGCCAAGGCGGGAAGAGGTCATACTGTGATGAGCTTTATATATCAAAAAGAGGAGTTTATGTTTAATCTTAGAGTTAAGGTTTTTTTTAGTAAGGAAATGTGACATGGTCAGTCATGTGTTTTAGGAAAATTACCTTGGTTGGCTGAATGTGTCCTTCATTATTGAAGAAGACCAAAATGACTTCACAATGTCGCAGTCAAGGTACCTTGTGTCTGACTGTGGCTGATCAGACCAGGTACAAATAGTTCACATGAACATTTGTAGTGGAGGAGTCTCTAAATTTGCACATTTCATGTTTCTTTTGAGCTACTGAAATTCTATTTTGCTCATAGAGCATTGTACCTTCTTTGACATGGGCACACCATGCTAGGTGTCCTTTACCACATCTCACAATTGATTCCAAAGTTCTTCAGAGAGAGTCTCCTTGTAATGCTTCTTCAGTCTGCCATGTGAGCACCTGTCTTGTATGAATTCACTATAAAATAGTCTTTTAGGTAAATGTATATTTAGCATCTGAACAATGTGACTGCTTCACATTGGAGTTGCACTCTCTGTAGTGGATTTTGAATGCTTGGCAGTTTAGTTTTGAGAAAGGTCGTCAGGATCTGGTACCTTATCTTGCCAGGTGATCTTCAGAATCTCCCTGAAACAATTCAGGAAAATATAACTTTAGCAGTTATACGGAAGATAAATTGAAGAGGGGAAAGATGAGGCAGGGAAATGAATCTAAAGGTTGTTGATTAGGCTAGGCAAGAGATGATGAGAGCCTGAACTAGAATGTTGACTGAGTGGAGAGAAATGTTGAGATAAAAATGACAAGGTTTAGCAACTGATTAGGTATGTGGGATGAGTGAAAGCAAGTTGTTGAGAATGACATTGATATTGGGAACCTGAATAACTGGAAGTATAGTGATGTCCTCAAGTATAATAAATTCATCCATAAAACAGAAGAGAATAATAAAATTAGAAAGTATATTCTAATAATATATTATTTACAAGAAATACTCTTGAAAAATAAAGATGTACATAGGGTTAAAATAAGGGGCAGGAGCAAAACGTGTTATCCTTCAGCTGAAAAGGAAAAGGTAGGGGTAGTCTTCATGATCTTAGATAAGGCAACAGTAAAAAGAGGCTTTATTTATTTATTTATTTATTTAACTTTCAACATTCATTTCTACAAAATTTTGGGTTCCAAATTTTCTCCCCATTTCTCTCCTCCCCCCATCCCAAAATGCCAGGCATTCTAATTACCCCTATCACCAATCTGCCCTTCCTTCTAACATCCCTCCCTTCTCTTGTCCCCATCTTCTCTTTTGTCCTGTAGGGCAAGATAACTTTCTATACCCCATTACCTGTATTTCTATTTCCTAATTGCAAGAACAATACTCAACAGTTGTTCCTAAAACTTTCAGTTCTAACTTCTCCCC
>CM053770.1:414321573-414350253 GCA_028658325.1 Potorous gilbertii | reverse complement strand
ATGGCCTGAGCCCATTGAATATTTATTTTGGATGTTTGGGATACAGAAGCCTTGACTTTTATGTCTTTCCCTGATGGTAAGCATTGTTCTTCCTCATTGGAAAGGATGGGAGAAGATATCTGTTCACCAAGAAAGTAACCTTCTATGGCCTTATTTTTTTTTTCTCTTTTTTGGGCATTTTCCCAACCAGTTACTTGACTTTAGAGTCCTTTGTCAAGAATGGGGTATACTCTGGGGACCTGTAAGATATCAGTTCCTCCAAGGTGACACAATCAAGCGTGTACTGGTCTGGGTGCAGGAAAGAATTTTTGTGCCCAAAATCTTAGCAGAGTTTCCTCTCCATAGGCACCTGACCTCCAGTTCTACCAAGCTAGCATGGGGTGGTGGGATTCCGTCAAGCTGTGGAAGCAGGGCCACTATTAAGTGCAAGACAAAGACCAGCTACCTCAGTGCTCCCAGGGGTTTTTATGATCCAGCAATGGTTTCAGGCTGCTGTAGGGGCTGCCTTGAGATCTGCTGCTGTCTGCCCGATGTGGCCTCTGCAGCTGCTGCCTGAGACCAGAGCTATAGGAAGGCCCTTCTCCTTTCCTGGCCAGCTGAATAAAACCCTGTTACTGACCTTTGGTGCCTGTGGGTTGAGGGATCTGAGGACCCCCTGCTGTGACTGGAGATGCCGCTCCCGAAGTGTACTCTTGCCGGAGTCGCACAGCGCCCTGTGGCCAAGGTAGGGTGGGCTCTGCGCTCTGCTTTGTGTCCAATGCAACCAACGTTTCCCGTGGGTCTTTCACATCACCCTGGGCTGGAAATCTGCACTCTGTTCTGCACTTCTGCTGCTCCAAAATTTGTTGAGAGTCCCTCTCTACAGATATTTTATGGGCTGTGTGGGGAGGGCTTGCATTTTTTTTTTTTGTCTTTCTACTCCGCCATCTTGACTCTGCCCCCAAAGGGCAGATTTAATTTAATTTAAAGAGGTAAACAGAAAAAACTACATTTTACTGAAGAGTACTATGGACAATGAATTAATATTAATACAAAACTTACATGCACCAAATCACTTAGCATCTAGGTAAATAAAGGAAAAGTTAATGAGTTAGGGAAAAATAAAGAGAAAAACCTTAATAGTGTTGATCTCAAGATATGCCTTTCAGACCTAGTTAAATCCAACCAAAAATAAACAGAAAAACTTAGTATCTCAGCAGAATTTTAGAAAAGTTATGTATGAATGGCCTTTGAAGATTATTTGGAATAGAAAAGAGCATTACAAGTTCCTCAGCTATAAATGGAAACTTTACAAGAAATGACCATGTCATTAGGTCATTAAAACCTCACAAATGCAAAAAAGCATTAATATTAAGTATATTTTACTTAAAATAATATTCAATAAATGGCCATTGGCAAAAACAATTTAAAATTAATTGAAGATAAATAGTTTAAGCCTAAAGAACAAATTATAGAAACAATTAGAAATTTCATTAAAGATAACAACAATAAAATCATATACCAAAATTTTGGGGATATAGCCAAAGCAATCCTTAAGAGAAAATGTGGATCTCTAAATACTTTCATCAGTAAAAGAGAGAAAGAATCGATCAACAAATTGGGCATCATGTGTTAAGCATTAGGGATTAAAAAAAAAAAAGACAAATGACAGTCCCGGCCCTTGAGGAACTCAGAATCCAATGGTCGCTGTCTTCAAGAAACCTATGTGTAATAGGAGAAGACAATACATAAAGGGGAACCGTGACCCAGGAGGAGTGTTTTGAAGAAGTATGTCAGAGAAAACAGCAACTGGAGCTATAGAGTAAATGATAAATATATTATAATAATATACTAATATAATACATAGCAACACATTTTATTATATTACTAATACAATTAATTATTAATAAATAACAAATATAATATTTCTAGAAATCTTGGATTACTATTCTTAGAGCTATAGTTAGAAAGGGGGGGGGATATAGAACCAGGAGCAAGGGGTAGAAACTGCAGAGATGTAGGTGTAATATCAAGAAAAATATCCTAACAGAATTGTCTAAAACAAGTCCTTGAAAGTCTTCTAGCAGAAGGTAGAGGATGCTTTGTTGGGTATACTATAATGGAGATTACTTTTTTGCATGGATTGTTCACTGAGGTGTCTTTCAGTCCGCAAATTCTGTAATGTTTTCTCCTTTATCATTTTCCAACCTGCCACCACCATGATTGTGCAACCTTAATCCCACTTCATTTTTTACTATTTGTTCTAGGAACTGTAACTGAATCAATATTGCCATTGAGAGTCTGTAAATTGACTGTTGTATATTATGTTCGTTATTTCTGGGATTTCCCATACCAAAAGCCTTGTCTCTAGCCAACACTTTCTAACATATTATCTCCTCTTTAGAATGTAAGCTCTGGGCAGAAAATGTCTTACTTTTATATTTGTATCCCTGGCTATAATCGTGCCTAGCACACAGTAATTGCTTAATATATCCTTTCATTCTATTTCATTCATTCAGGCAGTCTCTCAGTCCTGCAGCACCAATTTCCTGTTAATATTTCAACCTGGATGTTGCTTAGGCATCTCAAGCTCAGCATGTTCCAAATACAACTCATTATCTTTCCTGCCACAATAATACCTTTCTGTGGTCAGATTTCTTTTTTTCTTGTTTTCCGCTCATCCTTTTTTTCTTCTTTTTTCCTTTCTTTTAAATTTGATCTCTGCCACTCAGGCTGTTTACCTGATGTTGCACTGATGTTGCACTGAGGACCACAGGGGACCCTTGTGTCTGGTGCTGTGATAAGGAGGTCCGCAGGAGCTGGTCAGCACTGCTAGAGGCCAGACAGGTCAGACAGATTACCTGGTACTGAGCTAAGGTCCTAGTGGGGTGTCTGTCAGGTGCTAAGGCCTAATGGGTGTTTCTGCTTTTCCCTGTGGCTACAATGAAGCACAGGTAGTCTGGCGTCTAGAGGCTCCCTGTTTGCCTGGGGTTATAAGGGTGGTGCTGGCTGGCTGCTGCCTGTTTGCTTAGACATCCATAGGATAGGCAGTTCTACCTGTTTGCCCAGGGCTAGACTGAAGCATGTGATTGATCTCAGGGCTGGAGTCTTGTCAGTTCCCCTGGATATGCTAAGGCATGTAGGGTGTTCTGGTGCTGACTTTTGTCTGCTTCCTCACACCGGGGCTCAGGATTCCCACTGGTTTGCTGAGGTAGGGCATGCTGTGACAGTCCCAGTCCTGGACTGTACTCTCACCCAAGTGAGATAGAATTTTCTTGCTGATCTCCAAATTTCTTGGGCTAAAAGATTGTTTTATCTTTTTCGCTAGTTCTGCTGTTCCTGAATTTGTTTAGGGGCTCTATTTTATAGTTGTTTGGAGGTAAGTATAAGAGAGTTGCAGTAATTTACTGTTTAATCTGATATCTTGGCTCCCTGAAGTCCTCGTCTGGTTTCTTAAAGATAATTTTTTCGGTAAACTTCTGTATTTGGAATTTTTTGGAATATTTAGGGCTGTTAGTTGCTGTTAAAAATAGTACACCAGGGACTTTATTGATAATAATATGACAGGTGTGGAATTTGCATCATTAAAATGTGAGTTCCTAATAAAAAATATTCATATTTTTTTCATCGAAACAAACCTAAACTACTTGCCCTATTTTGATATTTTACAAACTGCAAGGCCACGGGTTAAGGTTTGCTTTTGTACCTAGAAATCTCAAGTAATCAAGACTTAGTGTTTAATTATTTTCCTTGGAAATTTTGCTCCTTTAAGGGGCTTAATTGACCTTGCTTGCTACATTCTAACTAAGCCTATCTGTCTTGTTATTGGGTCAGTTTAGACTTCCACTGGGATTGCCTTTACATCAGCAAGAAGTCATTAGAAGAAATTTGGGGTGCCTTTGTAATGAGAACCCAAAATAAATTTTCCTAGACACCTAAGGGAATTGTTTATGGCACAGGGATGCCGAGAGAAAATTTGGTTCACCCTTCATTGAAAGGTACTCTTAGAAAATTTTGTTCAGACTCCAGTTGGATGGAAACAGAGTCTAAACATCATTTCTGCCAAAATGAATTTGAGTTTTCCCAGCAGTACTTATTAGGAAGTTCTTCTCTGAGCAATTTATATCTTCAGATTTATCAAACACTGAGTTATTAAGTTCAATTATTTCTGATTCTTCCTTATCTAAATGGTTCCATTAACTACTTTTCTATTTTTTAGCCAATAACAAATACTTTTGATTATTAGATCTCTAAGTGCCATTCTTCACTTCATCCTATTTTTAAAAATTATTTCTCTTGATGTTCTAGACCTTTGGTTTCCCCAGTTTTGCTATTATTTTGTCTAGCTCTATTGGTACAGCAGGAAATGTGTAGACTGAGATAATAAGATTTTTTTATTATATTGACACAACCCAACCATGAGCATCAAGTACCTCTAGTTATTTAAATAATTCTTTATTTATTTAAAGGTAGTTTTGTAATTATATCTATGAAAAATTTGAAAATAGGAGGGGTCCTAAGTCAGAATCTTGGGATATATCCATAGTTGAGTGTGTAATGTGGAGAATGGACTAAGTGCACTGTTCTCTTCTATCTTCTGGCTCTGAATCCTGCAGCATGGGAATTTTTAATCAATCTGATTTCTTTGTTTCCTTTCCTCCTTTCTTCATATGTTTGGGCAGAATCAGTGCCAGTCAATTCTTGCAAGGTTTGGGGTATTCAGGCATATTCATTCCCATGGTAGATCCTTGCGACCAGGGCCTGGTCACAATGAAAGAAGGAAAGTAGAGAGGAAAGAGGGAAGGGAGGAAGGGAGGGAGGGAATAAAGCAAAAAGAGGGAAAGAGAAAAAAGAAAAAGATATTTATTAATCATGGACAATGTGTAATGTAATAAGAGAAATGTCAGAGAAATTCCTACTCTCAAGGTATCCACATTCTAATAGAAAGAAACAATACAAATATCACCTGCAAGACATGGGGTCAAAGTCTTCTCTTGTCACTTAATATCTGTGTGAAACTGGACAAGTCACTTAATTTCTACATGCCCAGGAAACTGCCTAGAATTTATTTTCTAAGTTGGGAAGCAACCTAGCACACTGGAAATTGTGATGAACATGGAATTCAAAGGATCTCAGTTCAAATTCCAGCTCTATTTACTATATGTATGACTTTGGGATTTCTTAAGCTCTTTGGATCTCAGGTTCCTCATCTGTAAAAGGAAGAGTTTAGGGCTGGACTAGATCTATAATGCTAATTTATAGGATCATAATCTAATCTGAACATGACATGATCAAGGATGGAGATATGCTGGTGGAGTTGCCATATGAGGACTTCTTTACATTGACAAAGAAATCCAAGAGCCTTTGTATTCAAATTGTAACCATTTTGTCACTCTTTTGTTTCATTGGAATGTTTGATGCATTTACATTTTAAACTTATAATATAAAATATAAGTATAAATTTACATTTTAAAATAATTGCTGGGGGTTTTACATTTTTGGGCTGATTTTTATTTAAAATTTCTCCTTTTTAAATAATATCTAATATTTACATAGTATTTTAAAGTTTGCAACTTACTTTCAAATATATTATCCCATCCTTCTCAACAACCCCATGAAATTGGTGTCTTTATTTCCCTATTATACTGATGAGGCTGGAAAATGTTATGACTTTACCAAGGTCACAGTTACCAAGCAGAATTTAAATTTAGGTCTTCATAACTTCAAATCCAGCCTTTAAAGTATGCTGCCAGATAGATGCCTCTGTTATTTATTAGCACTGATTATAGATTTCTCCTGCTCCTTCCAGTTTCTCCTAGTTGTCCTCCCCTAGACCAAAATCCTTAAATAAGGTTAGATCTTTTTTCTTTCTCTTTTTTCCCCATCTCAAGTAAGAGTGTTGCTGACCCCAGTTTCCTTCCTAAAATACTCTTTCTTCTTACCACCCAAATAAGATTTAACACCAACCCCCTAAAAAAACCAAAAGCCCAAACCCCCCAAAACATAGCTTCCTCCCTTCTAACATCTGGATTACATGGGAACAATTTTTCATTTTGGACTTGTACCTTTCCTTCCCTTTCTCTGTGTATGTCCATCTACAATATATATTTTTGCAGGAAGGTAGGTTTTAATCCCAAAAGCATTGATTTAATTCCTTTTTTTTCCTCCTAACTTTTCCAGTCTTCTTAGATATTTGTTAGAGTATTTTGCCACTGAATATTGTCTTTGTTTTCTCAGTGACCTTCAACAAATATGAGGTTTGTTTTTTTTTAAGCAATAGCATTGTCTATTTCTAAAAGCTTGAGTTTACTGATTTCATTTCTTTATTATTTTTTGGAGCGGGGAAGGCAAGGCAATTAGAGTTAAGTGACTTGCCCAAGGTCACACTAGTGCTAGTGAGCATGTCAAGTGTCTGAGGTCAGATTTGAACTCAGGTCCTCCTTACTCCGGGGCTAGTACTCTACTCACTTCACCACCTAGCTGCCCTTGTTTATGATTTTCTAATAACTATTTACCTTTTCCCACTCTCATTGGAAATGATTACACAATGAATATCCAGCTTATCTCCATTTTCTACTGAGAAATAATACAAATTCCTTCTTTCTGGCAAAGATCTATCTTTCTTTAGGTTCTTAGGTTCAGCTTTGCAGGATGGGGTTTTTTTTGCAGGCAAACCAAACTAATTTGCTTTTGGGGAATATAGATTCCAATTTTGTTTTTAATAGATAGGAAGTCGTCTTGAGTATTTTGAAGGATTTTTCCTTGGTACATGAAGGTCTTTCTTTTAACAACCCTGTTGTTGTTTTCTTGACACAGAAATTCTGAATTTTGGATACAATGTTTCTTGATGATTAATTAGGTTTTCTCTCCGCTGTCCTATGGATTCTAGCTATATGTATTCTCTTTTTTTTCAATATTTCTGTGAAATTTTCTTATCTTCTTTTCTGAGGTGTCATACTTTTACCAGAGTTTTTAATCTATCATGTTTTTTTCTGGATTTCTGTGATGCTTATTATATTATTTTTCAGAATCCCTATTGTTTTAGAGAGTTTCTGTATCCCATCTCTGATGCTTATTACTTGTGTGACAGTAGGTGGGTCAGTTATATTTCCTGGGCTTCAGTTTCCTCATATGTAAAACGGATAGATTGGACTAGATGACCTCTTTGGTCCCTTTAATCTTTACATCTATGTTTTTATGTGCTAAATTGTCTACTCTTCTATTTGTCTTTTGGATTCTTTTCTTTGTGATCACTGATTTCTACTCTAATTCCCATCTTAATTTCTTCATTTAATTTCTGAAGCATTTTGCAACTTCTTGTCAATGATTCACTCTAATTTCTGGAGGACCCTTAAATTTATTACCTCACTTTCCTTTTTCATCAGGGATTTTTGAGTCACTTAGCAATATTATATCATAAGATCACAGATTTAGAGCTCAAAGGAACTTTTTAAAGGCCCCTTCTCCACTGTCTTTTTCTAGATTGGTTGCTCACTTATTTTTAATCAGTCTTAATGCTATTTTATCTAAATAAGGGTTGGGTCAATACCTAATCTTTTTTCTTGGTATTTATTCTAGCAACTAATTTCCCTGTTCACTGCTTTCTCTTGACCAGAACAGACAAATTCATAATGTTAGTGACCTCTTCATATGTGAATAAGAAGGTCTAGTTTAATCACTGATGCATATCATCTCCAAGAAGAGACAATTAATGCTTCTTTTTGTCTTCCTGTGGAAGTCCTTTCTCTTCTCTACAGATTCATATCCTATCATTCCTCTCCCTCATCCATAGTTGCCTGCTTTTTTTATTGGTAGGGCTGAATGAGTTTATGGTCTTTCCCCAGTTAAAAAGGTTGGAGGATCAAAATTATTCCAAATCAGCTAGGATCAACTGGGAGAACTTTTATGAGTCAGCTTGATCAATTCACCAACTAATATTCATTAATCACCACCCTCTATCTTTCAGTCACTGTGCTAAGTGCAATGAGACACAAAGAAAGTTAAGACAGTTCCTGATCTCAAGAAGTTTAAACGCTAGTGGAAGAGACAACATGTAAATAAGCATGCACAAATAAGATATGTACAGGGTAAATTTGGAGATAATATCAAAGGTAAAATGCTAAGATTAAGGAGGAATGGAAAAGGAGTTTTGTAGAAGGTGAGGCTTGAAGCTAAGGCTTGAAGGAACAAGGTGGAGATGAGGAGGGAGATCATTTCATGCATGGAAGACAGATAGTGAGAATATTTACTCAATAGATAAGAGTTTTGTGTTTGGAAAATAGCAAGAAGGCCGATTTGACTGGATAGAAGAGTATAGGGAGGAGAGAAGTATAGTGTGACAAGGCTGGAAAGTTCAGACGAGTCCAGGTTATGAAGGGTTTTAAAAGTCAAACAGAAGATTTTAGTTTTTATCTTGGAGGCAATAGGAAACTACTGGAGTTTATTGAACTGGGGGTTAAGGAGAATGAGATTATCAGACCTGTGCTTTAGGGTGATCAATTTGACAGTTGATTGGAGGATGAACTGGAATAGGGACAGAATTGAGGAAAACCAACCAACATGCTATTGAAATAATCCAAGAGTGAAATGATGAGAGCTGATACAACAAGGGTGGTGTCAGATATCTGAGAATGTTACAAAAGGTGTGAGTTTTGGATGAATAATGAAATCATTTTTGGACATGTTGAATTTCAGATATCTAAGGAACATCCAGTTCAAGATGTCTAATAGATAAAGAGGTACAAGACCGTATAGGTCAGGAATGAGGTTAAGGCTAGACAAGTAGATCCAAGAATCATTTGCATAGAGATAATTAAAACCATGGGAACTGATGAAATCACCAAGTGAAATGGTAGAGAAGGAGAAGAAAAGTAGGCCAAGGACCAAACCTTAAGGGACCCCCAGGATTAGTGAGCTTGATACGAATAAAGATCCAGAAAAGGAGACAGAAGAGGAGCAATCACTAGGGTAGGAGGAGAACCAGGGGACAGCAGTGTCACAAAAACCTAGAGATAAGGCCAATGCTTACAGAGAAGACAAGGAGAATGGAGATTAAGAAAGGACCCCTAGATTTAACAATTTCAGAGATCATTAGTCATTTTAGACAGACTCCTTTGAAGCCACAGCTCAAAATATAGGTCTAACAAGACACACTAGAGAAGGTTTCAGGAATTACAGTAGATGCTGCCAATCAAGGCTCAGAAGTGAGTCTGGATTGACATTATGAAGAACTACCTTGTAATTAGGTAGGAACTATGTAGTCATGACTCAAAATATGGGGCTTTCCCCAGTGGTAATTATCTATATTGAGGTAGAGGAGGAGCATTCTTTTGTATCTTCATCTTGTTATTTTAATTTTTTTTAACTGGTCCATTTTTTCATTGCTCTAACATGGTGAGATTAGGAGTTCATTTGAGATGCAATTTATACCTCTGCCACTTTGTTGAAAGTTAAACCAACCCTCTCATTTTGTAGATGAATAAACTGAAGTCTAGCAAGGTTCACAAACTTTTCCAAAGTTATAAAACTAGGAAGTAATAGAGACAGAATTAAAACCTAAGTTTTTGACTTCATAAAATATTTTCCCATAATACCTAAATATCCTTCAGATTACAGGCTACTTATTTTAAAAATCGGATAACACAAAACATTCCCTGAAGGTCACAGAATTAATTGTAATCCAACTGGCTTCTATCCTTTTATTTTAATATTTTACAGCTGCATTTAGGCTGGATATTCTTTCATTGTATTTTAAAATTTAGAGATGAATCCAGGACTCTAGGATTGTTTCTATCCATTGGGGCTCCTCTGACCCACAGACATTCTTTATCTGGAAAGTATTCAGGAGAATTCTTTTGGAGTAAATTCAAGGAAATGTAAAGAATTTTATAACTGGACTAAACAGAAACCAAACCATTGCTCCATATCCAGCTCTCCCCAACCGGTCCTCCTTTCCCACTCACCCATTACTTGCAGGTTTCTCATCCTGTAACTGAAACTTACTCTTTTATTATCTTTGTCATCTAGAAATTCCTGTTTCTTTTGTAACTCAGTGTAAGGTCAAGCAAAATAAGATCTTTTTCTGTTTTTGTTTTACTAAAAGTGCCTCAGAATAATGTGATAAAGGAGGATTTTTCCTATGCATTGTTGGGTCTGGGGAAGATTTGTAAGAAGGTCCAGGTCTTTTGTTAATGAGGCACTTGTTCCCAAGAGATGTGATGCTCTCTTGCTCTAAAAAGTGTATAAAGACTCTGTGCGGGTTTTATTTTGGGGCTTAGTTTTTAGAAGTGTTTGACCAGAGAGGACGCTGGGCCACTGAGAATGGGTCACATAGGCTTTAGTAGACTGAGGGGTTCATGGAAAAGTTAAGAATCCCTGCTATAGAGGATATGGAGGTGCCCCTTGGTATCTTCTGGAGAGAGTGGTTCAGTTATTGGAACTACTAGATGAATTGGTTAGACTGGATCCTTAGAAAGAGAAATTCTTGTGAGAGGAGTCATCCCTTTGTGATGACCTATAAAAGGTATCTTCATTGAGACAAATGTTTTCCTTTTTGACTTTTTTTTCTGGAGCGATACTGAAGGTATGATGCAGAATGACTGCCCATCCCCCTTCCATCCCTATAAAGAACTATTAAGGTGTTAAGGGAAAGACTTGTGGCAGAAGCTCATCTACATGGCTCAAAAGGAGATTTCACAATTTCATTCCTGAGCACTTGCCTTCTAGCTACAAAAGGGAATTTCCTAGGAATTTTGATCACAGAAACTAGATTCCGACACATAGGTGGGGATTTCCTGGGCAGTGTCAGCTTTGTGGGTTGCCTCATTGGTAATTGTAGGTTCAAGAGTGAGGAAATTTGGGCTTCTGTCTAGAGATGAAAGTTTTCTGAGGGGCACCAGACTTAGAGATTGCTGCTAGCCTCAAATTGTAGAGTAAGGGTATCCAACCTTATCTTTAGAGGAGGGGACTTTCCTGAACAGCATGCCTCTCGGAGAGAGAAGATTTTTGGTGTGTGTGTGTGTGTGTTGTGTGTGTGTTGTGTGTGTGTGTGTGTTGTGTGTGTGTGTGTATGTGTGTGTGTGTGTGTGTGTGTATGGCTCCTGGTGCTGAATACAGCAGCTTCAAGGCACCAAAAGCAAGGAAATAAATGAGCATGGAATCTGGAACCTTACATCCTGTTATTATAGTGAGTAATTTGTATAGTGAAGATCTGATGAGAAAGGAATTGTTTATCTAGCAGCCCCAAATATGTTTCTCTTCCAGTTGTCTGTCCAAACCATAACTTGGTATTACAAGTCAGGGTGGGAGGAGCTGTACAAGATTATGTGAGAAAAAGAGTAAGGAAAAGTGTATTATTATTTATGGACAATTGTGAGTCCCTTTGTGTGTTTTCTGCATTTTTTGATGGACAAGGGATTCTTTTGCATGTGTTTTCACACTATGTGGGGTGAAATAAAAACTGCCCTGTACTCAATATGCATTTCACAATAAAATAATCAATAAAAGCTGCCCTGTACCCAATATGTATTTCACAATAAAATAATCAATGAAAGCTGTCCTGTACCCAATCTACATTTTATGGGATCGTAGATCTGAAACTGTCAGGAAACTTAAAGACTGTCTAGTTTGAGGAAATAGAGTCCTAAGAAGCTTAAGTGAATTGTCCCAAATCACCTAAGGAGCAAGCATCAGAAATAGGATATGAACCCAAGGACTCTGACTTCAGACCCAGGGCTCTGTTACCCTGAACACTCCTTTACCGGGAACACACACCTGTGAAGACTTGTTGTTGTTTAATACTGCCTAACAGTTTGGGGAACCCATATGGGTTTTTCTTGGCAGAGATACTGCAGTGGCTTGCCATTTCCTTTTTTAGCTCATTTTACAGATGAGGAAACTGAGGCAAACAGGGTTAAGTGACTTGCCCAGGGTCACTCAGCTGGTCTGTGTCTGAGGCCAGAGACCTAATTAGGCAAGAGTAACATTCTGAAATTTCCCAGGGTGAGCTCTGGCTGGGGATGGGTTACAACCATGTAAAATATAAAGGGTGTTTGTTTCCTGTGTGCAGAAGAGGAATCCTTCTGACGGTGTATATATCAGAACATGGTTGAAACAGTCCAGGCAAAATTTCATTCTCGGGAATTTTATACCCAAATATGACTGTTACTTTCTAGTCTCCACTTTCCAATCCAATTTTGACCTCATTGTGTTATTGGTTGTACCACGTAGGGACAATGCAGTGTAACTGAAAGATCATTGAATTAAGAGTTGAGGGATTTATGTCCAAGTCATGAATCTTCCTCTTACTGTGTGAGTTAAAGCAGTTACTCAACCTCTTCACACCTCAGAGTCCTCCTCTATAAAATGAAAATAATACTTGTACAACTTAACCTCACAAGGCTGATATAAGGATCAAATGAGACAATGTCCATAAAGGTGCTTTGTAAACAATTAATTGCTTTCTACACGGCAGCCACTTCTTGTTCTGCAGGAAGGAAAATAGACCACAGAACATAGCTGTAGAACTGGAAGAGATCTTAGAGGCCATCTCATTTTAAAGAGGCCCAGAACCGTCAAATAACTTGTCAAAGATCACACAGGCATTAAGTGACAGCCAGTGTTCAAACCTGGGTCTTCTTGTAAATACAGTATTGTTTGTTTTTTTTTTCCACAGCACCATGCTGCCTCCAAAGAGTATTTTCCTGGAACATATTTCATAACAATTTATCTCAAAATAAATTTTGGAACTACTCAGGAGATTCAAATATCTAGGAGCAAATCTCATGAAAAAATTACCAATTTTTTTCATACCCTTATTTTCTTGCCTTTATCCTCATCATACCACACATGTCAAGGCTAATTGGGTTCAAGGCACTGAACGGAGTGTTTTCATTTTGGTTTCAAGTCAATTTACATTTTCCGTCATTCTCCCTGTCACCCCAGCTTCTATCCACCACCCCAAGGGCATTATCAATAGTTCTCTAAAATGTCATTTTTGACCTTTCCATCTTGATTTCCCTCTAAATAAATAACTGGATACAAATGGATTGTTATTACTTGGATTTAATTTAACATCAAGATACTATCAGAATTTTTTTTTTTAATCCTCTAGAACCTTTGTGTTTTCTGAGTTCTAAAACTCCTGTTTCTGGGCTTTAACTTGCTAGATGAGAAACTAGGAGAAAAGAGAGATGTGGAAAGAAATTAATCAATCAACAAGTGTATATTAAATGTCTACTATGTACCAGGCACTGTGCTAAATGAAAATGGTGCAATGACAGTACCATTCCATTATTTTGGAACATGGCTTCTCTGTCACCATGAGGGAAAAAACAAAACTGGACCTGGGCTAGGGACTGGGATGGAGATTTTTGTGTTCAATTTAAGGTGCTCAGTGTCTCTGGACTAGCAGTCCTGGTGAAAATCTGACACTCCTTTCTTCCCTGGTATGTCTTAGCACAACTAGTTCCTTCTTCTGCACCTCTGATACCATCTGCCTCGCTTTAGGCATGGAATTTAAGTCCTCCCAGTATATTCATTCTCTCTCTCTCTCTCTCTCTCTCTCTCTCTCTCTCTCTCTCTCTCTCTCTCTCTCTCCCTCCCTCCCTCTCTCCCCCTCCCTCCCTCCCTCTCTTCTGAAGGTGCAGGGATACAAGAGGCATTCAGAGCCAAGGTCCAAGGAATGTCTCAGGGCAGAAGTGTATTAACCCCTACCTCCAAGTCTTCGCATAAGGGCTGGAGCCACACTTCCGAAGGATGGCCCACCCCCGGCCGGTGATAGGCTGCTGAGAATAGCAACAGCCTGTGTCACTGGAAAGGGCAAAGCTTTCTGAAATAGAAACAAAAGTTGTTCACGAATCACTCCGGCTTGGCCTGAGGTTCCCCAGCGCCCCCTCCCCCTGAGTCATCCCGCACCCCCATTCTTCTGCTGTCACAGCCTCCTATGCCATGCTGCCATGGGGAATGTAACCACTCCAACTTCTGTCGGCAGGGCAGGTTCTCATCTCGCATACCCCGAGGAAAGAAGGTAACTTGGCGATGACATGATCATGGTACCTGTTCAAAACGTAGAGGAGCCCAGACCGCTGTGCCACGGCAGGAGAGCGGCGGAGAGGGACAGCACGGACAGCCTGGGCGGCGCTCAGCCGCAGCTTCCCGCTGCGAGAGGTAAAAGGCACCCCCACCCCTTCCCAGTCCCCCAAGCCGGGCCAGGGACCCCGGGACTCTGAGCAGCCAGCCCGGCTAACGCTGCTGCCCGAGGACCAGGATGCGAGAGGGATCGGTGCCGGGGAGCCGGGCGATTGGGGCGAAGCCCGCTCCTTGGTAGGTACTGACCTTGTTTAAAGACAAAAGGTGAGCGGCGAGCAAGGTCTCGGGGCTGGGACTGGTCCGGGAGCAGCCAGTCCCGAGCGGCTATTTGTCTCCTTCCTTAGGGCCGTGCAGCGGCATGCGTACCACCTTCTCACGGTAGAGAAGGCAGAAAGATGTTCGCCTCCATCTGTCCATCCATTCCCGTCCATCCCACAGATCCATCCGTCGGGGATGGGGACGTGGTTGTTCAGGCGTGTTCATCTACTCCCTGGCACAATCACACAGCCCCCTAGAAAAGCGCATTGTTGGATGACAGCGTCCTTAACCTTGCTTAAGTTAAATGGAAAATATAATAGTAAAGTCATTCAGGAGCATTCTTCCACACACCCCCTTTTTCAGATCTCGCACTTGCGCCTATTTGCAATGACTTTAAACCTCTTTTTAAAGCCTGGACTGTCTTCTTGGAAGGAAACTTTTCCATTACTTTTGCTCATAAAGCTTGAGCTAATTCATTTCACTTGTCTCCGCGAAAGCAAAGTAACTTTCTTTGGCTCTAAAGTTACTTTGTTTTCAGTGTACATGCAAAAATTTCCAGTGCCACACAGCAGGTTTCTGGCTCCCTCTCCTCGTTCAGTATGTGCTCAAAGAATGAAAACTAATTTTGCTATTAGCCAAAGTCTAGCATAATCAGATAAATCTGCTGCTGAAAATAAAAATCATATACTACATTCCAAAGACAAAACTGTGGGCATCCTTTGTAACTAAGGGTGTCTGTGTGTCAGAATATGACACATTCATTCATAATTTAAGTGTGTAGCTAAACCTACATAATAATGAAGTCTTATAATGGGATTCTACCATATTCCTGGATTTTTAAAAATGTCATTTTTGGTTTTAAAAAAATGTTCTTTGACTGAATACTTGTTTGCTGACAGCTGTCTTCCACTAATAGATCATTCAGATTTAATTGTAATTCACTTTGATCTTTAGGGCATCAATATTTCTTTTCTCTCTATAAAATTTCAGACTATTCACATAGCTTCACATGTGAAAAATAAGTTATGTGATAGAGTAAAACATTTGATAATGTTATGCAGTAATTTAATTGGCAAAGATTTATCAAATGCCTACTACGTGCAATATACTATTAGGTACTGGGAAAGATAGAAAGATTTATGAGACATGGTCTTTACCCCACAGAATTGTTAAACCAAGGGAGAGAAGATATGGATACAATTAATTGTATATGAAATGTCATATGTTAAATGCATAATAAACGTAGACCTAGGTTCTGTGACTATTCAGACGAGGGAGAGATCATTTCTGTTAGAGATTAGCAGAGGTGGGCATTTAATCTGGACTTTAAGGGATTTAAAACTATGCAGAGATGGGAGTGTCAATAAAGGAAGCAGGGATTTCAGGGAGAAGAATAAATATTAATTGATTGATTTTATGAAAAAATGAATGATATAGTGATATCATCATAATAATTATTTAATAGAATATAAGCTCCTTGAGTGCAGGAATTGTTTTCTTTGTAACTTAGCACTGAAACAGTCTCCTGCATGTAGACACTTAAATTTGTTAAATTCAATAATATGTAGCATTTATTTTTTTCATTAATTTTATTTATTTTCAGTGTCCTACAATCACTACCTTGTAACTTGGATTTTTTTTTTCCCTTTCCTCCTTCTACTTCCCCTCCTTCCCCAAGATGGCATACAATTTTATATAGGTTCTACACATGCATTCCTATTAAATACATTTTTACTATAGTCAAGCTGTGTAGGAGAATTAAAATGAATGGGAGAAATCATACAACAAACCAAAATGTAATACACACACACAAAAAATGATCTTCTACATTCTGCAATTGAATTCCATAGTTCTTTCTCTGGATGTGGAACGCATTTTGCCTTAAAAGACCATTGGGAATTTTTTTAAGTCCTTGCATTGCAATGAAGTTCCAAGTCTACCAGAAAAAACTCTCCCACGCTATGGTCGCTGCTGTGCACAAAGTTCTCCCGGTTCAGCTCCTTTCACTGAGCATCGGATCATATAAGTCTTTCCGGGCCTCTCTGAAGTCATCCTGTTCATCATTTCTTATAGCACAATAGTGTTCCATTACATTCATATACCATAATTTATTCAGCCATTCCCCAATTGATGGGCATCCCCTTGATTTCCAGTTTTTGGCCACCACAAAGAGTGCTGCTATAAATATTTTTGTACATGTGGGACCCTTTCTCATTTTTATGATCTCTTTGGGATACAGTCCTAGAAACTATATTCCTGGGTCAAAGGGTAGTACATTGTTGTAGCCCTTTGGGCATACTTCCAAATTGCTCTCCAGAATGGGTGGATTAGCTCACAGCTCCATCAGCAATGAATTAGTGTTCTAGCTCTCCCATATCCCCTCCAACATTTATCATCTTCCTATTCTGTCATGTTAGCCAATCTGATAGGTGTGATGTGGTACCTTAGAGTTGTTTTGATTTGCATCTTTCTAATCAGAAGTGATTTAGAACATTTTTTCATATGACTATAGATATCTTTAATTTCTTCCTCTGAAAACTGCCTGTTCATATCCTTTGACCATTTATCAACAGGGGAACATGTAGCATTTTAAGATGCAGAAATAACTTGTTAAATAAATCTTATGAGTTAGGTAATGCAAATACTGTTTTGCAGCTAGAGAAATTGAGACTCAGAGAGGTTAAATGAATTGTCCAGATATAACTATTGATTATGTGCTTGGACGAAGGGTTTACATTATTGTGGGAAAATGAAATTGGTGACTAATGGAAAAAAATACATTTGGCCTTGAAATTCTTTTTTTTGTACTTATATTTGATTTTGAGAATCTCTTATCTATGAATTAAAAACTCTACTAAAGTAATGAAGCTCCACTGTTAAGACTGGACTCAATGAATGGGAAAGTTCCCCAGATTTCTTATTCTATACCTCTCTTCACTTATTCCCTGATACACTCTTTAAATTGGGAGTAAACAGTGTCATCTCTCAACAAGTTCCAGCCCAAAGTAGAACTGCTATTTGTCCTTTAAGTATTGCCTTCACTGTCTGGCTCACATCTTTCCTAACAGTACCAATTCAGAATAAGAGTAAATAGAAATAGTAGTAAATCAATAAAAGGGAGAAGGTGATAATGTCATAAGAAAAAGATTTGCTAGGCAAGTAAATAAATTAACTGTGAATAATTGAATATTGGTTGTGTAATTTTGTTGGTTTTGATAAAATGGTATATTTTTGATGGGGTCTACAACTATACAACTTCATAAATCTCTCACAGAAATGCAAAATATAATTTATAAACACTGATAGCTGACATTTGTATAGCTGATACTGTATTTATATTATCTATGCAGTTTACTTATATAAAAATGTACTTATACCCCCAAAAATGTATTGAAATTGAATTCTTTGGGTATTAAAAATGGTAAGTGACAAGAATATTATGGCTATTCCATTTATATTTTAAATATATTTATTATTTTTTTCATATTAGGATTTAAAATTCTTAATTATTTCTAAAAGAAAAAAAAACCCTTCCTCTCATCTAGATTGAATCCTCATAAACAAAGGAAACAAAAACAGCTGATACAACCACTACATCTGACAATATAAATGATATTCTGCCTTCTAGTCTTTTGCCCATCTTCCACGAGGAAGGATGTGCATTTAAATGAAAGCATTACTGTATAGAAAAGGACTCAAAATGTTCCTTTAAAAAATCGTGGCAACTGAATCTTGCCTTGTTTTTCCTGCAAATGGGTTGGACTATAGCTGAATAGATGAACTAAATTATTAATAGGAACTTTTCTAAACTACCCAAGGCATGTATGAGTTTCAAAGGCAATGATATGTATATGTTGCATAATGTGGTTGCAGACACATATACTCTATGTTAAAGAAAGGTGCTTTGTAAGACAAACATTTCATTCAATCGTTTTGGTCTTTAAAATTAAGAATGATAGTTCTACTTAATGAGAAGAGGCAGGAGGCCCGAATTCTTGGCCCAGCTGTAACACTAGTTGTTTGATTTGGGACAAGTTTACCCATCCTCTCTCCATTTATTCAGCTATAAAGAGGAAGGAGTTAGATTAGAAGATCTCTAAGGTCCTATCCAGCCCTAATAATATTTAAGATAATATTTGCCTCATACTTAGGGCTTCCACTTGAAGGATCTACTCCTTTCTACTTCTCTATAGCATCTATGACTTCTTTTATATAATTTAGAACATTAATGATTATGAAGTCATTCATGGAGGAAGGTTTCTGCATTTCTCTAGAGGCAGAAATGGAAGCATGAAGAAGGTGAATTACACAATGAGAGCAGAGGGGTCATGGAATTATAGACTTAAGTCTGGAAGGGACCACAGTGGACACCTTATCCAACTCTTTTGGTTTACAAATGAGGAATTCGAGATCTAGGGAAGTTAAGTGACTTGACCAAGGTTATCTACACAGGGCTAGAGGCAGGAATAAAGTCCTGTGTCTTTTCTGTTATATAAACCACACCCTCTCTGCCTGAGGGTATTCTCTCCTTGTGACTCTCCCAAGATTCTATTATCACATCATAAGGATTATTGATTCAAAAGATTCTCCTTGACTTTGGGGGTACAATGGAAAAAATACTGACTAGAATAAGAGAATTCTATTCAGATCCTACTTATGCTTACTACCTATGTGATCATGGGCATATGATTTGGTTTATTCAAATGTAAAATGAAAAGATTGAATTAAAGTACCTTGAAGATTCCTTCTATCTCTAGTTCCATGACCATATTATCCTACATATCCTTCTCTCGCTTTCTGTCTCACCATCTCTCCTTCCCTCCTCTGTCTCTCTCCTTCCTCCCTCCTGTTCTTCTTCCTTTCTCTCTCTCTTTCCCTCCTCTTTCTTTTTCTTCCTTTTTCTCTCCACCTCTGTCCTACTCCTTTTCTTTCTCTTTTTTCCTTTCCTTCTTTCCTTCCTTCCTTCCTTCCTTCCTTCCTTCCTTCCTTCCTTCCTTCCTTTCCTTTCCTTTCCTTTCCTTTCTTTTCCTTTTTTCTTTCTTTCATCACAGGAGCTAGAACTCATATTGGTACAGTTAAAATCAAGAAGATCTGGGTTTTTGCCTTGAGACTCTGGACAAGGGCCCTTTACTTCTCTGAGATTTAGTTTCTTCATGTATAAAATTAGGAAGTTGAACTAGATGGCCTCTGAGGTTTCCTTAAGCTCTGGAACTGTGATATGGTCTTGTTCTCCCGTTGGTTTTCCTCTCTTCTTCCTTCTTATAGAAAAGTAAGAAATATCACAGATGGTATTCACTCATTACACATGTAACTCCATCTTGATTCGAGCCTAGGCAGTTTCTTGCAGGACACTCCTGTGATGTTGAGTGCTGCAATGGCAGAGGGAGAAGATCCTTCTGATGGGTGAGAGCCTTTTTAAAGTAGAAAGACTCCAGATGGGTGAGAGGCAGGGCAAATTTTCAGTGGTGAAGGGGATGCAGCACTCAGCATTACAGGACTGGTCTTTTATAAATTGCCTCAAGCTGGGGCTGGGAGTGAGGTTACACATATATACAAGATTATAGCTTCATAATTTCTGATACCTCACTCAAGCCAACACACTGATAGAAATTAGTCAGCCAAGATTCACAAATTTCAAGTGGAACTTTGCCTATAAAGGCTTCATTACAAGGAGGCTTCACCACAATTCTGTCTTTCAAGAGAGGACATTATTGGCTGTACATATCAGACTATGGTGTATGTAATATGTGCATATAAAGGATGAATCAGGTCATTTTAAAAATATTTTTTAATTATAGGAGACTTATGTGGTTCATTATCTAAACATATCTAAACACTTAAAAGTTAATTGCTACATATACAACTTCAATAGCAGCTTCACCAGTAGCATTTTTCCAATAAAAGTTAGTTTAACCTGTGACTAGTAAAGTCACGCATACATGTTAAGGATACATTTCTTATTCACTTTCCTAAAAAATGTATTAAATCTAAGCTGAAGACTCATGAATTTCTGAGATACTTCCTGATTTAGCACCAATTGAGAAAGTTATGTTCACAGTACATGTTCAATGGTGTGCTGTTGTTTTCCTAGAAAAATCTGGGTTTATTCATGACACAAAAGCTTTTCTCTTCTGATACATCATATGATCTATTGGTGCCCAATCTTCTCTTAAAGTTTACCTCAGGTCCTTTTCTGATGTCCCTAGCTCTTTGGACTATTTCTCAGGAAATTTCTTTGTCTTTACTTATTTGTATGCATGTTACATTCCTTGCCCCCAGTAGAATGCAAACTTCTTTGAGGAAAAAAGTTTTATTTTCGTTTCTATCTCTAGTGCTGAACACAGTATTGTGTTGTGTTGTGTTATGGTAAAGTGGAAAAAGTGCTGCATTTGAGGTCAGAACTCTAACTACCTTTGTGACACTGGGCAAGTTACTTGAGCTGCTCTAGGCCACAGGGTCCCCATCGGAGGAATACTAGCGTTGGACCAAATGCCTTTTAAGTTTGTAATCATATGATACCAATAGGTGCTTAATAAATGTCAGTTAAATAAGATAAGAATCTCTGACTTGGAAGAGACCATTTTGTAAGTGACTGAATTTCAGGACTATTCTAGTCCTTCTACAGTAATTGGGTCATTTTTCATAAGGCTCAACAAAGATGTACATAAAGCTGATTTTAGAGGCTTTTAAAAGTAACTGTTTTTAAATTATAAAAATTTTAATTAAGAAAAACAATAAAAAAATAACCATTTTCTTTCATTTATATTAGTATAAAATTTATTTTTGAGATATGTTAGATATAATTTTTTTTTAAAAAAATGTGAAATTGTCTTTACCTAAAGTATTGAATGCTTCTTCAGAAATCCTCCTGATTCAGACTAGTTTGGCATTATATTTGTGGATTACCAAACTGTATTTCATCATTTGTAGACCTTGGTCTTTTCAGGTTTATAGTTCTGAAAGGAAGGTAAGAAAGGTGGATAATGACAGTGGAGAAGTCAATTTCTTTAAGTGAAACCCTTGATTTAGACATGGAAGGTTTTTGTTTGTTTGTTTGTTTTTAAGAGAGACATAGAGTTACGAATAATATGTACTTTGTAGTAAGAGTTCCAACCTGAATGGGATATTTCATTTTATTTAGGAAACTATAGGAAACCCCAAGGCAGGGTCACAGAAAGACTGTTTCATGGCACAAACAGGTTTATTTTATATAGGGGCTGCCAAGTTTGAAAGCAAAAGCCATTCAAGCATTAACTGGTAAACACTGATGTGTTGGGTAGTAAAAGGGTGGCATTTTTCTGCCTTATATTTCTCTGTTATCAGAGAAATATATCCTTTATAGACTAACTCTGATGCCTTATTATTACTTGGAGATGAGCCTGGGTATTAGGAGAATATTTTAGGCTAGCTCTCAACATTCCTACCAAAGCCTGAAAGTTTGAGTGCAGCCTTAAGGAGAAGTTTAGTTAAATATTGAGAGATTCATCATCAAAAGTTTGGCCACTGAGAGATTTTTATTATTTATTCTTAGCCACAACAGTTTCTGAAGACCATCCACCAGGGTCTAGAACTGTTGTGATCCCACATGGATGAAATTATAAACTGTGTAAGATGGATTACCTCAGGTGCCACTTATTTGCGGTCTGACTTTGTGACTTCATTTTCTTCTATGATCCCTAAAGTTCCTTCCAGCATTGATATGACTCAAATAGCTACCCCTCCCACTGAGCTTTTGTCAATCTAGACAACACTGATTTTTCTCCTTTCTAATCACCTACTGTACTGTACCTATAGTACTAATCACCTATGTACTGTGCATTAAGGCACTTGATTGTATATTCAACCTGTACAGTATTAGATGCTATTGCCTTGTAAGTCTTTCATGTCTTATGTAAGTTTTGTCTGTCAATTAGATTTCCACTCAACAAGTAGAAGGTGTATTGGATTTGGAATAAGAGGATTTGAATCCCAATTCTATCACTTATGACCTAGGAGACCTTGGGTAAGATTTTTAACATCTTGGGTCCTTAGTTCCTCATCTGTAAAATGATAAGAATGAGCTATATGGTTTCTAAGGTCCCTTCTAGCTTTAAATCTGTGATCCTGAGTACTTACTATGTGCAAAGGATTTGCTAGATGCTAGAGCTATGAAGAAAAGAAATCAAACGGTTCTCACCCTCAAGAGGTATACATTCTAATGGGTGATTAAAATATGTAGATAGATAGGAAAATAGAAAACAATTTTGAGGAGAATGAGACCATTAAACACTTCAGATAATCAAAAATAAAAAAAACTTCCTGTAGAATATGGGTACCTAAGTTGAACTTTGACAAAAGCTATGGATTCTAAGAAGTCAAAGTAAGGAGGGAGTACATTCCAGATATAAGAAAGAGCCAGATAGGCAAAGATAGAGTCAGGAAGTAGAATGTTGAGTTTGGGGATAGCAAGTAGATTATGAGCTACTTAGGGACTAGCTATACTTAATTAAAGCTGCACACACACACTGCCCCCCCCCTAAACACACACACCACCCCACAGCCCCTAGCACTGAGCATATTACTGAACTGGAAGCATTCAGTAATCATGTGTGAAATTGAATTGAGTTGAATAAACGATATTAAAAATTTTGATAAGGTAGTATGGATTTGAGACATGACATTGTCTAGGACTGCAAAGAAAAACCAATGGATAAATGTCTTATAAACTAAAGTGAAATATGATAGTATAGTTAGGTGGATTTGGAACTTGTTGAACAACTAGACCCAAAGAGTAGTTGTTGATTGATTTCAACTTTGAGGAAAATCTCTAATGAAATGCCCCAGAAATCTGTTATTGACCCTGTGCTGTTCAATCTTTTTTATCAGTGATATGGATGAAGGCATGCTTATCAGATTTTCAGATAATTTAAAGTTGTGATCAAGTTGGATGATGAAATATAGGTCCTAAATTATCTCACCAGGCTAAATGATGAACCAACTCAACAAAAACATATAAAAGTTCTGTGATATTTTCCATGTATGAAATTCCTATTGTAAGAACTCCTTCTAGCAGGTTAATATCACAGATTGCTATTCATCTACCATTTAGTAGGTGAGTGAGTCCTAGGGATTAGCTTGAGGCTCCTAAGAAGTAAATAATTTGTACAAAATTACACAATTTGTAGATATCAGAGGCAGTATTTGAACTCAAACTTTTCTGACTTCAAATTTAGCACCCTATCCATTATGCAACACGATCTTTGTGAAGCCTCTAGGAAAAGTCAGATTCATCTCTTATGCAAATCAATGCCATATCTTATCCAGCCCCTGTCTCTCTCCAGAGCACCAGTCTTGTATCACTCTCTTGCCAGCTAGATGGCCTCCCTCCTTTCTCCTCTTCTCTCTTTTTTCTTCCTTCCAAGTCATTTTGTTTTTGGAATTATTCAAAAATTTGTATTTATAACTTTTGTTTTATTTTTATTTCCCAATATATCCATCCCTATCCCTTTCTCCAAGAACCAATCCTTATAACAAAGAATTTTAAAAAAGAAAAGAAAAAAGTTTAGCAGGGCTAACCAACATAGTGACCGAGTCTGACACATTCAGTGTTCCACACCCACAATCCCTTTTTTTGCAAACAATGAATGGAAGAACACTCTTATGTCTCTTCCTTGAGGACCTCGGTTATTATAATTATATAGCATCCAGTTTATCTCCAAGTGAATGTCACATAGGTATCTCAACTTCAATGTGTCCAACAAGAACTCATTTACTGCTCCCCGCTTCCCAAAAGCATCCTCTTTTTCTGCTACAGCTCCGCTACTCTTCTAGTCACCCAAGTTGGCATCTTCAGAGTTATCCCTGATCACTCTCCCTCATTTCCGGTATCCAGTCAATTGCTAAGTCTTGCCAATTCTACCTCTACATCTTTCCTATCTCCTCTCCATTTGCATGACCACTAATCAGACTCTCTACCTAGACTAGTGCAACTCTGAATGGGTCTCTCTGCCTGTGGTCTCTTCTCTCTTCCATCCATTTCCCACACAGTTGCCAGATTGGTATTCTTTTAAAAAAAAAATTAAATTTTAAAATTCTAAATGTAAATACTTCCCAAATCCAAGTATTTACATATGTAAGAATGAACGCAAAAGAGGATTGTGTATGAAACTGCTTATTTTTAATTTCATACAGCTTACTTTTTCTTTAAAAAAATATGTAATAAATTCAGTCTATTACTTTTAAAACTCTCCTCTTTGTCTCTGTTTCCTTCTGAGCTTTCCTATATTCTCTTCCATATATTTTAAAAAATGTTTCAGTACTCTTCTTTTTTTGTCATTACTCTTGCTAATCTCTCCACTCTCCTCCCCCCCACCCTCAAAATAAATGTAGGAAGGGAAAAACGTCTTATAACAAACCGGCATCGTCAAGCAAAGCCAATGCCCACAGTGGTTGTGTTCGTATCTCTTTGCTCCCCTTGAACCTATTCCTTCTCTGTCAGAAGGTGGAAGCTCACTTCCTTAGTAGGGAGGTACTCTGGAGTTGTGATTTGTCATTGCTTTCATGAAAGTTCTTATGTCTTTGAGCTACTTTATTATTATTATTTTTTTACTGTTGATGTTATTGTACAGATTGTTCTCCTGGTTCTGATCACTTTATTCTGCACTAATTCATAGTTGCCAAAATTCTTTGAAATGATCTCCTTTGCCATTTCTTATGGCATAGTACTGTTCCAATCCGTGCATATAGTATTGTTTCTTTAGTCATTCCCCGATCTATGGGCACTCCTTCGCAGTGTAGTTCTTTGTTTACTTTTTTAAAAATTCCTCTTCAGGATCAGGAAGTTTGTTTTGTTTGCAACTGTTCCTTCCTTGGTATTATCCTCTGCCTTACCTGCTTCTCTTTCCTATTAATGCCTGTTTCCCTGTTGGGTCTGGTATAGTTCTACACCAAATTGTGTGTGTGTGTGTGTGTGTGTGTGTGTGTGTATGTGTGTGTGTATGTGTGTATGTATGTATGTGTGTGTGTGGTGTGATTATATTTGTGTATGCATATGTCTTTCTTCTTAGATAGGAGTAAGAATTACCATATGCCTGACCATCATAAACCTTCCCTTGAGAAGGGACAGTTTGTATCCATTGATGAGAAAAAGCAAATTTTACCTCTTTCTTCCTCCTTTCAACACTAATGAATTCCTTTCAGTCACTCTTCTCTTTCTCCTCTTCAAACCCTATGAATGCAACCAATATATCCCCAGGTCCTCTGTTTTTCTTATTTAACTTCCTCAATAGCAGTAAGATCAGAAAGATCATTTGTTTCTTCCCTCCCTAGTAGATGTTAGCACTGTATCATCATAAGCTTCTTCCAGTTGCTCAAAGTTTCCTTTCTAGTTTTCTCTTGACTTGTGTATATTCAGCTCTGAATGCTTTAAAATTTCCAATTCCATTAGAGGTTCATTCTCTCTCTCCCCCTCACCCCCATCCCCAACAACCTCCACTCCATAGAATTATGCTTAGCTTTTCAGGTAAGCACAGGTACATTTTGTGTCACATGTCCTGCCATGTTTCTAAATGTTTCATTTCCTTTTCTTTTACTAATAATGAAAGAAAATATCTTTTAATATGCTGAGCTATTTTTAAACTTCTTTTAGTGAAAAAATATAGCAAAAGCTAGGGCATGGACCATATTAGTCAGTGGTTACTAAACAAAGGATGCAAACAGGGCATGTTCAAGAGAGGGAGATGACACTATTTGAATGTATCCTAGAAACTTTATCAAAGGGAAGGTTTTAAATACGATAAACTATTCTGTCACTCACTAATACTCTGCCATCCTCTTCCAAAAAAAAATTCTCTAAAAATCATAAATACAAAAAAAGTTTTTTATTTAAAATGAAAGTCATAATAAAAAAAGCACAACACAATCATACTAATTGATATCTTTTGCCATGGGTTTAAAGAATAATTCCTCTACAAGGCCTTACATATTTAAAAAGACACAGAGATGGCGATTATAGGTATTCATGAGAAATGATGGGAAATAAAGGCTGCTTCTCCATTGTACCTGGTGGGAATGTGTAGGTTACAAAATATTAGCAGTGAAGTTTTGAGAGAAACTTTTTAAACAATACCTTCAGAAAAATATTTAATTAGAAGGGGAAATGCACTTGTGCCACATTGAGGGTAAAGGATAACAGGTAGATGTCCTGAGCGTTTACTTGTTATTCATGCTGTGTGGAAAGATCATCCAGAAGGCAGAATTAGAAATAAATGGGTAAGAGTTGCAAAGAGACAAATTTGACTTGACATAATGAAGAAAATTTCCTAACAATTAGTGCTGCCTGAAAGGAGAATAAACAGTCTTAGGAAGTGGAGAATTTACCCTCATTGGAGACCTTAAATGAAAACCGGGGCAATCATTTATCAGGTATGTTGTAGCAGAAATTTCTCATTCAGGTGTGGGTTGGATTAGATGGCTTTCCAATTTTTTTCTATCTTGAGATTCTGTGATTGTGTGACCTAGAAGAAAACTTCCAGCATGTTAGGACCTCTATGGCACAATACAGAGGGCATCATCAAAGTTAGAAAAAAAGTAAGGAAAACTGCGCAGCTTGCACCAATGAAGAAAGAACCCATATTAGTGGGGTCATGGGTACATTTAAGTATCACATTATAGATGTTGCAAGATGAAATCTTCTTGGGAGATGATGAATCAGGGGATGGGAGTGGGGAGAGGCACAGGAACTCGGGATTAAATTGTAGGGTAAAAATAGCTGAAATGTGGGTAAAGTATCGGGAGTTCCTAGAAAAATATTCAGCCATATCCTGAATGACCTTGGATAAGTCACTTAACCATTTAACCATTTTGAGACTCAATATCCTCATGAGAACTCTTCAGAAATTAGAAGACATAATCATGTTTACCTTAAGACTTCTCTTAATGATGCATCGAGGAGGGAGAATGAAAGGAATGAGGGAAAAGAGAAGGAAAAGCTGACTAAGCACTCAGCCTTAGATGACGTTCCAAAAATAACTATTGACTATGATGTCACATTCTCAGTCTACCAGAATCAGTGATGGGAAGAGAAATGGCTTCAATTCAATTCAGTTTAACAAATATCTATTACATATTGAGAAGTAGCATAGCTAGAGTAGATGGAGAGCTGATCTTGGAGTCACTAAGGTGTGGGGTCAAGTCCAGTTTGTGCTACACAGTGATTAAAAAACTTGGGGCAAGTTACTTTACCTTTCCAGACCCCAGGCAGTTCTTCAAGATTTTAAGCCTCAGAATACTTGCTAATCAGCTCTAGCAGAGAGAGTTCACTCATAAAATCGTTTATGTTAGGGGCTGGTGATAAGAAGACAAAATACAATTGTCCTTACCCTTAAGAATCTTACACTCAAGGGCAGGAGTCAGAGTCAGGATTGGGGATACACTTGAATATGAACAGCCCCAAACCAGAATTCGTCTTCTGGGAATTGTTGGATGGTGCTCACCATTTGGATCTGGCTTATTCATCTTAAAGGGCTGGGGGCGGGGGGGCGGGGGAGACATGCATATAGATATGGAAAAGTCTATGACTAAAGCCCTTGACACCAATGGAATTCTGACAACTCCTGTGCTTGTTTGCATTGGCTTAGTAAGGCTGTATAGGTCCCTTTGTCTATGTAGGTTTAACACCCTCAACTGTGGTCCATTGCATGCCTAAACCAAGTTTTTGTTTTTCTTCTGCCCCCTTGGATTCAGCTGCCTTCACATAGGACATCACTTCCTTTCACAATGCCAGAATGTATCCTTAGGGAGAATAGATGGGTGGAGGGCTCACATGTTTTATACCTCTTTTGTATGAATGAGTAAGTACACTAAGTTAATTTGTCATTAACCTCTACAGTTGGTCAATAGTATGAGACCTTGTCTATGCTCCCTGAAATCCCCAAACTTGACTAGTACCTTGGGGTGTTATGCAAGCTAGGGGGTCCTTGTCAAGCCTTTTGTGACCAAGAGTCACAGTTGTTCATCTCTGGACTGGATCTTATTATAGTCCCATTTATACAGAATTATATTTGTACATTAGATATCCAATAAAAATCTATGTAATGACAATGAAAAATATGATAATCCTTATATGATTATCAAATGGGTTAGCTGGCTACTACATATAGCATGTTATAATACTTTAAAAGTATGATATATATGTAGATGCATATGAATGTCTAAATATGAATATGATTATTGATATCTAAGTATATTTATATGTAAGCATATATATGGGTATATATATATGAATATGTATATTTTTGTGTATATATATATATATATGCATGCATATATGTACACATACATGTATGTGTATACCTACATATGTTTATATATCCGTGC
>CM053770.1:414107822-414321073 GCA_028658325.1 Potorous gilbertii | reverse complement strand
GGACCTATTGGACACTAGTCCCATTTGCTCATTTTGCAGAAAATCAAAGCCTAGAGAGACTTAACTAGGGCCATCTTGGCTTCAAGCCCAGGACTCTTTCTTCTTTCTTCAACTTCTTATAGAATTTGCATATATTTTTTAGTGCATTTTTGGAATCAGTCAACAAGTCTTTATCAAAATCCTAACAGAGTACATAGTCCCAGGCTGTGCTGGATCAAGAACATTGGACACTTGGCTTCAAGCCCAGGACTCTTTCTCCTCTTCCCTACTCCTTATAGAATTTGCATATACTTTTTAGTACATTTTTTGGAATTGGTCAACAAATCTTAATCAAAAGCCTAATAGGGTGAATAGTTCTAAAGGCACTTGGGCAGGGGGAAAGGAAGTAAGTGTCCAGTAATTAAAATAGTGAGAAACTAAATGTTTCACATTCTATGCCAGTAATATTCATTTCGTCTGACTGGCTATGAGGAATGAATGACACAGCTATTATCGTGGTAACTAATACAGCCACTGCAAAGGACTGTTTACACTCTGTCTCCCATGACCTTTTGCTGTGTATCTGAGGACTCTCTTGTATAATGTCTTTTCCTTCTTGTAATCTGCTTGAAAACCTCCCTAGACCTCTTTGGGGAAACTTCTTTTGTTCCTGCCCCCTGGCTTCTATGACTGCTTTCAGATGAAAATCCTGCCTTCTGCTAGAAGCTTTCCTTGAACCCCCTAAATTATCTCTAATTTATTGTGTAGATGTCTTGTTTATACATTATTGTTTGCCTGTTGCCTAACCCCATTATGCCATGAATTCCTTGAGAGCGGGGACTAGTTTTGTCTTTCTTTGCAGCCCAAGTGCTTAGCACAGTGCCTGGCACCTAGCAGGGATTTAATAAATAATTGTTATTGTTGTAATGGGCTCCCCTATTGATCGGGGTCAAGAGGGTGAAAAGGGAGAAATTAGGGACCCTTTTTCACTGGATAGTGAACTATTCTAAAAAGCAGGGTTTTGCCAAGGAGGTAGCAAAATCGACTGGCAAAATGCCCAAACAAGCTAAGTAGTGATAATTAAAGTGAAATAAAACCTTGGCCTCTCTGCCCAGACCTGGAGTATTCTCCCTCCTCACTTCTGCCTCTTAGAATGCCTGGCTTTCTTCGAGATTTGGCTCATTGCTGCTTTCTTCAGGAGGCGTTTCCTGGACCCCATGCTGCTAATGCCTGCCCCTGTGAGATTACCTTATATCTATTTTGTGTGTTGACTTGTATATAAATATATACGCAAATGTATTTCCCATTAGAATGTAAGATCCTTGAGGACAGAGACTGTTTCCTTTTTCTTACCCTTAGCACAGTTACCTGGCATACAGAAAAGACTTAATAAATGCTTATTGATTTGATCAATGGTATATGTATATGTAGATATATATATATATATATATATATATATATATATAGACATAGGTATCTATGTAGATATAGAGATATATAGGTGATATCTTTACATCTCTGTGTAGATACAGAGATATACAGAGGCTTATCTATATCTTTCTATCTAAATGTCAATATATAGATATAAGGTATTATTACTCAATAGCAGGCAGGATTTAGATTGAAACTAAGGAATGTTCAACTAGTTAAAGAATTTTTCTTTATCTCTCATTGTAAGCTCCTAAATTATTCATGACTTGAAGGAGGTTTAACCCAAGCTTCCATACGACCAGTTGAAATGGTGACTGGCATGCTCCATCCCAGGAGGATAGGAAAAGATACTGTTATATCTGGGCAGCTTGGTGGCACAGTGGATAGAGTGTTGGGCCTGGAGTTAGGAAGGCTCATCTTCCTGAGTTCAATCCGATCTCAGAAACCTACTAGCTGTGTGACTATGAGCAAGTCACCTAACTCTGTTGTCAGTTTCCTCATCTGTAAAATGAGCTGGAGAAGGAAATGGCCAGCCAATCCAGTATCTTTGCCAAGGAAATCCTAAAGAATTGGACGTGACTGAAATGACTAAACATTGTTACACTCACCAAACAAGTGGTGATCAGGCACGATGTGGTGTGAAAAGCCCCAGACCAGAAGTCAGAAGGTCGGTAGATACTGGATTCTACTGCCTACCAGCCTGAAATCTGGAGTAAGTTACATAACTTCTCCAGACCTTGCTTCTTTCATTTGTCAAATTGGGGATAATACCTTCACTGACTACCTTATGACTTAATTGTAAGGACCGAATGAAATAATGTATCTAAAAGAGCTTTGCATATAACCAGCCTAGCCCTCCCGGTCCCTGTGCCTCCATGTTAATGTTGATTTCTTCTAAGTAAACAGTCCTCAAGACTTGCTCTTCATAGTACTCAGAATAATTAGAAGAGACCTCCAAGATGATCTGTTTTATTTTCTTAATCTTTATTTTAAAACACCACATCTAAAATTTTCTAGACAGATGAATCTCAATCTCAATGAATGCCCAAAAAGGAAATTCTCAAGTGGCTATTATGGTTGTCATGGTGACTACTGAATGTCAAGTGTAAAGTATGCAATCCCTTGAAAAAATGACATTGCATTTGTGTTGGGCAACGCTTCCACTGATACTAACCAAATCCATCCCTGCTTCAGCAGAGGTCTTCAGGTGTTCCCAGGGATCCCAGGTTGAGAGCTGGAAGAGATGTTGAAGTCATAGAATCTAGCCTGTTCATTTTATAAATGAAGAGACTGTGGCATATAGAGGTTAAATGGTCACACAGCTAGTACAGTATTAGAATCTAGATGTTATTTATTCATAAGTTCAACAGTTTATCCATTATATCATAATACTTTTTTGACTATGGCTAAAAATGGTCATCACCATCAGAGCACTGTAGTAAAGGGGAAGAAGTACTGGAGTCATATGAACCAGGTTACAGTCCTGGCTATAGCCCTGACTCTGCCACTAATCAGGTGGGTATCTTTGTGTCTCTAAGGCTATAAAAGCAAGCACCCTGACATATCCAGGATGGCCTGCTATCACAGGTTTTTTCATCTGCTTTTCTAAAAGGAGAGCAACTTTTGAGGGGTCAATCTATTTTATTCAAGCACATATATCAGTCACTTAGTTCAAGGGGAAAAGTGAGCACTCTGAACTTTAGAGAAATTATAGGAAAATAAAGATCAACAGACAGGATTTCTAGTTACCTGACTGTAAGCAATACATACATACATCACAAATCAATAGATAGTTCCAACTGTCTGACCATACATACATAACTACCAGAGAGAGAAGTGCCCAGATCTGAGTTTTCAAAGCAAGGGGAGTCCCTTTAGTGACTTCCCAGATTCTCAACTGGCACACAAACCTTCTTCCAAAAACTAAGCCTGGATAGAGCACCAGTGTGTAGGAGTCAGGAGGACCTGAGTTCAAATCTTCCCTCAGACACCTGACACTCACTAGCTGCGTGACTTTGGGCAAGTCCCTTAACCCTACTTGCCTCATCCTGGGTCATCTCCATTCATCCTGATGAATATCTGGTCACTGGATTCAGATGGCTCTGGAGGAGAAGTGAGGCTGGTGACCTGCACAGCCCTCCCTTACTCAAAACAAAGTTAATTGCAAGTCATGTCATCATTTCTCTGATGGCGTGGTCTTCTTTGGCAACTAAGGACAAACATACTCCAGCTCCATAGTAAAATCTCACCTCAGAGTCTTCATATACTTTTCAGAGCCAGAGAGCATCACAACCCTTGAGAACCAGTGCCTCTTTAGAAAATTAACAAAGGTCTGGGTCTCTCCTATTCAAGGTTCCCTTAATGGACAGGCCCATCAATGAATGGGGAAGATCTTTAACTCAAACAGAGGCTAAGTTTTTTCTCAGGGACAAAAATGGGGCAAATATTGCCTGTCCTGGCTATTTCCCGTGGAAAATATGAGAATTAAATGACATCATATACATAAAATACTTTGTGCCCCTAAGGCAGTAAGTAAATATAAACTTTTTATTACTCAATAGCAGTCAGGATTTAGATGAAACTAAAGAAAACTCAAGGCCTAAAAATCATTTTTCTAGACTCCTTTAGAATCTCTTTTCTTAGAAAGTAATTTGTCTGAAAAAATTAAGTGGACCTATTGGAAAATAAGGGGGAAAAGCTCAAATGACCTTGGAGATCGCTACCAATTGTTTTGCTCTCAAGCCAATTTTAAAAATCACTCTGCAGAAATAAGAAGTCAATCTGAACATTTAGTCACTGGCAATATTAGGCACAGGATAACACTTCTGCCCACAGAAGGCTTGAATTACTACAATAGTCTGTAGGTTTTGTCTTGCCTCTTACAAGGTAAACAAAACATTAGAGATATAAAACTCCTGACTCACTGTATTACAGTGTTGAAAGTGCCCTGGATTTGGGTCACCTCATCTACGTTTGAATTTTGACTCTGTCATTTACTTCTATGTGACCTTGGACAAATCATCTGACCCCTTTAGGACAAGATTTCCTCACCTGTGAAAGGAAGGGAATAGAAAGAGGTGGACCAGATAAAAGGTCCTTAACCCACCATCCATGACCCTTTCTTAAAAATGTTGAATAACTGTTTCAATAGAATGGGTTTTCTTTGTAATCCTATGTATTTTAGTTTCTATATTTCAAAGCAATATTCTGAGAAGGGATCTATAGGCTTCACCGGACTATCAAAGAAATCCATTTCACAAAAGAAAGACCCTTGGACTAGCTAATTTTCAAGTTTTCTTCCACCTTTAGGTCCTTAATTCAGTTATTTTCTCTTCCTATAATTTTCTTTGATGCATTTTATTGTTGTCATTTGTTTCAGTTGTGTCTGACTCTTTGTGACCCCATTTGGGGTTTTCTTGGCAAAGATATTAGAGTGGTTTGCCATTTCCTTCTCCAGTTTTTTTTTTTTTTTTTTTTTTTTTTTACAGATGAAGAAGCTGAGGGAAATAGAGTTAAATGACTTTGTCCAGGGTCAACTAGCTAGTAAAGCGAGGCCAGATTTGAACTTAGGAAGATGAGTCTTCCTGACTCCAGGCCCAGCATTCTACCCACTGTACCACCTATCTGCCCTGTTGTTGATATATACACACCTAGTTTCCTGTGGCAGACACTCAGGGTATGAGAATTACAGTGTTCAAAGTGCAAATAGTAGAGGTGATTCTAAGGGAGATTTTTTTCTTTAGCTGACTGTACACATTTACATTACACCTAAAAATCAATAGGTACAATAGAAAGAGCATTACCTTCAGAAGGAAGAAAACCAGCATTTAGTAAGTACCTCCTATGTGCCATGCACTGTGCTAAGTGCTTTATGGATATCTCATTTGATCCTCATAACAACCTTTGGACACAGGTACTATCACCATCCCAATTTTACAGATTAGGAAACTGAGGCACATAGAAGTTAAATGGTTTGCTTGGAATTTCACAGCTAGTGGACTCATGATGAAAAATGCCGTCTACTTCCAGATAGAGAACATATGGACCCTGAGTACAGACTGAAACATATTTTTCCCTTTCTTTTGCTTGCTTCTTTTTTATTCCTGCAACATGACTAATGTGGAAATATGTACCGCGAGTATCATCATATTTCTTGCCTTCTCAATGGGTGGGGGAGAGAAGGAGAAAATTTAGAACTAAAAATAAAAGTGAAAAATGATCTCAGGTCTTCCTGCCTACAGGGCCAGTGCTTTATCCATTGGACTACCTTGTTGCCTCTGGAGTTAGGAGACCCTAGTTCTAAATTCTGTCTCTAATACTTAGAACCTGTGTGGCCATGGGCAAGTCATTTACCTTCTCTAGGCCTTGGGTTTCTCATCTGTAAAATAAGGGAGTTTGATTTAGTCTCCTTAGTTTCCTTCCAGCTTTAGACTATACCGTCTGAATGACCAAAGATGAATTGTAGACTTCCAGGTGCCTCAATAAACCCATGAAGAAGATTAACCAGTTGAATAAATAAATGACTGGATAAAGGAATAAAAAAAAAATAAGCGAACAAATTAAACAGACAAATAAATAAGTGAGTGAGAATTCCTGGCATCACTCTAATCAAGGCATGCATTGTAGGCAGCTGCATACTCCACCTACAGATGAGGTAATAAAAGTGCAGCTCAAGAAACTGCTCAATTTTGTATTCCAGCTGTTTACATCAGGTCAGATTCTGGATAGGTTGGATGGAGCTTTGGGAATGGGGTGAGGTCACGGAATGGCAGGGGGTTTTCAAGATTTCTAAAGTTACATAACCTTTATACTAGAACAAAAACGTGGAACCTTGATCAGTCAACGCAATTTGAAAGAGATCTGAGATCAAAGGTAATAAGGTAAAGTTTATGTCTATAGCCTACATATATAGTCTCTAACTCATATTAGAAGAGATTGGGGGTAAGAAGAAGTCTGAAATTTCATTCTATTTTTATTTGTTTATTTTTTTACTATGAATTTAACAGTCTTTCATCCCTGGATGCCACCAGAAAGAGTGCTGAAATGTCATTATTCATAAGGTGCATGATTGTTTTTTGGTTCTAGATATCACGTTTTAAGAGGGACATTGATAAAATGGAAAAGGGTTTAGAAAGGGTATTCTATAAGAAATGGTTAAAGGAATTAGGAAAGTCTAACCTGGAAAAGGAAAGAATTTGTGAGTAGGGAAATAAGAGTAGATAGTAATCTCTATAGAAGTTTTAGGACTACAGAGTACTTTATAAAGAACCCCACAGTTATTTTCGGCTATTAATACCTAATATGGGGGGCACCCTGTATATATTATCTCATTGGATCCTCACAACACTGGGAAATATGAAAAAACTGAGACTCAGAAGAATTAAATTATTTTCCCATGGTTATACCCTCCTAAAAAGTAATCAGATGCAGGATTTGTGTCTCATACTTTCCCTCCGTACTTATACCACTACCTCCTAAACTGGTGAACAAGAAGCTAAGTGGTACAGTGGATAGAGTGTTGGAGTTGCAGTGAGGAGGACCTAAATTCAAATTCTGCCTCAGGTACTTGCCAGCTGTGGGACCTTGTGTAATTCACTTAATCTCAGTTTGCCTGTGGAGATTATAACAGTACCTACTTCCCAGAATAGTTGTAAAGGTAAAATAAGGGCATATTTGTTAATGTACTTTACAAATTCTAGTTGTCATTGTTATCTAAAAGAGGAATTAGACTTAATATCTATATATCCAGAAGGCAGAATTAGAAGCAATAAATGCAGTTTAGGAGAGAGTTTTTTGTCAATTTTTCTCCTTTTTTTTTTATTGATTAGTCATGTTTGATTCTAAATAACCCCATTTGGAGTACTTTTTTTTTTTGGAAGAGATACTGCCAAAATGGTTTTCCATTTCCATTTCTAGCTCATTTTCACAAATGAAGAAATTGAGGAAAACAGAGTTCAATGACTTGTCCAGGGTCACGCAGCTAGTAAATGTCTGAGGTCAGATTTATACTTAGGTCTTCTTGCTTCCCAGGACCAGCGCTCTACCCATATTCTATCCTGCCTTTTAAATACGCTTGAAAACAAATATGTCACTGCAGCTTAACTGTATAAGAAGATATTTTGAGATAGAATAAAAAGAACACGATTCAGAATTAACATTCTCACAAAAGCTTAAAACACAGAGGAACAAAAAACCCTTTAAGTTTCTGATTTTATGAAGGCACCTGACACATAGAAGCTGAATGCCTCTTGCAAAATCCCCTCACAGTGCCCAAGCCAGCTTCTGTGAAATAACAGGGCTCTACAGAAGAGAATTTTTAAAACTCTGTCCTAGGGAGTCTACCAGAGGCCTGTCTCTCCCCCATCCCAAAGTCTGTGTTGCATCTGATTCTGCCAAGCCAGGAGGTACCCTGGTCGGTAACCCAAGCCCCAAGTTTGGGCTATCTGGATTAGAACAACTCAGGAAACTTTTGTTCTTGCAAGCACCACGCATCTCAATTTAAATTGTTTTCATAGTGATCCAGAGATCTCATGGCTTAAGAAGCCTAAGTGTACTCCAACCAGAACCATTGGGCTTACCTAGACTGTGTTTAGTCCTATGGAATCTAACCTTACCTCTCTCTGTCTCTGTAGTAATCAAGGGAAATCTATAAAACAAGCTAAGGTATGGTTTATATGTAAGGTTTCCCCAATATATGAGCAACTAACCCTTCTAGAAAAGACTCTGAATAAGTAATATGATTATTCCATGTAAGATAGCTATTTGTTTCCTGTAACATCAGAGGTACATAAATACTAAGGACTCAAAAGGCATAAATGAACAAATATAGAAAACATAAAACATCCCAAGTAACCCATAAGGTTCATTATATTCCCTCAACTCCTTTGAGGGTAAAAACAGCTTTGTGATATGGTGATCAGATATTTGCCATGTGCCTTGGGTGTACACTGTGAGTTATTCACGAAATCCAAATCTCCTTGCCAGTCAGGGCATGGCTTTTTCTAGTCTTTCAGCTACAAGATGAATATGGAGAAAGTTACAGTTTCCTCTGGGTAGGTAATACCCAATTCAGGAACTCTTTTAACTACTGAGGTAACTGGCAAAGTTGAGAGTGTTCTTTTTTCAAGATCACTAGTCAAGAAAACAAAAACACGGAAGAAAGGAGCCAGAGATTCGAGATCTAATTATAGACCCACCTAGGTCAAAACTGCCATGTGCTTATGCTACAAGTTTCTTGATGTTCTAGGAAATTCTTTAAGCCTAAATTGGCATTGACCTGCCTTAGTAGATAAGAATTTCCTCATTGTTTTTAGTTCTCTAAAACAATGAAATCATAGATGTAGTCCTTTAGGACCTTCAGTTTTTACATGTATCCATTTGGAGCTTATCATAACTTATAGTGTAAGATGTTGGTCTAAACCTAATTTTCTACTAAACTACTTTGTAGTTTTTGTCATATAAGAGACTATTTCCTTTAGTAGTGCAAAATTCTGTATTATTGTACTTTTGGATTGGCTAGCTTCTCCACCTGGGACGTTCTTCTTATTCTCATACCACTCCCCAGTTAATCTATTTCTTTGTCTTAGATGGAAATGAAAAGCTATTATTAAGTACTTACTCTGTGCCAGATGAGGATAGAAATATAAAAGCAAAGCAACTCATGCCCTCAAGAAGTTTACATTTTAAAAAATATTTAATTTTCCCATTCACATGAAAATTTTCAAACATTCATTTTTAAAATTTTGATTTCCAAATTCTCCCCCTTCCCCTTCTCCCCCCCGAAATGACAAGCAATTTGATACAGATTATGCATGTGAAATCATGCAAAATGTTTTTTATATTAGCCATGTTGCCAAAAATAAACAAAACAAGAAAAATAAAGCTTTTTTCCTTTGTGTTCAGTTCTTAGCATAGTTTCCTTGTGCACGGTAAAAGCTTAATAAAGGTTTGCTGATTGAATAGGCAGACCATCCTTAGTCACTGGCTTAGAAGTTTTTGGCCTCCCTCCACATATGCAATCAATTTTCAAGCTCTGTTTATTCTCCTTACACAGTATTTCTCATGTTTGCTCCTTTCTTTCCACTCAAACTGTCATTGTCCTAATCATCTCGGGATTGAATAAAATGGTCTATTTGCTTCTGGTTATTTTCTTTACACAAAGGATAAAGAAAATAATCCTTCTAGTCTTCAAGTTGGGCTTATAACCCACCTAAGACACTAACTTTATGATCCTAGGAAATTCGCTTAACCACTTAATGCCTCAGTTTCTTCATCTGTAAAACAGACAAGGAAATACTTGTATACAACCTGCCACCAAGGTTGCTAGAAGGAAGACATTTTACAATCTTAAAACATTCAATAAATGTTATTATTTTTTATTAGTTTGTTATGGAAGATGCACAACAGCCCTACTCACTATCTTTTCTGCTTTATTTCAAATTCTTCCCCTTCACGTTCTCTATAGTTTGACAACATTGGCTTTTTCCTGATTTTGTTCTGCTTTCCTGCCTCCATGCATTCATGCAAGACATCTCTTAGATTCTGTCTCTGTCTGGCTTGCCTCTTTCTTTAAGGTTATCTAGTACTTTCCCCATGAAGTCCTCCCTAATACATCTAACTGAATTGATCTCTCTTCAAACTTCTCATAGCTCTTTGTCTGGAAGTCTCCTTTGTCCTTATCACATTCTACTTTGTTTCATACTTATTTGTATACTTGGCATGTTCACCCTTTGGATGACAAGTTCCTTGAGGACAGGACACTTGTCATTTTTCGTTCTTAAATCCCTAACGCTTGGCCCAATGCCTAGCACATAATAACACTCCAATGCATATTTGAGCTTATTAATTCCAGAGCTCCCTCCAGCATTGCATCATGCCTGTTCATCCTATGTGACTGTTGTCTATGTTCTCCCAAAGGAAAATTTTTTTATTTTTCTACTAACACCGAAGGTACCAGTAGAACACTTTGGCAGTCCGCTTATCTCTCATTCTTGGCAAATAAACAGCCCATCTTCTCTGCCTACAGTTAAATTTCTTATTGTCTTCTTTTACTCCTATTTTTTGGAGTACATAAATTGCTATATGTTGCTTACACCTGGCATGTGCCTCTGCATTTCCATCTGTGTGGTTCTTTTTCAGTTCTTCAAAGGCATCATCTTATTTATCCATATCATAGAATTGCGAGGAATCCCCAGAAAAACAGGTGTAACATGTTCTGCAGCCTCCCAATAAAACATAGAAAAAGGATAGTGTGGTTAAAAAGGGGTTGAGAAGGGTCTTCTTGTGGAGTGGACATGGCTAGGACAGGCATGATCTGGAATCTGACCATTTCCCAGCTCTGGGACTAGTGGTGGCAACAAAACCTTCTTCTTCCACTGCTGGCACCTTCAAAGTATAACTTTCTTCTCTGTAAAGAAAAACAAAGATCCCATCCGTTTTATTTTCTTAGGGCTACAGAGGTTTATTGGTGCCTAATTAAAGATTCTATTCTCAAGGAGACAATGTGGTATAGTAGAAAGATTGTTGTTATTCTGTCGTTTCAGTCTTTTCTGATTCTTTGTGACCCCATTTGGAGTTTTCTTAGCAAAGATAGTAGACTGGTTTGCCATTTCCTTCCCATTTCATAGATGAGAAACTGAGGCAGAGTTGTGACTTGCCCAGGGCTACATAAGTGTCTGAGTCCAGATTTATACTCAGATCTTCCTGACTCCAGACCCAGCACTCTATACACTGTGCCACTTGGAGTCCAAGGACTTGTATTCAGATCCTGCTTCTGATCCCTTCTCTCTGTGTGATTGTGGACAAGAAACTTAACCTAGTTGAGCTTCAGTTTCCTCATCTGTGAAATGAGGGGTCTGGACCAAATGGCCCGTGGGACTCTGTGCCTTTTGCTTTCTATGCCTGGAATGACAAACCTACTACTCTTTAAAACCCACCTCAAACACTACTTCTGGCAGCAAACCTTTGCCTGATCTTCTTAGTCACGGACAACATCATCTTAGATGTGTCACACAAAAACCACTTACCATGTAATTATAGCTATTTATGTTATTGGTCATGCCATGCTATTAAACTATAAGGTTCTTGAAAACAAGGATCAAGTCTTAGCTTACCTTGGTATTTTCCCCTTTTCCTTCCACAATGGTCAGCACAGACTAAGTGATTAATTTGTCACATCGAAAAGGTTAAAAACTGTATTAAGGACTAGGGAGTGACTCCCTAGGTGATCTTAACCCAGAATTTCTTCTTTCTTAGGCTACTAGGAAAGGAGAAGCCAAGGCTCTTCTTTGGGACATAACTCATAGAAAGCTATCTTCAACTCCAGTCCTGTCCAGAGGTTCTCCTCTTGGGAACTGGTGGGATAGAATAGGATGAGCTAGGTTATCAGAATAGTTGAGTCCTTTCTAATTCCCTAGCCAAATTCTAGTCCTATATAACAGTCTTTATGGTTGTTTCTTCATAGAGAACATTGATCTGCATGGTCATCTGCTTATGATTTAATAAATTTAAGGGAAAAGTTTTCCCTGCCTCCCCACCCCAAAAAAAGGTGGTGGAAGGAAGTCTTTGTTTCTATAGCCAACAGTGTCTGTTTTTCCTACAGTGATGCTGAGTTTGGTATTTGGTCTTTTCGTCCTAGCTCAGTGGTATGAAATCATTTGCCCAAGGTTATGGCCCAATTCATACATAGAAAGTTAAAATAATAATTTGGGACTGATATCTCTGTTTTTTGTCTTTCTTTGTAGGATGTGGAATGTTTACTTTCCTCACATCTGTCACTGCTGCTGTCAGTGGACTCCTGATGGGTTATGAACTTGGGCTTATCTCTGGGGCCCTTCTACAATTAAGTGGCTTATTAGACTTGTCTTGTCGACAGCAGGAAATGGTTGTGAGTTCCCTTCTCATTGGGGCCTTACTGGCATCTCTCACAGGAGGATTCCTGATAGACAGGTATGGAAGAAGAATTGCTATCATTTTTTCATCCTGCTTACTTGGGCTGGGCAGCTTGCTTCTGATCCTGAGTTTATCCTATCCGGTTCTTATTGGAGGACGAATTGCCATTGGAGTTTCCATATCCTTGTCTTCCATTGCTACCTGTGTCTATATCGCGGAGATTGCTCCACAGCACAGAAGAGGCCTTCTTGTATCATTGAATGAACTTATGATTGTAATCGGCATTCTCCTTGCCTATATTTCAAATTATGCATTTGCCAATGTTTTACATGGTTGGAAGTATATGTTTGGCCTAGTTATTCCAATGGGAGTTTTGCAGGCCATTGCAATGTACTTTCTTCCACCCAGCCCTCGATTCCTGGTGATGAAAGGGTATGATGAAGCTGCTAGCAAAGTCCTAGGAAGATTAAGAAGCATCTCAGATACTAGTGAAGAACTTACTGCAATAAAATCTTCCTTGAAAGATGAACACCAGTACAGTTTCTGGGATCTTTTTAGATCAAAGGACAACATGAGGACCAGAGTACTAATAGGCCTCACATTGGTTTTTTTTGTGCAAATCACAGGACAACCAAACATTTTATTTTATGCATCAACTGTCTTAAAATCTGTTGGATTTCAGAGCAATGAGGCAGCCAGCCTTGCCTCAACTGGAGTTGGAGTTGTCAAAGTAATCAGCACTATTCCAGCTACACTTTTTGTGGACCAGGTTGGGAGCAAGACTTTTCTGTGCCTTGGCACCTCAGTGATGGCAGCCTCCTTGATAACCATGGGTCTTTTGAATCTTAACATCCATATCAATTCTACCAGTATCTGCAGAAGTCATAATCCTATCAACCATTCCCTAGAAGATTTGACTTTTTATGAGCAAGGAAATTTACCAATTAGCAATAACAGTCTCAAAGAACTATTCATGGGGTTCACTCCAAACAGCAAGAGCTCACTCATGTCAATTAAAAGTGACACTAAAAGGCAAGGGGAACTGACCTGGGCATCTGTGCCAAATGTTGGAACCTCTAGACCAAGCCCAACACAACAACATCAGGAAATAGACTCAGACAAAGTCCCAGAGTATTTGAAATGGCTCTCCTTGGTCAGCTTACTTTTTTATATTGCTGCTTTTTCCATAGGTCTTGGACCAAGTAAGTATTTCCTCATCCTATGTTCCCTAACCCAATTCTTTTCATGTTTAAATAGTAACCTATTGTTTATAGATAGTCAAACTGTTTATCGTTCATTATAAGCATGACTTCTGAGAAATGGTTAGCTTAACATATCTGTGCAATCTTCTTGCTTATCTAGCCATAAGGGTGTAGTAGACATTAACAACTGATCACTGCTGTCCAAGACACAGAATGGTGAAGTAGAGAGAGATTACATTTGGTGCCAAGACATCATATTTTTGCCGACAAATTTGTCATTTATGAACTGACCTTGAGCAATTCACCCAAACTCTTTGTCCTGTTTCTTCCTCTGTAATACTTTGTCCTACCTGAGTTCTACCAGATCTAGAATGAGATAACCTGTGTGAAAGTATTGTATAATGGCAAAGGGCAATAGAAGCATAAACTAGTATTATGCTAAGTTTTGTGAAGAAACACTGCACTGATCTATAACTGTCAAAGTCATATTTATTCTTGACTCACTCAAGTAAGCCTGTGTTGGACCAATGATTTTAAAGTCTTGCTGTCTTATAGAGCATCACATCAATAATAATGTTTAATTTAGCAAATAACTTCAACAAATATTTGTCCCATATCTTCTGTGTGCAAGGCACTATTCTAGGTTCTGGGGATATAAAAACAAAATGAAGTGATCCCTATTGACTATTGATGGGATACAAAAATGTATGCAAATAAGTAAATACAAAGTTATAAAAAATAAATCTAAGGAAGAAAGGAGAGAATGCTGATAAGTTGCAAGAAGGGGGCATAGGACAAGACTGTGTAGAGGTGGCACCTGAGATGTGCTTTGAAGGAAGTTAGGGATTCTAACAAGTTGGAGATAAGGAGAGAATGCATTCCAGACCTGAGGAATTATTTGTACAAAGACATGGAGGTGGGAAATAGGGTGTTATTTATATGTAACGTCTAGCTGAACAATTTGTTTAGCCTCTGGAGCATGTAAGCAAAATGAAATAAAAGTGGAAGGTCATTGGGAAAAAAGATTAGGTAACGCTTTATGTACCAAATAAAAGAATTTGCATTTTTTTGTCTACAGGTGATAGTGAGCTTTTGAAAATTTTCAAATGAGTGAGTGGAGCAATATGATTTGTGTTTTAGATATAACATCATTTTGACAGCTGTAGGGGGAATGAGGCATAGAGAGGTTAGGAAGTGAGAAGTAATGAAGGCGAAAACTAGAAGAGATGTCTAAGATTTACCCTTGATATCATCTCCTTACAACTTCTGCAGAAGATTGCAGCCTCCCTCATCTCCCCTATCTCTTCAGTCTTCTCCCTCTTCCTACTATCTTCAAACATGCCCCAATCAACCCCCCCCTTTAAAAATCCTTCACTAGATCCTACCATGCCCTCACCCCATAAACTTATGTTTCTCTTCTCTTCCTCAGCCAAACACCTAGAAAATGCTATGTTTCCACTTTCTTCTCACTCACTCCTCCAGCCATTGCAGTTTGGCTTCTGATCTCATCACTTGACTGAAGTTGCTTTTTTCAAAGTTACCAGTGGTCTCCTTATTGTCAAATATGGATGACTTTTTTCATTCCTTATCCTTCTTGACCTTTCTGCTGCATTTGTCCATATTGACCACTATTTCCTGAATATTCTCCCATTTCTAGACTTTTCTAACACTATTTTCTCCCATTTATCCTTCCACCTACCTATTCCTAATACTATTCCTTCTTCGTTTCCTTTTCTGGTTCATCGTCCAAATCATGTTCTTCAAGTCCCTATCCTAGGACTTCTCACTCTAGTACTTTCACATTCTGTCTCCTGGTGACTTTATTGGTTTTTGTGAGTTTCATTACCTTCGTTATATGGTTGCCTCCCAGACTCCCCAGTATTTCCCTTGATCTTCATCCTGTACCACCAGTTGCCCATTGGGCATTTAGAACTGGATGTACCAGAGACATCTCAAATCCAACATATATAAAATACAACCCATCTTTCCTTCATAACTCAACTTCTTCCATACTTTCCAATTTCTCTTTAAAATACCACCATTCTTCCAGTCTCCTACTTCATAACTTTGACATTGTCCTCTATTCCTCACTCTCCCTCAACCTTGATATCCATTCAGTTGTCAAATTTTGCTGTTTCTACCATCACATTTCTCCCATCTAACCCCTTGTCTGTACTCAAAAAAACCACCATTTTAGTTCAAGTTCTCAACACCCCTTGATTAAATATTGCAGCAGCCTCCTAATAGATCTCCCTCCCTCAAATCTCTCTCCATTTTATTGTTTTCCATGCTGCTTAAGCATAGATCTGATCATGTTATCCCCCTACAACTGGAATGTCTTCTGATGGTTTCCAAATTGGTCTTTCTGCCAAGGCCCTTTCCCCCTTTCCCCTTCTGAATGGACTGTGAATCTCCATTCCCCACTCTGTGCCAGAAAGAACCCAGTCAAAACAAAAAGACAGGAGATAGTGTTGTGTGGAAAGAACAGAGAGAAGACCAGTTTGACTTTATTGCAGAGTGAGTGAGAAAGAATACTGTATAATAAAAGTAGAAAGATAAGTATAATACAAGGTTGTGAAGAGTTCTGAAAGTTAAGCAGAGGAGTTTATGTATGAATGAAAAACGTTTATGGCATGCTTTCTCTGTGTCACGTACTATGCCAAGTGCTAGGAATACAAATTGATAAAGAAGAGATTCCCTACACTCAAGGCGCAGAACATACTACCCCAACTCAACCTCATAGAATCCCTCTTTTCCTTCTAGACATAACTTAAGTGAAGTAGATAGAACACTGGTTCTGAAGTAAGGAGGACCTGTGTTCAAATCCAGCCTCAGACACTTATTAGCTGTGTGACTTTGGGCAAGTCCCTTAACCCCAAATGCCTTAAAAAACAAAAGAAAAAAGATTAAGCTCTACTTTCTTTATGAAGACTTTTTGGATCCCCTCAACTGCTAATGACCTTCTTATCCATTTACCTTGCTTTTAATTACTTTGTATTTATTCTCTCTACATTTATTCTGGATATTCTTATATTTGTATTTATTGACTCCACAATTAGGATCACTGCTCCTTGTGAATGGGTATTGTTTTATTTATTGTACTGAAATTCCTCACCTGTAACCCAGGAGGTGGCCCATATAAGGTGCTTAATAAATGCTTGTAGGTTGGTTGAGTACAAAGAAGATGATGGATATGTAAACTAGTATGAAGCTAGAGTAAATGAGACTCAGCATCTTAGTTCATGTGAGAGTAGATGGAGAAAGGAGAGAAGGATGACTTCAAGTTGGATAATGGTTAAAATATTGGTGTCATACACAGAAATTAAGAAGTTTGGAAAAGGGACGAAACTGAGCAAAAGGGTAATGAGTTCTGTTTTGGACATGTTGAGTATGAAATGCCAGTGCTATATCTAGATAGAACTATCCAGCAGGCATTTAACAATATTCCACTGGAGTTTAAGGGTTGGATATAAAGTTTTAATAGTCATCTGAATAGCTATGATAATTGAACTCATGGAAACTAATGAGATCATGAAGGAGGAGATTATAAAGAAAGAAAAGAAGGAAAGAGCCTTGGGGGATATTGATTAGCTAGCCAAAGAAACTAAGGAGGGGGTCCTATAGGTAGGAGGGAGGGAGGGGGGAGAGAGAGAGAGAGAGAGAGAGAGAAGGTAGAGAGTGTACAGGAGTACGGATTACATACACATCAAGATCTTTCTTGAGAGGACTAAGAAAAGGTCATTGGATTGAACAGCTAAGAAATTGTTGGCAACCTTGAAAAAAGCAGTTTTGGCAAGTTCTAGGTTCAGAAACCAGATAATAAAGGTTTGAGAATTGAGTGGGGGTGGGGTGGGGCATGGGGTAAGGAAATGGAGATCTCTAAAAGGAGGCTTTTCTAGAAACTTGACTATGAAAAGAAGAGATGATAACTATGAAGAAGGACGATAACTTGAGGGATTTTTTTTAGGAGAAGGGATGCTAAGGCAGAATCTTAGAAAATGGGAAAGGAGCCAATATAAAATGAAAAATAGAAGGTGAGAGAAGAGGTAATGGTTGAGGGATCAAGCTTCTTGAGGAGATGAGAGGGGTTGAAGTCAAGAGCAAGTTTATGAGGTAGCCTTAGCAAGGGAGAAGGGCTATCTCTTTATCAGAGACTGGAGAAAAGGAAGAGAGAGAGGGGAAGGGAAATGATATGGAGAAGTTTTTGAAGTATGGAGTAGAAAACAAGAATTTGAAATAAATAGGCTTTATTTTGTTTGTACGGTGTGAGGTGAGATTCCTTTTTTTTTAAAATTAATTTATTTGTTTTCAGTTTTCTACAATCACTACCATATAGCTTAGATTTTCCTCGCACACTGTGGTTTTTGCTGTGTGCAGAGTTCTTCTGGTTCTGCTCCCTTCACTCAGCATCAGTTCATATAAGTCCTTCCAGGTCTCTCTGAAGTCTTTTTTTTTAAAAAAAAAAATCAATTTATTTATTTTCAGTTTTCTACAATCCCTTCCATATATCTTAGATTCCGCCCCCCCCCCTTCCTGCCCCGCTTCTTTTCCCAAGATGGCATGCAATCTTATATAAGTTCTACACATACATTCTTATTAAATACATTTTCACCTTAGTCATGTTGCATAGAAGAATAAAAATGAATGGGAGAAACCATGAAAGTAAAACAAGATAAAACATAACACATAATAAAATGGTCTGCTTCATTCTGTGATCCAATTCCATAGTTCTTCCTCTGGATGTGGAAGGCATTTTACTTCGAGTCCATTGGGAATTTTTTAGATCCTTGCATTGCTATGAAGTACTGAGTCTACGAGAAGTCCTTGCACATTGTGGTTGTTGCTGTGTACAAAGTTCCCCGGTTCTGCTCCTTTCACTCAGCATCAGTTCACTTATGTCCTTCCAGGCCTCTCTGAAGTCTTCCTGTTCATCATTTCATATAGCACAATAGTATTCCATTACATTCATACACCACAACTTGTTCAGCCATTCCCTAATTGATAGGTATCCCCTTAATTTCCAGTTTTTGGTCACCACAAAGAGTGCTGCTATAAATATTTTTGTATATGTGGGACCTTTTCCCATTTTTATGATCTCTTTGGGATATATCCCTAGAAGCAATGCTGCTGGATCAAAAGGGTATGCACATTTTTGTAGCCCTTTGGGCAAAGTTCCAAACTGATCTCCAGAATGGTTGGATCAGCTCACTGCTCCACCAACAATGAATTAGTGTTCCAACTCTCCCACATCTTCTCCAATATTTATCATCTTCCTGTTTTGTCATGTTAGCCAGTCTGATAGGTGTGATGTGGTACCTCAGAGTTGTTTTGATTTGCATCTCTCTAATCAATAGTGATTTAGAGCTTTTTTCATTTGACTATAGATAGCTTTAATTTCTTCCTCTGAGAACTACCTGTTCATATACTTTTACCATTTTTCAATTGAGGAATGACTTGTATTCTTGTACATTTGACTCAGTTCTCTATATATTTTAGAAATGAGGCCTTTATCACAGACACTAGTTGTAAAAATTCTTTCCCAGTTTTTTGCTTCTTTCCTAGTCTTGGTTGCATTGGGTTGGTTTGTGCAAAAACTTTTCAATTTAATTTAATCAAAATTATTCATTTTGCACTTCTTAATGTTCTCTATCTCTTTTTTTGGTTAAAAATTTCTCCATTCTCGATAAATCGGACAAATACACCATTCCTTGCTCCATTAGTATCAATCTTTATACTTAGATCATGTGTCCATTTGGACTTTATTCTTGTGTGTGGTGTGAGACTCCTTTGTTGAGAGGAAGGATAGAAAAAGGAGTATTATTGGAGGTCTGAGAGCAGAGGAGGTGGTTTGGAATAATATCCATTAAAAGTGTGACTAGGGCAAGTAAGGGCAAAATAAAAGGATTATTGTACACCAGTGATGCTCCAGTTGAGATAAGATAACATAAGTTTGAGGTGAAGCCACTTGGCATGGATGAATAGGTTTGTCCCTAGAATAGGGATAAAGAGGGCATGAATATAACCCAGGGTTGGAGTTTGGCAAGGTATAATGGAGGACTGGACAAGGCCAAAGGACTCCAAGATAGTATATGATTGCATAAGTTAACTGTATGATCCAGGCTGAAATGACAGAAGGGAAGCCTGAGCAGAGAACGGGAGGCAGAAGGACCGGAGATCAGGGTGGACAAAGAAGTTTAGGAGGGTACAGGTAGAAGGTGATATTGAAGAAGATATTTTCAGAGTTTTAGTGAATCTTAGATTTAGAGCTGGAATGAACCTTAGAGGTTATTTACGAGTTGAAAGAGACCTCAAAGGCTGTCTATTCCAACTCACATAGGAAACGAATTCCCACTGTAATATGTGGGGTTCAATCTTCTTTTCAAATCAAGACAACATGTATCTATTAAGCACCTACTATATACCAAGTAATGTGTTAAGCCTTCATTTATATGTTGAAGAAACTAAGACCCTAAGAGTTGAGTTTAAATTACTTATGCGATGTCATCCAATGAACAAGTAGCAGAACTGGGATCTGAAGCCAGGTCATCTGACTCCATAGACAGCACTTTCTGTTGCCCTGTAATTGTCTCTCTATTTCTGGAATACCTAAATGAAGAAATTATGGGTCAAAGGTATGACCCTCCCTAAGTATGGCTGAGATAAAGTAAGGGTTTATGAGAGCTGACGAGTTTGATGACCCTGAGAAGCTAGGGTTATTCAAGAAGTTGAAGTCCCTAAGCATGAGGGAAAGGGTTGAGGCTGAGAAGAAAATCAAGTCAGATTTATTATAGTGGGGATTCCTTTCATATATGAGTAGAATAAGTTGACCTCTAAAGTCTCTTCCAGCTCTTAAATTCTGTGACTGTGAGTAAGAATGACCTGGACTGAGGGATAGAGATGGATTGAACCTTGAAGAAAGAGAGGTTGCTGAATGATGGTTGGTTGTTGTCCCTCATTCTCGAAGAGGACTGAAAATGACATCATTACACTGGAGTCATCCGTGTATCCTAATGGGGCTGATTAGATCAATATGAACTCAGAAAATTCTTCCACAGTATGCTCGCAAATGGACAGTCTAGTAGGGCCATCAAAGAGTGACAAATATGCCATTTAGGAATGCCATGGAGTGCTGCTTCAGGGGGCAATAAAGAATATTCCTTACTAGAATCTTCTTGGGGAGGCAAGGAAAGACAGCCAAGGATATAGTAATGTAAGAGAGGGGAAGAGGTGAAAAATTGTGGGATAAAAGGGATATCTTAGTAAATACATTTACTTGGAAAGAAGAAAAGTGCATTTTGTTTATTTGTTTAAGTTTTTGATCTCTTCTGGTGAGCAAGGAAGTGGGGTGGGGGACAGTTTTAATGTGACAGGACACAAAGAGGTCTTAAAAGTCTGTCTGAACTGCTCAGCTTCCCCTGTGATGTACATGGCTCATGACTTTACTTATGTAAACAACCTGGGGAGGAGAGGAAGGACTGGTAAGAGGGAGAGAGGGGAAGGCATTGGGATATTTCTTTAAAGAACATTTCACCCGCAGGGGTAACCTCAGGAGGCACACAATTCATTTCCATTAGGTTCTCAGGGGGTTAGGCATCATGTTACTCAGTTCAGCACAATGCAAACAACTTAAAAGCTGCCAGCAGCAGCTGTGGTGTCAGCTTATTTCACAGAAGCCAGGCTAAAGGTTTAAGCATTTCTTTCAAATGTACATAAACCCTTGGTATTTGGCTCATTAGAATGGCGGTTCATTTCACTCTGAGGGTTAGCCTCACCCATAAAGGCTTCCTACTCTTTGTACTAATAATTGATATTCATACAGTCTTGGGGAATTTATAAAGTGCTTTGCATATATGATATATCATTTACTATCTTATTATACTTTAGATAATATTGGGTAAATTTTGCCTCTCCCCTAGAGCTACTACAGTCTTCTGTCTCATAGTATGCTGAAAAGAGCATTGGAGCTGGAACCCAATGGCCAAGCCACTTAATTTCCCTAAGCCTCAGATGCTTCAAGAGGGTTTGACTTAAATTAACTTCAAACATCCTTTCTACCTTCAAAGATGATTCATTTGAAAAAAAAAAAGAACTGTAATTTTGTTAGTGTAGGAATTACCTTATCCCACCATGATTTATAGTCAAGTTCTAGAGCACTGAGTCTGAAGTCATGAAGACTTAAGTTCAAATATGGTCCCCAAAACTTACTAAACTACATGACCCTGAGCAAATCACTTAATCCCTGCCCACTTCAGAGTGCCTGAAGCTCTAAAGTTGTGATTCTATGTGTCTATGAAGTCACATTCATTTGAGGGAAAAAAAAATAAGGAAAGCAGAGTGGATCCAAATAGGTGCTTCTCTAGATAGTGACAAGAATTGATCTGAATGAGTCTGGTACTGATTAACCAGGCTTTCACTGATCCTGATCCTGTTGCTTCAGGATCATAGAATTCAAGATGGAAGGGACTTTAGAGGCCATCTAATCTTCCTTGGCCTCCTCCCCATTTTACAGATGAAGAAAATGAAGCCCAGAGGGATGACATATCTTGCTATTGATAGAATGTAAACTCCTTGAAGGAAGGGACAAGCTTTGTTTGTTTGATTGTTATTGTATCTCCAGTCCCTTGCACATAGTAGATATTAAATGATACTTTATTAGGTTGGGTTATTGGATTGTTCCATATGTGAGACCAGTGGCTGAGACAGAATTGGAACTCAAGTTTCAACTCTAAATCCAGTCATTGTTCTCAGTAAGCCAGAGTATAAAACAGTTTCCAGAAAGTTCTTTTCTGAAAACATATTTCTAGCCATGATTTAGTGAAGCTAGTTAGCTTTTTCACCAATAAGTGAGATGACTTGGGGAACTGTTCTACCTTCTGTTGACAAAATGTGAAAGGCACTCTAATTTATACTTTCTTTTCCCAACTGTTAACATATCACAAGTGCTCTCTCAAAACTGGGACACAGTGTTTCTAATGATGATGACTAAGTACTGCAAATCCCCCTGCTGGAAAAGCTTCAAGTGGCATGCCATGGTATCTGCATGCCATATATTTGGTTATATTGGCAACTTAGGATTTTTTTAGGGGAGGAGGGAGGGTTGGAACTAAATTTTTTTATTTAACACTCACCCTCTTAAACTGATTCGTGGAAATAACAAGTGTCACTATGACTTTCAGGTATACGCACAAAAAAGAGTAGATCATTGTTGATTGAACTGAAAAGTGGAAGAGAGGCCCTCTCAGATTTAATTCAGCATCCTTAATAGACAACACCAGGCTATCTATCAGAGCCCGTCCATTACAATATGAGGGGCAATTTTCTTGAATTTCTAGCCCCACGAAGGGGGACGTGGTAGCATAATTAATATTCTCCTAATGCATAGGGTCACTATGGCAACTCCTTTGATATATTAATTTGTTAATCTAAATCTAAATCACTCCTAAATCAAGCAACCATCAACAAAAACAAACATGCAAATATACAAACAAAAGCAAAAAAGTCAAAATGTACAGTCATAAACTAAAACATTTTTTAAATATGCATTTAAAATATTTTAAACATACATTAATTTTGACTATTTTTTTTTGGTATATTTGCCTGTTTTCTCCTGCATCATTCAACATCTTTTACTTCCTTGTAATTTATTTTATTTTTTTAAATTGCAGTCATTACTGAGAGGCACCATGGTGTAAAAGATATATTTGACATCAGGAAAACCTAGGTTCATATTCCATCTCTGACACTTAGGAGATGAGTGACCATAGGCCAGTCACATGATCTCTTGAAGTCCCAGGCTATCCTCTAAGATTATAACTCAAAAGATCAGATTTTGGTTTGCATTGGTGCTAAATCGTAGGTTCTTGAATGTGGTTCTGTTTTCCTGTTTATTCTGCTTTTCACCATTTTATATATGTTTTTTCATATTCTCTGCATTCCTATTGTTCATTATTTCTTAAATTATAATATTCCATTTTCTTCTTATAACACAATTTGTTCAACCATTCCTCAATCAAGAGGCACCCATTTTGTTTCCAGATATTTGCTACTATTAAGAAAAACACATGTGCGCACATGCACACACACAGCATCAACTTTTAAAAAGTTACTTTTAATTATTTTTTTTAGTATTTTGGATATTTGTTGAACCTTTGTTTTTCCCCTTAACTTCCTGGGCTAAGGGGAAGACAAAGGTAAATCGCCAGTGATGAGACTGTTAGATCAAAGGGTATAAACAATTTAGTAACTTTTCCTGGATAATTCCAAATTGTTTTCCAGAGTAGTTGTACTAGTTCATAGTTCCACTCACTTTGTTTTAGCTTGCCTGACTACCTTCAACTCTGCCAACACTGACTATTTCCATATTTTATGATCAGTGCCAACCCTCGGGTGAAACCTTAGAGTAGTTTGAATGTGCATTTCTCTTATTTCATGATTAGTACTTTGGAGCATTTTCTCTTACAGTTACTGATAATTTATATTTCTTCCTTTGAAAAATGTCCATATCCTTTCTTTGAAGTATTCATATTTGCTGTTTCTTATTGTGTGATGTTACATTATGTTCTTATAGCACAATTTGTTCTGTCATTCCTCAGTCCTGGGATATGCGGGCTGTTTCTAGTTGCTTGTTTCATTTTTATATCTTGTTTTTTTGCTATGACCAACAAAATTGTATAACAGCACCTTTAATCTATTAAAGAACTCTATCATTTATAACTTAAGGTCTGGATTGCTTTCCCTTTTTAGGAATTAGATAGATAGATAGATAGATAGATTGATTGATATATAGATAATTTATTAAGTTTTTCACCCTCTGCCAGGCACTCTGCTAAACAAAGTTAAAAACATCAAAATTGACAAAATATATTAAAATATTATCATTAACATTACAAAGGAAGAATTTGCTTTACAAATAATTTAGAATTCCTTTAACTAGTCTGTTTTCCTAATAGTACCATAGGATTTTAGAGTGGGAAAGGATAGTAGAAATTGTCTTGTCCAACCTTGTAAAGAGCCCAGTCTCTCAGAGCTGAAAGGAACCTTAGAGATTATCTAATATGCTCTCAGGATTAAAATTCAGGTCTTCTGACTCCCAGGGCCATGCTTGTGTACATAAGGATTTAAGAAAAGCAATAAAGCAAAGTAATCCTGTACAATAATGTTATTCCCAACTGGATGAGCTCTTTACCTAATTAATTTTTTTTTACTATTCAAATTAATGTCCTCATTTGTAAAATACATACACATGTGTATGTATATGCTTCATTATATATATATATATATGTGTGTGTGTGTGTATGCTTCAACATATATATTTGTATATATGTATATATGCTTTAAGTGTGGCTATGTATGTATATAGATATATGTGCTTCAATCTGTGCTTTGAGCGTCTGGACATGGCTAATATGGGGATTTATTTTGCTTAATGATATTTTGCAAATAGGGCTGCTGTATTATTGCACGGAGGACTTTTACCCTTTTTTGTGATCTCTTTGGGGTACAGACCTAGCAGTGGTACTGCTGGATCAAAGGATATGCACAGTTTGATTGCCCCTTGGCCATGGTTCTAAATTGTTCTCCAGAGTGGTTGGATCCATTCTCAACCCTACCAATAGTTTATCATTGTCCTAATTTTCCCACATTCTCTCATAGTAGTCAATCTGATTGGTGTGAGGCAGTATTTCAGAGTTGTTTTAATTTGTGTTTCACTAATCCAAAGTGATTTAGAGCCCTTCCCCCTAATCCTATAGATTGCTCTGATTTCTTCATCTGAAAAATGTTCATATCCTTGGACCATTTATCAGTTGAGAAATGGTTTGTATTCTCACAAATTTGACTCTGCTCTCTGTATATTTGAGAAATGAAGCCTTTATCAGAGACACTTGCTGTAAAGATTGTTTCCCAGATTAAAAAAAATTTTAATGTCTACAAACAACTTTTTGAATCTGTGCACTCCAGAGATTTGTATCAATCACCTATTGCTAAGTGAAATGCATTATCACTTTTTCCATTAGGACATTGGGACGATAATGAGGTAGTCAGCTGATACAAGGAGGGGGGAAAATGAAATCTGAAAAAAAAATTTTAATGTCTGTAGATAACTTTTTAAAATCAGCACACTCCAGAGAATTGTATCAATAGCCTATTGTTAAGTGAAATGCATTATCACTTTTTCCATTAGGATATTGGGAAGCTAATGATGAGTAGTCAGTTGGTACAAGGGCGGGGGGAATTAAATCTGAAGGGTTTTTACATACCATGTAATTAAGCTATATGGAGTTTATAGGAAAAAGAAGGGCTCCAGAGTCTCAGAGGTTATTGATCTTGTCTCTAGTAGTTATAACAGGTAGTTGAGAAATTCATTTAATGTATCAGGTATTTGTTTATTCTATAAAATGAAAATAAGGCTTCTTTGCAAAATGTGTTAAAAAAAATTTTTTTTAATTGTCATAAGCACTTGATGAAAAAAAAAAGGATTCTATTTTTGACTTTCTGCTTTTTCCTTGCAGACACTCCTTAACTCTGAGTCCACTATTTCACAGTATCATTGAATATCTTTAGGCTAGTGATACCCATATCTGCATTACCAAACCTATCCTCATACACCAGCTTCAGTCTAGCTTCCCCACCTGCCTCTTGGGCATTTCCACTTTGGAGATTTCCACTTTGTCATCACCTCAAATCCAGTGCATCCAAATTTGAACATATCATCTCCATCTTCCTCTCCCAAGTTTCTTGTTTTTCTTTTTACCATCACTATTCTTTCATTCACTGAGGCAGAAAAACCTGCAATTATGTTTGATTCATCCCTCTCCTTCTTCCCTGTGTCCATTTGATCACAAAATCCTGTCTACTTTTACTTCAGATGCTCTCTTCCATCTGTCCTTCATTCTTACCACATTCTTACTACCACAGGGTAGTAAAAGTCCAGACCCTCCCATTCCAATGCTCCATGCTTACATTACTGCAGTTGTATCTTTCTTAGCTGCCTACCTAGCTCTTGGCTCTCTTTTCTTCAGTTTGACCTATTGTTGCAAGATGAGTCTTTATTCGATATCATTTTTATGCTGACCCACATTAGTTTAGAACTACTTAATGAATAGTTCATTTATTTTCTACCACATCATGGAATTTCTGAGAGGCTGGAACTTTATGATTCAGTTCAACTCTGACTTTTCAAATGAGGAAACTGAGACCAATAGGTGATAAATGACTTGACTCATGTCACATAGCTATTTGTGGCAAAAGGAGGACTCTGCAGCCTAGATTTACATTGTATGCAAATACATATTAGCTTTACAGATGGATTTTTAAAAAGACTTGATTCTGAAAGCTAAAATTCTTCACAGTTCTACAAATATCAAATCCTTAATCTTTATATGTCATGAACTCATTTGGTAGTCTAATAAAGCTTATGGACCCTTACAATATTTTTTTTCATATATAAGATTAAAATATATAGGATTGGAAAGGAAATCACAAGCTAGTGAAAATAAAGATGAAAATTTTTTCCCCCAGCCAGGCTTATTGACTTCCTGAAATCTATCCATGAACTTCTTGGTGGGTCTTTTTAACCCAGATTAAGAAATCTTGTTCTAGTAAATCTTCAATTTCATATTCTAGACTTTATGCATATATATTTATATATATACACATACATTAGATATCTGTACCGATAATATATAAATTTCATGTATACTGTTCATATACAATATACATATTATATGTAACACACATATATAAATATTATATACAATGTATGATGCATATATAATAGACAAATTATATATAATGCAATGCAAATATAGTCCACATATCATGTATGATATACATACATATAATATATATTATATATAATACACACATAATGCACCACACAGTATAATAGACACATATAATACACATGCATATATAACACAATGTGCTATATATATTACACATGCATATAATGCACATATATCTCTAATGTATATACATATAACATACAGTGTTATATTATGCACACACATATAATGTATGCATGCTATATATAATGTACATACCTATATAATACACATCTACCCCATGCAATGTATGCATATATGCATGTATACACATATCACATATAATATACACACATATATCATAGCTGCATGTGATGTAAGCATGCAACAGTAAAAACTACGTGTATAAATAAGAATTGAAATCAATTCTACTTTTAAAAAATATTGAGTATTTAGAAAAACAAAAGCAAAACAGTTCATGTTCTCAAAGGGCTGACATACTATCTGAGAAAAATAACATGTATAATGTTAAGTCTATACAGGATACATACAAAGTAATACAAAGTGGGATCCTAATAATACAGGAGATCAAGAAAGACCTCCTGAGGAGAAGTCAAAAGACACTTAATATTTTAGGACTTTTTCATATCAGATTCTAAACATATTATAAAATCTTATCCATCTGATGTAGTTAGTAATCAAATATTGCTTGTGAAACAAGGAAAGTCCTTGACATGAATAAAATAGGCAGTACTCTGTACTGAAAGCTAAAGTCCAAAGAAGATTTAACATTCTCAATTAAACCTCCTTAGATTTGAATTGGCAAATACCAAAAGATTTCATTTATGAGATACAAGGGCAGTATTTTTCCTGAACTTTGTGCCATCAGTTGCTTTAAGACCTTGGTGAGAGAAGCTAGAATCAGGCTAAACTTGTTTTTAAAGGATTTTATAATCTTTCAAGTTAATATTACTAGAAATCTTAACTTTGATCTTCCCAGAAGTTTTACAGTATAGATCAGAATTTTTAACTCACTAATCTAGGTGTTTTCCCATAAAAACTTAGGTTGGAGGGTAAGACAAGATCCCTGGTTTCTAAGCCTGTTTTCAAATGGTGAGGCCTTGGTTCATAAAGACGGTTTCTCTTTTCCTTTTCCTTATAATTCCAAGGTTTGGGTTTGTTTTATTTTTTAAAGTCCTTGGTTTTATTATTATAGGTCAAGTTGGCAAAATATTGCCATGCAAAGAACATAGGTCTTGATGTCAGAAGACTTCAGGCGAGCGTCTGCCTTGGACACTAACTAGATAGTTTATTCCTGGAATCCCAGTTTTAACACTAGAATTCTGCCCAAATCACTTCAGTTTTCTGATTCTTAGTTTTCTCATCTGGGAAATGGCTATAATCTTCCTCATTGGTTTTTGTCAGTAAAAAACTATATAAATGAGAGCTTTTGTCATCATCATCATCATCATCATGCAGGGTGCCATATTTTTGTTACATTCCCCATAATTTCTCATGGTGTTTTGTTTTGTTTTCCTTTTCAATGATATAGTAGACTAGAAGACCTACCTCATAATCAGAAAGACATAGATTCCAACTTTAGATCTGATCCATACTGACTGTGTGACAGTGATCAAATTGCAAATATCAATACATCTAGGCAACTCTCTATACAATACATTATAGATCCTTGCATTTGTGTAGGGAGATTTATCAGTGGCAATTCCCTCTGTTGTTGTTGAGTGATGTTTGACATCATGATCCTGTTAGGAGTTTTCTTGGGAAAGATAAGAGAGTGAATTGCCATTTTCTTCTTCAGCTCATTTTACAGATAAGAAAATTGAGGTAAACGGGGTTGAATGGCTTGCCCAGTGTCACACAGCTAATAAGTATCTGAGGCTGGATCTGAGTTCAGAAAGATGAGTTTTCCTGACTCCATACTCAACGCACTATCCACTGCACCACCCGACTGCTTCAGGAGTTTTCTACACTGATGAAAAAACAAGTTCAGATTCTCTTCCAAAAACAGGTTACAGTGAAATATCTTTGATCTTGGGAGCTCAAAGTGTTTACCAGTATTAACTTATTAAACAACTCTCTTGTCTCACAGCTATTACCTTAAAGAAGAATAACGTTAAGGAACTTAAGAGAGATTAAGTCATTTATTGGAGGGTCACTCTGCAGTTAGTGAGAGAAAACTATGGTGGTGATATAATAGCCTTCTTAACTACAGCTTAACTACTCAGGTGGAAATGCTAGGTTGCGTTGATATTGATCGATTCTTGACCCTTTCTTCTACCACTATCAATTTCTTAAGAGCATTTGTGGGAGAATTAATGGAGAAATAGGCAGCAGCCCTAACAAAGGAGTACCATAGAGGAGAGACATTACAGTGTATTGGACAGAGCATTGAATTTAGAGTCAAGTGAGTCTTGGGTTGGAGTCCCACCTAAATACTTTGAGTTAGGTCAACCTAAGGAAGTCTTCTGGTTTCCTTCAGCCTCCTTAGCTGTATTGTGTGTGTTTCCAGCAAGCATCATGACATCAGGGAAATGATGATATGATTTACAGTTGACTTTGATTTGAGTGAGGGAGGCCTGTGCAAGGTCACCAGCCTTACTTTCTCCTCCAGAGCCATCTGGGTCCAGTAGTCAGATATTCATCAGGACAACTGGAGATAGATAGCTCTTTTACGCTAAGGCCTTCTCAGGTTCTCACTTGGAGTGAGGTAACGCCCCTTAGCTGTAAAATTATGACAAGAATACTACAGCACTTATCTTACAGAGGTGTTGTGAGTATCAAATGAAATAATGCAAAGGAAGCATGTTACAAACCTTAATGTGTTCCTGTAAATATATACTAGGGCAGCTAGGTGGTGCAGTGGATAGCGTACAATGCCAGAACTCAGGAAGGTTCAAATCTGACCTCAGGCACTTACTAGCTGTGTGATCCTAAGCAAGTTATTTATTGCTGTTTGCCTCAGTTTCCTCATCAGTAAAATGAGCTGGAGAAGAAAATGGTTAAACTACCCCAGTATCTTTGACAAGGTAACCCCAAATGAGGTCAGGAACATGTCGTGGACACGTCTGGAACAACTAAATAACCACAAAAATATCAGCTATTGTGGAAGGAAGAAAGGAGAAAGAACAGAAGGCTAACATAAAATTCCTGTTCCAACTCTCCTCTGCCATTATAATGCCTCCGTTGCAGTAGAAAGAAATCAGACTGCCTGATGACTGTGGACAAATCAGTTCACTTTTTTGGATCTCATTTTCCTCATGTACAAAATGAGGGGATTAGACTAGATGGCCCCTACCATCCCGTTAAGCTCTGAATCTATGATAGCTTCATCAATCATTATAGTCTTATAGCAAGGTCCATGCCCTCAGAGTCAACCAGACTAGCAAACTTCATGTCATCTCACCTGATTTCTGTAGACCCTCAATGTAGAACAAGTTTAGAGTGTGTAAATGTGTGGCCAGAGAGTGTTCTGGCATTCAAAAGAATTTTCCAGAAAGTTATGGATTTAGGGTTTAGTTGGCGTTAGGGTGTGTCTGAAGGTATGGGTCAGTGTAGGACCCAGCCTCCTCAATATGTCATCTGAACTTTCCTCTGAATGTGAAGTGAAATCTGGTTGTTGTTTGTCCTTCACTCTTGAAGAAGACTATGACACTGGGGAGGTGATGCCATGCTTTGCGAGTGAATTGGATTTAAGTGAGAGAGGGATATGCAAAGTCACCAGTCTTAGTTTCTCCTCCAGAGCCATTTGGGTCCAGTGCAAAGACATACATCAGTATGACTAGAGATGGTTTGGACTGTGCTGTGGGGGACCTTGGTCTTACTAAGCTAAGGTCTTTCCCAGGTCTCAGTTTGTGTGAGGCAACACCCATCCAGTGAGTATGGCTAGGTAAGAAATGAGGCAGAGAATGGCCTCTTATCTAGTTTAAAAAAAAAAATCCATCTGGCTGGGGAAGACCCTCAGGGTTTCTGAACAAAACAAAGACCATTGCTATTTACACTTATTTGAGCCTTTGGAGCCCAAACAATAACCAAGGGAGGCTTGGGCTGGGCCCTATTGTTGGCCACTCACTGAGAGTCAGTGATCTGGGTTTAAGGCATGGTCCTTAAAAAAGAAATCTAGCTCATAAACCCCAAGGTAGCTTGTGAAGTTTCAGGGATCAGAATTTGTAGAAACCTGTAGGCTTCTAGAGCTTTCTCAGCCTCTTGGAATAAACAGACCCCAGAAATGGAGCAGCCCTTACTAATATTGGCCCTCGTCCTGGACCCGAATCAGCAAGCTAAGATTGGGGGGTGGGGGTAGCATTTTCTGAGCTATTAGCTTCATGGATTTAGTGTTGGAAAACAATTTCCTAAATGAACAAAGCAAATCTATAATGTATGTTGCTACATTGTTGCCAAGTCTCTGTTACTAATTCCACTTGGTTGGTTGCTGTCCTTCATCTTTGAAGAGGACCAAAATGACATCACCATGATAAAGTCAAGTTTCAGCATGTCCAACTGTGGCTGATCAGACCAATATGAGCTCAGAATGCTCTACCACAGGTTGGTCACAGATAGTCCATGTTAATATTTAGGGTGGATATCCCAAATTTGTGCATCCTGTGTTTACTTTGTGCTGTCTCAATTCTGCTTTGCTCATAGAGCACAGCACCCTTTCTGATGTGGGCACACCATGCTGAGCAGACCTATGCCACTGTCTCCCATGTCCCACGATCAAATCCAAAGTTCTTAAGAGAGACCTTGAGAGTGTCCTTGTATTGTTTCTTCTGGCCACCATGAGATCGCCTGCCCCATGCAAGTTCTCCATAAAATAGTCTTTTTGGCAAGCATACGTTTTGCATTTGAACAACATGGCCAGCGCATCGGAGTTGCACTCTCTGATTAAACGTTTACCATGTGCAAAGCTCTGGGGAGGGGATATGGGGATACAGGGGCTAATAACTTAGTGGGAGAGAAATATATATATATATATATATGTATATGTACACACACACACACATATATATTATACACACATATATACAAATTTGTGTCTATGTCTATGTATGTGTATATATGAGATGTGTATAGATAACTGTAGCCATATGTACACATGTATACCTATATACATATATGTGTATATACATGTATTCATACACATCTCATATACACAAATATTCACAGACACAAATATGTATATATGTATTTGTATATATCTGCATGTGAGTATGTATATGCACACATATACACATATGCATATACGTATATACATCTCTATGTGTGTATGTGTGTATATATGTATATACATACATATATATGTATGTGTGTGTGTATATATATGTATATATATATGTGACAAAAGGTAGGATGTGATTAAAAAAAAGTGGAGAGAGCCAGACAAAGTACTTTAGACAAATTTGAGGAGGGAGTAATTTTATATTTAATTTGCTAAAATTGAAGGAATCCTTTATGATCTTAGGCAGCGTATTGGGCACCCTATGTCTATCATCTATGTCTGTGTATAGCAAAGAACATCAGGTTAGTTAGCTCACACGAAGTGGTCATGTTCTCCCCTTCTCTACTCCCTTCTCCCCCCTGTTTCCTGAGTTAGATATGAAATGATCTGGAACACTTTATTGCGTAACTACTTAGTGATTCTTAGAACTTTAAAAAATATTTTAAAGATTCGATCCTAGTCTTAACACTTGTACTGAATACCTTGTTTAGCTATGGAGAGTCAGTCCAAAATTTAGAAAAAATACGTATAGGAAGAGATGCTGAGAATAAATATAGTATAAAGAAGTAATGAGGTCTTGCAAAATCCTCTTTTGGAATAAAAATAGTCATTTTTATTTTAGAAGGGAGTTTATCTACTTTAAAATCTTTTGTTTAGGATTTTATCTCAAAAGAATTCTTGATTTTCCAAAGGACTATTGAGAACATGAAGTTGCGTAGTTTGAGACTATAACAAACAAGTACAGGGTCATAGAACAGCAGGTTCTAATTTGGAAATTTACTTAGTTGCTTTACTCCAGGATGTGAGAAGAGAGGAATAACATTCAGAGCTACATCATATGTATCTCAGAGTTTGCTCTGGCATGAATTACGTTTTCTCTTAACTCTTGGAACCTAAAATTGTGATTCATCACATTAAACCTAATTTCATTAATAGCACCAAAGCTCAATTTATGTAGAGATTTTGGAGTTGGTAAAATACTTGTCTCACATCATCTCAATTGATCTTTACAACAGCCCTGTGAAGTAGGGTTCTGTTGTCACCCCTATTTTACAGATAGAGAAAGTGATGCTCAGAAAAGTTGAGTGATTGCTCTAGAGTCACACAGTTTGTGTCTCTGGAACAGAATTTGAACCTTAGGCAATTCTTCCTAATGCCTACTCCAGCCCTTGATCTATTATGTGATACTCCCTCTTTTAATTTGATAGCAGTTCTTATTAAGGGCCTAATATGTACTATGTTACATAATAGGGAAGTTAAGAAGTTTAGTTAAAGGTTCACAGATTTAGACCTGGAAAAGATCCCAGAAGTCATCTGGGTCAGTGGTGACAAACTCAAATAGAAATGGATCCCTGAAGGCATCATATTGACTTAGAAAGCCACAAATTAACATTATCTATGTTGTAGTTTTATTTATTTTGTTCACTATTACATTTTAATCTAATTTGGGCAAGAGTTTTGTGGGCTGCTAGTTAAAGCCTGCACATTTGACTCCTCTTAATCTAGACCAACCATTTCATTTTACTGAGGAAGAAATCGAGCCTTAGGGAGGAGAAGATCACATAGTGAGTAGGGAACCGGGATTTGAACCTAGATCCTCTGATTTCAAAAGACTTTCCAATGTGCCACAGTGCTGACATATTAGCCTTTGCTGCCCACATGGAATTTAGAGTGTAATTGATAATCAATCCAATGTATCTATTCTCAATGCTTGTTTTCCTTTCCAACCCTCAAAGCCTAAGAGATTTTTTTTTCCTTTTGCTTAAATTCCATTTTGGGTGAATGCTATTTTATGCAGTTTATGGTTTAGCATAACTGAAATGAAAGAGCATGTTGATAGGAAGAGTTTCTGGGAAGAACTACTGAAAGAACAATTGGCTAGTTTATATCTGGTCTAAAGAGTCATTGACTCATGATGTGGTACAACACAATTCTGAGTGAATATTTGCCACTACTTACTTCCCCTACTAAGAAATTATAGCTTCTTGGCATATAGGAATGCCTTGAACTAGTTTACTAACCTAACCCTAACCCTAAGCCCTAACACTAATCCCAATAGGTCTATTTGTGAGAAAAGTGCTTGACCTGACAAATGGATCATAGAGTGGGAAGAGATAATCAGAAGTCATATAATATTGGAGAAACTGAGGCATGAGGATAAGACCCAGGGAAGCTAACTGAGCTAAGTCATGCAGACCTTTGGCATCAGGGCAAGATTTGACCTCAAGTTCTCTGCCTCCAGATGAAGGGGATGCCAGTATCCCAGTTTTAAGATAAAGGAAGCGAGGAAGTAGTGTGACATCATCAAAGGAGAGAATCAGATGAACAGAATTTTTTTTTTCCCGAGCCCTGTAACTATACAAAAAATGTGACCTTGGAAAAGTTATTTAAGGTTTAGATCTTGAACCATCCTTAGAGATCATCTAGTCCCACCCTTTTGTTATTTTGTTTTTATCATTTCATTGATAGAGAGGACAAAAATTTTGTAATTGATAGAGAAGTAAGCTAAGTGTCATCACCCTCTTCCAGTCATTCTGTTGGGGTGGGATTTGTATAGATTAGTTTGGTAAAATTACAAATGAGTTGAAAGAAATTTTCTAACTCTAAGTCATGTAGTAGACTAGACAGGAGCAAAGATGTTAAAAAAAAAATTAGGAATTCCAGAAGCCTAACAGTTCTCCTGCCTGGCTATAGCCTGGTTCTTAATTATAAAGAACTGAGCTAATCTTTAGGATTATGAGCTAAAAGAGTCAATAGATTCCCACTCCCACCCCCCATGTGGGAGGAGTCTAAATAGCTGGTGAAGACCAGCAAATGGCAGCAAAGAAGAAAAATAGTAGCCTGCAGCTCAATATTTTACTTAGCTAGCAGTTGACATCCACAGTCCTTTGGGGATGAGCAAGTGCATCATCGGAGCAGAGAGGGATCACAGCTGGGATACAACCTTTGGAGCATGAGTTGATTTAGCTATCTATGCATGATCCCTATGAGTAAAACTCTTTCCTGGCCATACATGTTCGTCTCCCCAGTGGTATAGGAATCTGTGAGATGAGGAACCTTTATGCATATTGAGGGGTAGAAGAGGCAGTTTCCATTCTACTTATTTAAATGTCTTTTGCTTTGATCTAATTTTTGATCTTGTTGATAAAAGAAAAATATGGATGGAAGCTTGTACGCTGTAGTTTTGAGTGAATGTTGGCCCCAAGATGGTTTTGAACTTGAGGTGGATTTGAGAGAAGCCATACTTAGGTCATGTTTATGTTTAAAATAGCTTATTGCTTTTCATTTTTTATACCAATAAAATTATTCCAGTATTTCAATACCAATAATTGTTCCAATAATCACTTTCCCAACTACCAAAACTTTCTTTTATAAACAACAAAAACCAGTTCATCAATACCAACCAATATGTCAACTGTGTCTTTCAGTATGTACAATATTCATGCACCCATATCAACTGTTTCTTTACTAAAGGGAGGGAAGTAAGTTTAATCTTTAGTCTGGATACAAAAATGGAATATCATAGTTGTTCTAGACCATACCTGACTCAGCCTGATATGGTGGTTCAGGATTAAACATAATAAGACACCTGTAAGTAATCTAAAATTTAACAAAAGGGGCTTACTTATCCATAGCATGAAAGAATATTAAGCCAAGATACAACACTGATTCAGTTGATTAGAGGCAGCTCCCTTGTGTCTGCCTGTCTGATGATGGAGATCCCAATCAGTAAGAGATTCTTAATAAATGCTGTTGACAGATGGGCTTTTATACTTAGGTGACCAGGAAGCAATGTTCATAGGATAAGTCAGAATCCCCTGAACCAAAGAAGTCTTGAATGAGGTTGGTTTCATTGACTTTTAAGGGAAAACTAGTCCAGTTTATATAGCTGAAAGATTATTAAATATTGCTCCTAGTCTAGTCACTATCTTTATTTTTCTCCTGGTTTTGCTTTCTTTGGTCAGAATCAATTCATACAAATCTTCCCATGTTTTCCATCTTACAGCACAGCTACATTCCATTCCATTAATTCATTTCAGACATTTCTCAGTTGATGGGTACCCACTTTGTTTCCAGTTTTTGTCTGGTTTTGCTATTACGAAAGGTGCTGCTATGGATATTTTGCAATATGTATGTCTTTTCTTGCTGTGATTGATCACCTTGGGATATATACCCAAGAAGTGGTATTCTTCCATCAAGAGGAACGAACACTTTCTTTTTCTTTCATGGTGTTTTCACAACGGCTGTATCACTAGCTATTTTTACAGATTAGGAAACTGAAGTCCAGAAAAGTTAAGAAATACCTTGCCCAAGAGCACACATAAGTAGCAGAATCAGGATTTGAACCTTAGACTCTGGGATTTTTCCATCCAACCTTCTCTTCTGTACTATACCAACAAGACTTCCTAGGTCATCTAAGTTGTCTCCTTATCTAGAACATGGGGAGACAGTTCTAATTACCTTGATTGCTGGTACTGTCTCCCTCCTCCTCAAATGAACATATGTGTTTTTATCCTTTTACATGTTATATTCTCTAGTAGAATGTGGGTTTCTTGAGGACAGGGCTGGTTTTTCATTATGTCCTTATATTTTCAATGTGTGGTACAATGCTTTTGTACATATTAAGTACATTAATGCATGCCTTTTGAATTGAATTGGATTAGATTGTCTGAAAGGTACTTTGGAGGAGCAGACACAGTGAAAAGAATCAGTGCTGGAGAGAAAAAAGATTATAGGACAACTGCTTCTTGTTATTTAAAAAATGTTTTTGCTATTTCAGGAAATATGAAATATGCCTTAACACTGGATGTTTCTGAAAAATATTCTTATTTTTTTCTTTCCAAAAACAGATGAGTTAAAATGCAAATATGGGAAATTGTTTTTCCACTAACTAAATGAAGAGATTGTTCCTCCTTAACCTTCATGTTAGTATCTTCTATGATTGAAATGACTCAAATATGGGAAAACCTCTTTTGGTTTTAGTTTGAGAATTTACAAATAACAATTTAACATGTAGATGTGTCTTTAATTCATCAACAATTTTAGTCAAATTTGATTTTCGTTCTTTGAAGGGAATATATTAGTCTCTATTTTGTAAGAGCAGATATTTTATTTATTTATTCATGTATCTTTTGATATGCACAGAAACATTTCAAAAATATTATAAAATAATTTTTCCCTCATTCCTTCCCTTTTTCTGTCTTTTCCACTTTGAAATGGGAAATTTCCTACTAGAAGAGATTTCTATAAACTGAATATGCTGTCTTTGTCAAGGTAAAGGATTCAATTAAAGGAACAGTATGACTCAACACAAGGTGAAGTGGAGAAAAGGAAGAGTTAATTAGCACTTAGCTCCTCTACATTTCCTATTTCTTGCCCCCTCCCTCCCTCTATCTCCTGCCTATTTCCCTTGAGCTAGAAGTAAAGAATGGTCACATCGTCATTCCATGTATAATCATGGGGGAAATTACTAATTGTGAGCTAGGCTTTAACAACTTCCTATTCCTATTTTCCCTGTATTTGTAGGTTCTTAGACTCCAAAAATGAAATAGTGAATGAAAATTAATCTTAAATGTAACACCATCCTCTAATCATTTTTAAGCTCAATTATATTCAGCAATTGTTCATGTACATAGCACTTGGATGCTGTGGGGATGCAGAGAACTCTAACATTGTGTTCCTACCCTTAATGAACTTCACACACACACACACACACACACACACACACACACACAGTTAAATAACAATATAAAATCTTCATAATACAAATGCTAATGTCTTAGTGTAAAAGTTAAGTCCTGTAGTTGCATTCCCCAAATTTCCAGTTATTTTAAAACACCTCAGTCAGAATAGAGTTATATTTTAATATCTGTTCTTCCTGTAGGTCACTTCAGTAAAGGTAAGACTATGAAGGCTAGTTGCTCAATCAATGTTATATTGATATCATAGAACACCAAAATAATAATACTTCGTCACAAAATAGACGTATTTGAAATTGTTTCAGAGCAGAAGCCTGAGATGATTCAGTACGTGACTTTGGGTCTGTAGAGTTTGTGCAGAGTGTAGAGTTTGCACTACCTACTTGACAAAGTTATTAAGAAAGCACTTTGTAAACAGTAATGTTCTCCAGAAATGTGATCTGATTTTACATGAGATAGCATAAAAAGTAATGGTACAAATATGTTGTATGATTAAATTGCGCTTACTATGTCTGTGAGGTACAGGATGGATTAGAGAACAGTGAGAAAAGAGATTGGAGACACAGAATGTTGCAATAGTTCCCTTGTAAATATAAGGTGATAAAAACGTAAATTGAACTGGGAGCAATAGTGAGAATAGCAAGAAAGGGAGAAATGCACAAGACTTGGAGAAGGCAAAATTGGCCGGACTTTTTGACTATGGAGAGCAAGAGAGAAGGAGAAGTCAGAGATGATTTGAAAGTTTCAAGTTTAGGTGACTGGAAAAATAAAGGTATTGGTTTGCCTACTCTGTGTTTAGCACAGTGACAGTGGCACTTAATAAATTTTTATTGATTATTAGTTCTATTCATAAGTAATGCATTGCCTTGCGCTTGCAAACTTCATATCTTTTGCTCCAGGTATACCTTTTGTAGGAAAATGTGAAGAGGAATTAATTGCTAAAGCAAAAATGAAAACTATGAGTAAGTCATTTTGACTATTATAAATATCCAATTTAACTATAAAGAACATATGAAGAAAGATACTATTTGCCTCCAGAGAAAAAAATGATAAATAGAAATGTGTATAGAATAGTTTTACATTTATATACATATTTGGGTCTAAAGGTCTCTAGAGTGAGGGAGAGGGAGAGGAAAGAAAAAAAGAAATTGACACAACTTTTATTATATACATATATATATAAATATTATATAGTGAAAAAGAATAGAATAGCAAGTTGTAGACGATTTACATTTGCATTGGCAATCATCTTTTTTTACAATACTAATTTATGGAAATACTTGTTTTATTTCACAAATTAAAAATAAAATAAATAAATGTGAAAAAAATCAGCACCATAAAAAAAAATGAGAACTCTAGAAGAGCTCGAACCCAGAACACTGCTGGTGTTGTTTAGTAGACAAAGAGGAGAATCAGAAAGATTCTTGGTGCACTGACCTCAGTTTTGTCTTATCATTTCATGAAAATAATGACAGACCAAGAACCTTATTTTTGCAGGAATTACTTCATCTTCCTTCTCAGCCACCCCACCCCCTTCTTATAGGGAAAATATCAAAGAAAAAGGAGAATTATAAAGGTAGACCGAAGAGTAAATGATCCAAATTATACGAATTCCCCAGTCTGGCATTTAAAACCCTTTACAAGTTGACTCTTGCCTACTTATCCATGCTTATTTAATAATTCTCCCCTTCATACTCTCTAGGTTCCAGTCAAATTGGCCTTGTAGTTCTTCTTAGTACAACAATTATTTCTTAAGCACTTATATGTGCCAGGTACTGTGCTAAATACACAATATATCTCTCACCTTTGGATTCAGACATATATGATCTTCCATATAAAAATGTACTTTTCTCTTACCTCCACTTAGTCACTTTTTACACAGAAACTTTCCTAATGCACCCAGTTATTAGTCATCTCTCTGGAAATTATATTTGATTACTGTGTGAGTATATATGTATATACTTTGTGTGCACTATTTATGGTATATTATGTATCCTTCCAATAGAAGGATAAGTTTCTGGAGGGCAAGGAATGTTTTCTTCCTTGTTTTTTGTATTCTACAGCTTAGCATAGAATCTGGCATATATTAGATTCTTAATAAATGTTTGCTTGGCTATGAAACCTTGCATACCCTTTGACCCAGGAATACCACTAATCTGTATCCCAAAGAGATTAAAGAAAAAAGGCAAAGAATATATTTACAATAGTATGTCCAAAGACCTGGAAATTGAGGGGATGTCCATCAATTGGACAATGACTGAACAAGTTGTGGTATATGAATATAATGGAATACTATTGTGCTATAAGAAATGATGAGCAGATGGACTTCAGAAAAACCTGGGAAGGTTTATATGAACTGATGCAAAATGAATGATCAGAACCAGAAGAACATTGTACACAGCAATATTGGAAGGATGATCGACTGTGAAAGACTTATTATTCTGAGCAATACAGTGAGTGCCCCAAGAAAATTCCAAAGGACCATAGTGAAAAATGCTATCTACTTCTAGAGAGAGAACTGATGAACTCTTGAGTAGAGATGAAACCATATTTTTCTAAACTTACTCTTTTTTTTTGTTTTTTTCAGTGTGTATTTTCTTTTGAAACTTGGAATATGTTTTGTATGACTTATTTAAAATGAGTATTATATTACTTTCTGAAGGGGTGGGTAAGGAAGGGGTAGGAGCAGGGAGAATTTAGAACTCAAAATAAAAAAAAATCAATGTTTTTTCACATGTAACTGGGAAATAGTTAAATAAATAAAAATATATTAAAATAAATGTTTGCTGAATTCAGTTTACATAAAAGTAGAATCAAAATTATGTTTATCCAACTGGTTCATTGGAACACGGTTTCTTGTTTTCTTTTCTCACCATTTTTTTCTGTGCTTCAGTGCCCTGGCTGGTGCTCAGTGAAATTTTTCCTGGTGGAATTAGAGGAAGAGCAATGGCTTTAACTTCTAGCATGAATTGGGGCATCAATCTCCTTGTCTCACTGACATTTTTGACTGTAACTGGTAAGGAACCTTTGTCTTCTTTTTGTGAGGCATATTTTGAATTTTTCATAAAAAAAAATGGACCTTCCCCATCTCCCAGTCCCAAGTCAGTGAAGCAGTTCTTCTGAATATTAACTATCTGTGTTATTAAAAAAACAACAACAAACTGTGCCCTGGGCCTCAATGTCTGATTTTGAGCCCCTGCTAATGAATTTTAGAAGTAAATTCCTTTATGATCTTACAGAGCCATAATTAGGGGTCCTATCACTAGGGCAGGCAGCCCAGAGACAATGGATGTGGAAGCCATCCTCAACTGGGGAGTCTTTGACAAGTTGCCTGGTGGGGGAAAATAGAGCCCCCAGATTAGCACAAGGCTTCTCTTGAGGGGCTACTCTCCTTCCTCCAAGAAATGGTAGCTTCCTGTTTTAACTAATTATTCTTGACAACTACAGGCTAAGGTTAGTTGCTTCTTTCCACTTGGCATCTAAGAAACCTGATTATGGGGGAGAAAAATGGAATGGTAAGACTTAAATAAAATAGATCTCTGCTGTTGGTAAGGGGGCTAAAAGGTGATTGATGCCAATCCCCTTAAATCTCTCAAAGTATAATATTGGAGCTGGTAAGGGTTTTAAAGATCATCAGGTCAGCTCCTTCATTTTATAGAAGTGGCCTTTAGAATAGGGAAGTTATTGGCCAAGATCAGAGAAGATGGTTCATTAAGCTTTTACTGAAGTTGGAACTGAGATGACCTAGGGTTAAATTGAGGTCAAATCTCATAGACTCGTGGATGGTGAAAGCAGGAAGGGACCTTCTCTAACTGTTAAATTTTTCAACAGAGAAGAAAGGGGCCCTGAATTAGTGGCCAAGCAAGGCTTTGATCTCCTGATTCCAACTTCTGATTTCAAGGCTAGCATTGTTTCAGCTACAATATTGAAATTTTGGTTTCTTTTGGATCAGCCATAGTTCCTGGTCTCTTGATTCAAAAACAAACAGATGAGCAAGGAGGGAAAGCCCCAAGACTTTCTAAGACATGGATTTTTAACCTGGTGTCTACCCCCAAGAGATAGATTCCAGAAGTCCCATGAAACTTGACTGGAAAAAAATTGCATTTTTATTTCAAGATAATTGATTTCCTTTGTAGTATTAAGTATTTTATTTTGTGCGCTTAAAAGCATTCTGAGAAGGGGTCCACAGTGTTCAACCATTAATGTTCAAGGTTAGTCCTACCCTATATCTGTTCAACAGGACATTGTGGTTGCCCTGACCTGGTTAAGGCTCTCAGAGGCCATTTCTAAAGTCAGAAAGTGAAGTAGCAAAAGAACTGGTCATTCCCTCTGACCAGATCCTCCCATGTATATTACCCTGACTGTCCTTTCTCATACCTGTCAGCTGTTTGTGGAGTGGAAAAGAGAAAAAGAAAGGATAGAATGGAAAAAGAGGAAAGAAAACACAACAATAGAAAGTGCAGGGAGGGAGAGCTAAGGTGCTGGCTAATAGACTCAAATTTCAAAAAGATCTTGTTTATCAAGTGACCTCGAGAGATTGGAAAATGGAAAATTAGCTGAAACTAACAAGATACTATTTACCAAGGATAAATGTGAAGTCTTGTACTTGGGTTCTGAATATCACTGGATTAACAGCGGTTCATGTGACAAAAAAAACCAAAGGCTTATAAATTGACTTATAAACTCAATAAAATCCACCAATGAGACATTGTTGCCAAAAAGCTAGTGTGGTATTGAGCTATATTAGTAGGAAGTACAGATTCCAAAAGAAGGGTGATAGTAGTCTCACCGTACTGTACGTTGGTTAGAACACATCTTCATTATAATGCTTAATTTTAGATTTTTAAGAAGTTTTAAAAAGGATGGTGACAAACCAGAGTCTATCTAGATTATAGTACAGAATCTAGTTTTGTTGTTGTTGAGTCATTCTGTGATCCCATTTGGGGTTTTCATGGAAAAGACACTAGAGCGGTTTCCTTCTCCAGCTCATTTTATAGATGATGAAACTGAAGAAAAGGTGGAAGTGACCTGCCTATGTCACACAGCTAATAAGTGCCTGTGGCTGGATTGGAACTCAGAAAAGTCTTCCTGACACCAGGCTTGACAGATACTGTGCCATCCAGCTGCATCTTAAAGAGTCTAGTAACCATGTCCTATTACAATCAGTTGAAGGGACTGAGAATAGTTATCCTGGAGAGTGAGCGTGAAGGTGAGGATAGGGAAGAGGACAAACATTGGCAGGCGTTGAAGTGGGAGATGGGGGAGGGTGTAAGATCTCTTAAAATAATCTAATGACCTGTTATGTGAAAAGGGATTAGATTTACTGTGTATTTGTATTCAGAAGATATCAATAAACAGAAATGGTAAGGAGGTGGGTTTTGAGTAAAAATAAGAGACCTTTGTAAAAATTATAGCTATAAATGAAATGGATTGTATTACTATTATTGTATCCCATCATGAGAAATATTTAAACAGAGACTAGATATTGTAGAAAAGATTTCTGAATAGTAGGAAGCTGGACTAGATGGTCTCAATGGTCCTTTTCAATCGTTATAAATTTCTAGGGTTTTATTATTTTAGGGGAAAAACATACAAGAGAAGAAGATAAGTGGATGGGAATAGAAGGTTAGAGAAATATACTGAAGATTTAAAAAGAGAGTAAAAATTAAAATTAATAAAATAATTGGAATGTAGTATTACAAGACTCAAGGAAGAAGAGCACATTATAAGTACACATTTTAAATTTGTGGGTCATATTCCAATCAGTTTTTGCAGCTTCATTCCCATCAGTAGGTTGTTTTGGGGCATCCCCTAGCTGAAGGTCATCAAGCAAAAGCTGGATAATCATTTATCCACTGTGTTGTAATTGGGGTTCTTCTTTGGCCTTGGCTTGGCTTACATGACTATTGAGATTCCCTTCCAACTTTGAAAAATTCTGTGGTCAGTGGATTTGGTTGGAAATGACTAGAGGAAGTATCAGACTGTGTCTTCAATTAAAAGACAATAAAAAAATGAACAATAACCATGAGGGTCCCAGGTCTTGCTAATACATTGTTGTAATTTGGTATCTTTTCATTGTGAGCCATATACCTTCTCTTCCTGAACCTAGAAAAACAGCTATTATGAATACATGTGATAGCCATTTTAAATGACCTATTAGACGCTATGAATTGATTTTTTGGATAAATAAGTATGAGCTTCTTCCAAAAAAGAAAACACTGTTAAAATGCATCTTTAAAATCCAATATAAAATGCTGGCATTGAGACTGAATTGCAATAGCAACCAGGTTACTAATTCCTTCCCTAAGGGAAAGTTGTTAGGGTGTGTAGTTCAGGAAAATTCAACCTTGGGATAAGTGACTGATCTCAGAATTCCTGATTCCTGTTTCCCTAGTTAACATTAGTATGATTAAGATCAGGATTGCATATTATTTATGAAGTGGTTTGTATAACAGAAGAATTTTGTGTGTTCCTTGTAGAACTTAAACCTTTGGATAGTGGCTGACCTTAGAATTCCTGATTCCTGTTTCCCTGGTCATCATTAATATGATTAAAATCAGAATTGCCTATAGTTATGAAGGGATGAACATAACACAAGAATTAATCAGCTTTTCTGTGTGTTCCTTGTAGAACTTATTGGTCTGCCATGGGTGTGCTTTATTTACACAATAATGAGTCTAGCTGCACTGGTTTTTGTTGTTCTGTTTATCCCGGAAACAAAGGGATGCTCTTTGGAACAAATATCCATGGAAATGGCAAAATCGTAAGTATTAATGTTTGACCCTTTCTCTCTACCAACATGTGACTGGTAAATGAATAATAGATAAGGAATTGATTTAGGATAGTCTCTATGGACTGAGATCATCTAGTGCATAATTTCTGTTTTGTCTTTCAAAGATTTGTAAAATCAGCATGACACTTATGGAATGAGACCAGATAGCCTTCTGTAAAGTGAACTTTCTAAGTTTTCAGAAGAACTGGGAGACACTGAAGCTCTCCTGTCTTAATTTTTCCATCTCCTATGAAGTTTTCTTCCTATTTTGGGTGGAACTAACACTACCATATGTAATTGCTTCCTTCCCAGTGTTGGAACTACTGCAAAGATTTTGGTACCTCTGTTGCTAATCTATATCCCAGCCAAAATTTAGAAATCTCTGAGAACATCAAAACAAAGCAACTTTAACAGAAATGCCAAGATTTCTTTTTAACATGTGCGAAAATATCCCAGTTAATAATGCTTTAAGTTTAGGGAGTCAGAATAAATAGAAGCTTTAGTAGACTGGTTTAAATAAATTTCAAACTTGAAAGTAGCATTACCTGACTTAGAAGTGGTGCGAAAAAAAGGCCTTTCTCCTTTCTCTTGGAAGAATTTATAGGGTCATCTGTTAAACGAAAGGTTAAATAACAAACATAGGCAAAGTGTAGTGCTTTGCACATGGTGGCTATTTCATCAAAGCTTGGAGAATGCTTAAATAACTACCACAATTGAAGATCTTCAAGTCAAAATGGAACAGCCACTTGTTGGGAATGTTGTCATAGGTTTTTATGCTTCAGGTAGGTTTATTCTAGATGACCTTTACAATCCTTTCCAGTACTAAGATTATAAAATTAAATGGCTGAGTGAAAGGATATTTAAAAATCTTGTGATTTCTCTGGAGGCTTCTTTAGTTCTTTAAATATGAAAAAAAAAGTAAGAATATATTTTCTTGAGTAAGTAAAAGGGAGGAAATGAATAGGTTTCTGTTTTTTAAAGTTCCTTTTTTTAAAAAAGGCAAAATGGTAACAATGAAATGGTATCAGTAGCCATTGTAATAGACAGCAGCTATAGTGACGCTTCTGAAAGGAGTCAATTCAGTTCCGAAGGAACCAAATAGTTAATCCCATAGGTGGAGTTGACTATGAAGACTGAAAAGACTTTTCAACATTTCTTCTACAATTCCCAACCCCATAAGTCCTACAAAATGTAATCTTCCTTAAATGTTCCTTACAACTTTAAACAACTTGAAAAAGTTCCAGGAATGAGTTGAGTAAACATCTTTCCTGTAACTTGGTCTCAGGACTATCTTCTGAAATGTCAATATAGTCCTTTTTTCAAAATTGAAAACAAGGTTACAATGACTCCCCCTTAGCCAAACCCAAGTGTTTTTCTCCACTTCTCATCCTTTCAACCCCTCTGCTGTAGAAGCTGTATTGACGATTCTCACTTTTCTTCCTCGGCTTCCATTGACATTGCACCTTCCCAAAGTTACAGAATTTTAAGAGTCAGATGTGACTTTAATGGCTCTTTTTCAACCAATACTGGAAAGGAACCTTTACCATAATGTACCTAAGTGGGTATTGAGCCTCTGTTTGATAACCTATAAAGAAGGGGGTCCCAGTTCCTTCAAAGGCCACCTGTGAACTTAGCCTTTGGACTTTAGTCAATTCAGTCCTGCCCTGCCCAGTTCAAGCCTCTTCTCCTGCATGAAACTTTCCCTAACTAATCTCAGCCCATAAGTTTTCCTTTCTGAAAGAGGCATAGTGTATAGAGAGTTAGCTTTGAAGTAAGCAAGGCCTAGGTTTAAGTCCCAAATATGAAGCATGGTGGCTCTGTGACCCATTGCTCTAGGCAACTAAGATGATAAATTGCAGGGAATATGTTGACCCACTTTGGTGGAGAGTTTCTTTAGCTTAGAGGTGCCCTATACCAACAAAAATCATAGATGCAATCCTTATGTCTATGTTTCTATAAGGACTTATATTCTATACTTCTCAAACTAATACTCATATACTGGCTTGTACTATGCAAATTAGTTTCATTGCCTGCTATATAACTAGATTAGAAACCCTCTGGGTCAAGAGATGATTTCTACCTGTTTGTCCAAGAATGCTCAGGTTAGTCCTGGGTACACAATACATAATAATCAAACACACACTAGTTTCAATAGTCTAGTCTGAAAGCCTGCAAAAGGGTTCACTAATGAACCAAGCCTATGAAAACAGACTTATTATGGTATACAATAACAGATCTCTTTTTTATGCTAGTGTCAGTGGATATAGCAGATAGGGCAGTAGAGAGAGCACTGAGCCTGAAATCAGGAAGACCTGAGTTTAAATCCAGTCTTAGACACTTATTTGATGTGTGACCCTGGGCAAGTCACTTAACTGGGTTTGCCTCAGTTTCCTCACCTGCAAAATGAGCTACAGAAGGAAATGGCAAACAACTTTTTGTGTGTCAGTAAGCACCCTGACATACACAGGGGGGCCTGACATCACAGGTTCTTTGATCTGCTTCTCTAAAAGGAAAGGCAACTTTTGAGGGGTTAACAATCATTTTAATCAAGCACATGTATCATTCAGGTAGTTCAGGGCAAAAGGTCAGAGAAAATACAAAGAACTCTAAATGAGCTGACAGAGCTTCCAAACTGTCTAACAGTAAGCAATACATACATCACAAATCAATGGACTAGTCCAACTATCTGACCATAGTTACGAGGGAAGCACCAACATCTGGGTTTTCAAAGGGGCGGGGGGGACGGGGGCTGCTTATCGGCTTCTCAGAGTCTCATCTGGCACACAAACCTTCTTCCGAAAACTAAACCCCAAAGTAAAAACTCACCTCAGAGTACTTATACCTTTTTTAGAGCCAGAGGGTATCCCAACCCTTGAAAACCAGTGCCTCATTAAGGTGTGGGCCTTGCTACAAAGCTTCCCTAATCAAACTCCCTTTAATGGGTAGGCCCATTAATGGGTGGGGAAGATCTTTAATCATATTAACAATACAAATACATACCCTGTTCCTAGTTAAAGAAACTCTTGTTTCTGTACTTTACTCCTTGTATAGATTCTTGGTTGATAAAGGCAAGATTCAACCAGTCACTTGATTCTACTAAAACCAAAACAGCAAGAGATCCTACTTTGCTTGCCCTCACACTTTGCCAAGAAAACTCCAAATGGGGTCTTGAAGTCAGACAATACTAATTGATTAAAATAACTTAGAAATTAACAGTGTTAACCTGATGCAGGTTTTTGCTAAGTATAGGTACAATTTAGATTTGCCCATGGTATAAATAAATACTTATGTTAACTAGAGGTACCGGGTCCTGTTGCAATTAATGTAAATAACAAATACATTTCTTAAGAGTACTAGCTCAGTTAAGATTTAAAAGGTGAATGAGGCCTCAAAATACTTGATATAGTAGTTATTCATACCTTATGAGTGTTTTAGTGTCTATGAGCTACCTACTATACCTTTGGGCTAAAAAAGACCATAGGGAAGTTCTGTAGTCAGAAAAGCTTCTCAAAATGTGGTTCAATAATTCACAGGACAAAAGAGGGAAAGAGACAGTAGGCACAGAACTCTGGGAACCAATTGCCAAAGTACCTCTTCTCTTTACTTCTTTCCATACCTCGATAAAACAAACAAAAAAAAAACTCATAAAGGAGGTCTGGTTGAGAAAGGGACTATGAAATACGCAAGTCTATCTGTGATATGGCACAGTCAAGATCTAATTTCTAATTTGGGAGAAAAAGAAAAACCTAAGTACAACCCTCCCACCTAGTGGACAAACAAAATAGTCCTTTAGAACATACTAGTGCCTATTAAAAAGTGAGTTCACAACTCATATGTAGCTTGCAGTCTGTAGGGCAAGCTTATCCGAATTAGAAAAACTCTGAATTATGGACTATTTTAAAGGGACAGAAGTTTGTTTGCTTTTAAGCTTTCTCTTCCCAATCCCTCATCCAAGAAAATTAAAAAATTCAAATGACAGGCAATGGCAACAGGAAGGACCACGGTCAAAAGTAACATGGTACTTTAAATGGAAGTCTTTATATTAGTATTTATACTTGAAGACTTGTGAGGGAGAATGAGGATACAGGAAAGAATTACAAGAGGAGAATAAAAGGCAAGGAGGAGTGAAAAATCCTTATTTTAAACTGGGTTACCTATTTATGACATATGTAAAGCAAACTGATGGGTTCATCTGACATATTCTATCTCCTCATGCTAATTTAAGATGATAAATAGATAGCAAGGTCACTGTGTCTCTCAGTACAAAAGGGAGGAAACGTGGTTCCTTGATAGATATGGAGGGAATGACATTTGGATTAATATCAGTATACAAATGCCATTTCCAATTACTCAGAAATTTCATTACCATTCAGTTTCACAATTATGTGGGTGGATTTTTCTTATTTCATGTGAAAATTGGTAGTTTTCATCTGAGTAACAAACCATTTGAACTATTGGTTTGCCTTCAAGGACTCCCTGGAATGCCAGTTTCTTAGTGGGTAATGTGTAGCCTAAACTGATAACTGGTTGTCCCAATTTACCCCAGTGAGATTTTTAACAAAAAAGGAGTTTGCCCAGTCTACCCAAACTAGAAGGCCAATAAAACTTAATCACTTGCCCATTGCTACTATTGTTACCACCAGTAGGAATAATACTATAGACTTGGATCAATTAGTCGTTTTAGTTGAAAGCAATTCATTTTATAGCTAAATTTAAGAGTTTCCCCCTCCATATATTTCTGACCTTATAGCCAAATACTGAAAAACTTTCACACCTCTCTGCACTGGTAAGGAAACACAAATTTCTGCCTGCTCACATCAGTCCAGAAAACAAAAATTCTAGCTAAATTGCCTCAAGGAGAACATCAGATTTCTGATATATTTGATTTCCTTTTTGATCATGGGAATAAGATAAAATATATGCCAGTTAACTGGAATAAGTACTTTCATAAACTAGAAGGCTACGTAAGCATGACTGCCATAGTACCACACATTTTTTTTTTCATTAGACACACCCACATCCCTCTTTTCTGCCTACTTTTCCCATCATGCTTTTAAAATTTCTGTATGGCATTTTGTTCTGTCTTGCAAAAAATTTAAATACTGACATTTTGTTGGTTGATCAACAGGTAAAATTCATTTAAATGGAGAAATTTTTTTTTAAATCTGTGGGAGCATGTGAAAAATATTTTACTGCAGTAGAATGGCAAGATTGGACTAGATCCCTATGGTCCCCTCTAGTTCTGAAAAGCTCTACCATGTCCAAGGGTGGTATGAGTTCTCCTTTGCCTTTCAACTTCCCTGATTTTCCAACAATCTCTTCAGCTGCATTTTTAAATGCCTTCGAAAATCCTGTTCTGAATAACTTCATTAGAATTTACGACAGTTCATTCAACATCACTCCCTCCAAACCCCAAACATAATTCTCTACAAATCTGCACTCTAACACTGTTCTTTGTAGCCTCTTTTTCTTAACCATCTAACGCACCCTCTTAAGCACTGTCTTACTCTTCTATGAATGTCAGGTATATTTGTCACTTTTACAGTTAAGATATTTAGAAATGATGCAAATGATTACATGTTTTAAATGCAAAGAGACTTGAAATTAAAATATTCCTTTCATATGTTGAAGTCCAGAGTGCTGTGAACTTAGGAGGGTATTTCTTTGTTGCAGAGTAAGGTTCTAATAGCCTGGAGCCCTAACTTTACATTTACTACTGAAAATAGTCTTCGTATAGGAATTACAGTAAAATATTCTAAGGACAAAGTCAAAGTGAATGAAGTATCTAAAATATTATCATATTCTTTATTGTTTAACATTTTTTCTCACATCTGGAGTTAAGGCCTTCCACCACTATTCTTGAACAATAAGATAAATTTATATAACATTCCTGGTGCCTGGTATTCAATAAACTGAGGGAAGAACATTCTACAATGTTAATAATTTCATTTCTAATATCAAAAAAAAGAAAAACTGTTTTGGGCAGTGAATTCAAAATATGATGGTTCATTATCTTAGTTATTTCAGTTATGGAACTTACTCTTTCCTTTTAGATTTTTTTTTATATGGCTGAGATCTGTGATTTCAACAATGTATGGTACTCCCAGAGAGGGAGGTCTCTCAAAGTAATGCAAATCAGAAATGGTTTTGCAAATTATAGTCTTAGAAAGTTGCTTGGGCCCCAGGCCAGGATCACACAGTGTAAGAAGAGAAAGAAAAAAAGAAAAGAAGAGAAAGAAAAAAGAAAAGAAGGAAAGATGAGAGGAAAGAGAAGGAAAAAGGGAGAAAAAGAATGAATAAAAGAAATGAAGGAAAAGAGGAGAGGAGGGGAAAAGAAATGAAGGAAAGTAAAAAAAAAGGAAAAAAGGAGAGGAAGAAAAACCAAGAAAAAGTCATTTCACAGAAACTGGTAGTACATTGATACAAATGGCAAACACCTCAACGAATGGGGGTGGGGAAGCGATTGAAATGACTCATTTTCCCCCCAGTGTTAGCAATTAACATTTTGTGTATTACAATGAAAATGAGAAATAGTAGGATTTGTGGACGATTATTTTTTTTGTGGACACATGTCAAGCTTAACTATAACACTGTACTTGAAATTCAGGTAAAACTGTGCTATGACATCTTTGCAATTCTTTTGATAACTAAATATGCCTTGGACAGCATCCAACAAAAACTCGTGTTCTAAGACATCACAGGGAAGGTCTTCAACGTCAAAACATGACCTCCGTGTACCTCTAGAATTTTACAAACTCCAGGGTGGCTTTTAAAATGTCTAATATTTTTTAAAAGCATCACTGTATAAAGCAAAAATGATGTTTTCTCTTTCTCTTTCAGGAACTATGTGAAACACAACATTTATCTTATGAGTCATCAGAGAGAGAAGTTAGTGCCCACTGAGCTTCAAAAGACACGACACCGAGAGCATTCTTAGTGTCGAAGGTTGCACAGTAAAGGGCAGTCAAGGCAGCTCTTTGAGAACTGATGCCGTACAAACCATAATGATAATCAGGCATAAGAACATTTAGTGTTGCCTTCGTAATAATACACGTTGGGTATTTGTTTGAACTTCAGTATCTGAAGCTAACATTTTAAGGTATTTCCTAATCTGGTCACAAATGGCTTAAAAGTCAGTTCTTAATCTTAAATCTAAGTAGGGAAAGAGGAAGCAGACATCACCAAACTACCTGCCATTCCCTAAGAACTGGCCTGACAAAATGTGGTTGAGTTGCTTTTAGCAGGCCTTCTGCAATCAATCATTTGACCACTCTACACACCAAATATATTTATCTATAAAATAAAAGTTTATTTTCGGAAGTCAGATTTTTAAATACGACTCTACCACTACAGGAACCTGACTTGCAGAGCGGATCTTTCTCTTTTCTTTCTTTGTAAGAGAACGCAATACATTCTATAGGTGCAGTTCATCTTTGTTAGTCTAGAAAGGGTTAGAAGGCTCTCTGATGGCTACATTTTCGATTGGTTGTACTTGGTGACCTGCCTTGAATTAAAAATAGCAAAGGTTTCTATAGTTGTAATTAAAATTCACGTAGTAATTTTAAAACTTTGTTAATTATTCTTCAAGCGGGCTTTCTGAACCTACGTGCATATTCCAGATCTCAATGCCCATGTAAAGAAGGAATCAGTTCTGTAATAGTAGATGACAATTCATTTTTAAACATTTTTCCTTGTTACCAAAGTGAGATGCCAAGAGAATGTAGAAATATGGGACCATATTTAGTTGTACCTTAGTGAAAATTTATTAAAAGATTAATGAAATTCAGAAATTAGATAATTAATCAGTAATTTTTATTCTGTTGCCTTAAATAAAGTAAGTTTTCAAAACTTTCTGCTATCAAGGTTTTCAAAGCTGAAGTGCCAAATGTCTGAAAATTCTTCATAATTCTCAGAAATTTCCTACCTCAGGCTACAACTAATAGGCCATTATAACAGTTAAACTCGAGGCTGCTGCAGATTGTGTAAAATTACAGATGTCCAAATATGAGGCCATCAAATACACCTATTACACTTGTCCTTAATCCCGTAGACGTGAATAAGTCATATATGTTTCCATCTAAGTGAGGAATTCATCCAATCCAGGATTTGCTTTCTGTGCTGTTATTTCCATGTGGTTTCTCCAATTTAAAGATTTGGGCAAGAGTGTTTACATGGGAAATTATGGCAGAGTTTGATAGAATCAAAAAGCCACAACCACCAAAAGTTCATGACACCAAGATATAAACCGTAATTAAGAGACAGAAGATGTATATCTGAACTTTCAATCATTAATTGATCCAACTTGACAAAAAAATTCAAGCTATATGTCCTTTTTTTTTAAAAAAGTCCAAAAACCAATGACCCTTTAAAAATAAAACTTATTTTGGAATTTGATTTGATAACAAACTTCTAAATCTCTCATAGGCCTTTATATTCAAATTGGGGAAGATACAAATCTAAGATAACTACAACCACTCAAATACTGGAGACATGTTTCAAATTTTAAAAAATGGAACGTAAGAAACAATTCTACCTGGAGAAAGGCTAGTAGGTCCACCACTGAAATTTCCCTGGAATATAAGAGAAATACGGAGAGCAAGAGATATTACAGATGGGAAGTAAACATGTAAGGTTTAGTTTCTGGTTTTTAAATAAGCTTCTGAGGTATTCCTTCAAGTGCCTTAGTTGAAGTTCAAATAGTCCACTTCATTATACCTCAGTATGAGCTTTCATGACCAACAGGTGCTTGTAAATCTTGTTGATTATTGCTAGTGATGCCACTACCAAAAAACTAGTAATTCTGTTTTCCAAATAAATGCTTACTCATTCTCACTCATATCAGAACTTCTCAATTTTCTAAAAACAGGGAGAGTTGTAGATGAAGATATATTTTTATTACTCTTCCTCCAGTATAACTCTGTATGTGTGTGACGATGTTTTATAGCCATTTATCTTTTACTATATATCCATTTGTTGCTCTTTCCCTATTGGGTTGTAATCTAACACTACCTGCTAATACTGATTCAGCTACATATAAACAATATCCATCCTCCCAGCACTGCCTTCCCTCCTCATTTTAAAACCAAATACTCCATTTGAGAAATCAAGCTGGTTTAACCTTTACTGAAAATCTTGAGATCTGAGGTCTACTTATTGAGCTTAGTAATTTTTTCCTTTTCCTAGTTTTTTTAAATAGTTAAAGAAAAGTTATTGTTCCATATACACTTCTTCCTTATTTCTCCCTTGTTTATTAACAACTTAGGTTTGGAAGCTAATTAAAAGCAAGTGTATATGCTCAAACTATAACAACATAGAATCTGTATCCATTTTGATTCTTTACATTAGATGACCTATTGAACTTTAAAATAAATTAAATATAGAAGAAAAACTATTAAGGAGAACATTAAAATAACCTATAAATTCAGAACCATTTTCAAAGTCAGGCTTATTACCCAAGAGAAACCTCCACAAGAAAGAATTTTATTTTGAAGTCAGCCTTTTCACTTCTCATAGGGCAGTCAGGATGGGGAATGATAAAGAAGAGGAAAAAAGAGGGCACAAAGAACATATAACATTTGTATGAAATTGTACCATTTATCCTAACTTGGCATTCTCTCACATATAGGAAAAATTACTTAATGGAGCTCATATCTTTTAATAATTTATTCTAATGTTTCAAAAATTTTAATACACTCAGATTCTGGTGTAGTATTTTGTTTCCAAAGATTTGTGGAAACCCACAGTTTTATTTTTCAGGATAAAAACACCATTGGCTATGTTAAATTCAAGTTGAAGGGCGTTCCTGCAGCAGAATTACCACTCCAATGCTCAGGGATTAGCCAAAGAGGGCACTGGACCAACAGGGTGATTTAATATCATTTTACTGACAACTAAATAATCTCTTATTTTTTAGCTCCATTAAATAAGACAAAAATCAGAAACTAAGGACATGTCCCACAAAATGGCTTCTAAGCCCACAGTGAGCGTCCTTCTAAGTATAGTGGGGTAGAAGCATGGTACAGCCTGGGGGCACATCTTCTCATGACCATACAACTTTATCAGATTTCCAAGACTGGCAGGAACCTATGGTGAAGGCCTAAACTGAGAAAATCCATCACTTTCCTTCATCTGTAACTGAAGGTCTTTTCAGAGTAACAATGAGATACAACCCAATAGAGCTGCTTTTTCATATCCCATCTGTGGATAAGAAGAGTTTCTTTATTAAACTAATATTCTTTTAACTCTCAAAAGATATGTAACACTCTTATCATATTAAGTTAGCAATGTAAGACATTATGTTTAATCTATAAAGTTCTACTCTTATTCCCTATAGTTTATATACATTTTTTATTTCTAATTTGCAAGAAAAACTGACATTTGGTAACACAGCATTAAGAACATACTGTACACATGTGGCATATATACAAAATACACTTCAAATGGAAGCCAAAAAACACTTCAGCAAAAGACTAAGTTTGCATAGTTTAAAAAAATGGATTAATACAATTTCAGTTAAAATAGAAAATGGGGAAGAAAAAATAATAGAATAGGTATGAAGAGAGATCTTTTCCAAACTTTTATTTGTGCACACATTCATCAATTGAAAAAAGATAACCTTTACAGCTTCTTTGGTGCCCATGTTCAGCATACAAAAATGTAAAAGACTATTCACAAATAAAACACATTAGCTCAAACTGAAAAACAACCAAAAAAACCCAACTAAAATGTCTTAAAAGTAGTGCACACTGTGACAGCTCTGCTTATGACACGAGAATTACTGCGAAAATAAATAGAATGTCTTTTTGTAAAAGCAGCAATTTCACGTCTTGTAAACTTTTTACATTACAGCACTGTTCAAAATAAAATCCAAAGGGACTGGAGCTTACACTGTGGCCATGAACAAATAAAAGAGTCTATTTCCTCAGTTACTGTTGGTCCAGTTTTCCTTTTGCCTTGAGTCCAATGTGCAGCAGTTTTAAAAGGTGCTCAGTTAGGGAACCTAACCAATTGAGTGGTGAATTATAAAATTTCTTTTCTGCTTTCAAACACATATGGGTAAATCTGTTCCACAGCAGTAGCAACAGCCTTTACATTTGGCCCTAAAACAAAAAAGGAAAATGCCATGAAAAGTCAACCTACTAAGTGTAAATTATAGTATTTCAAAATGTAAATAAGATGGATATTTTTTCTGGTCAGTAACTACAAAATGATACACTTGGGTCGATGACAAATAAGAGAATTAAGCTAAAACATATCAAGAATTTCAATGATCCTCAGTTTTAAGACACCTAGTTATCTTACTCTTGATGAGAAAGGTTCATGCAGGCTAATTAATCTTGGGAACTACAAAAAGGATTCTACTATTCTTGGTCAGTGTAATGACATAGAAAAAGTAAATCATCATTTTTTACAAGTGTGATAGGACCAGGACTTACCAAGGTTTCCCCCTCAACAACTGGTAAGTTCATTTTTCTAAAAGGTGACAAAACTGTCCCCAGGAATTGATTGACCCAGGAGCCAGGGCTCAAGCCATGCATCACTTGATGCATCCTGGTAGCCTCTGACTGTACTGATGGAGCTTTCTGGTCACCCAAGGGAATTAAAATTTTAACCACATGGGTCAATAGGGTTCTTCAGACTTGACAGATATCCCAAGACTGGTCAACACTTGCTATCCTACTGACCATAGGTATATCCATTTGGAACTCAGCTACATGCTGGACTATCTTTGTTGAGCATCCTTTCTGTGATCGCTAAGTCAATTACTGTTAACTGTTCGGTGACCTATAAGTGCCTCAGAAGTTCCTTGCACAACTGATAAGCACACGTGTGACAGAAGATACATGCATACACATACACCTGACAATTTATAGGTCCTCTGGGCACAACTGTTGTTTTAACAGCAATCTGATAAACTGGCCTGTTTAGAAGTTGGCAAGTGAACCTTGCCCAAATACTGAGAAAAGAAATTTTGGGGTATAAATAATGCATCCACTGAGTGTGTACATATAACCTATATCCGCACTTGTAGTAGCATCACTTCTCCAAAAAAGGGAAGGAAGCCCATTTTCTCTGGGGTCAACGTTGGTCATGACAAAGCACTGTGTAGTTCTTTCTCTCAGCACTGTTGCAGTCAATTATATATATTGTTTTCTTCGTCCTAATTCACATTGCATTAGTTCATTGTCTTTCTATGCTTATCAGAATTTTGCCACAAGGTTAATTTAAAAAACACTCTGAATTGAGTAAAAACTAATTTTTAAAAAATCCACTTGTTTTTGGACTGGAAATTTTTAAAAATTAATTTTTTTCACCAATTGCCAATTTACTCCATAAAGGTGGATTTTTGGAAGTACCTTTTAAAATTTCTGACTGGTTTTTCTTTGTACTTAGGCAAATTGCCTCTGGAAGTTTTCAGCTGGTTGTTTCAGCACACATACATTTTTTTGCTGTATATTATGTGAACTATATTCAAAAAACTAATAATAGTTCACATAAAATACTTTGCACTTATAATTCATTTTCTTCATAATAAAACAATGTGGGCGGGCAACTTAAATATTATGTATCTTCTTTTTATCTATCAGGAAATTGAGGTGGAGAAAGATTAAGTGACTTGCCCAGGGTATTAAGGGCAAAAAATGGTGTGGCTAAAAGTCAAACACATCTTTTCTGACAAAAGAAGAAAAACTAAACTTGATCTAAAAATAAAGCAGAATGTCAAGTCTATTTTCCACCTCAACATGAAAGTGTAAAGTAAAAGAAGATAGTGATTGGAAGTCTACCTAGAAGTCAGTGTACTTGGTGACACTGAGGGGAAAATGGTATCAAGTTTGAGCCATGGAAGCAGGGAGGGCCAGAAGAGGGGAAAGGCCAAATTCATTCCCCTGAGGAAGGGATCCAGGCTATAGATTCAGCAAGTTCTGTGAAGGACATAATACCTTAAACCCTAAAGAGCCAGTTCCAGTCATCTTTCTTAGGCATAAGGAATAGGTAGGAATCGGATACAGGAGATATTCTCATAGATCAGTGACATAATGGAGGAGGAAATACTGAAGGCAAGGTTGTCTATTAACGTTTTGCTTTTTATTGAGGCTGATTTCCATATATGGACCTCCTTCCATAAACCTGACAAAAACAATTTTTAAAATCATAAGTTGTTTGCCTACAATTGCTTAACTAAAATTTATAAGAACTGATATAACAAGTTATTACAGGAAGTTTACCAATTACATCTGAATTGTTTCCTCAAGTAACACTTCTACCATTGACTTCACAAAATCTGAGGTTCCTTTGTATGCTGTATCAAATTCATTTTAGCAATTCAAAGAATTAAACATAAAAACATCACCCTGTTAATTTAACTAAGAGTATGATATATTTTGGTTACTTTATGTTAATATGAAAATCTCTTATCATAGTTAGTCACTTGTCACATAATTAAGACAGATTATAAAGTACCTGTTACTGTGATACTTCCTGTTGAAAAAATCTGTAATGTAGCTCGTAGAGCTTTTATGCGATAACATACTGCAGGGTGAAGCTCAGGTTCATAACTGTTCAAGAGAGATACTCTAATTAATATGACACAAATTTAAAGCCTTCCAAGTGATTTTCAATGTAAAAAGCTGGTTTCATTCTTCTAAGACCTACCTGGCATGAGGCCTATTGTTCTTTGTGAATTCTGGCAATCGGATTTCGAAGGGCATGTTACACACTGCCAAAACATTAACGACTTTAAAATCTGTAAATATTACCTTTAGGAAGAGATAAGCAGAATCAAGTAAATTATTCTGAAAATGAAGAACATCTGGTTATCCTAGGGCATTTTTTTCAAGAATCTCTGGAATATCAGTGGTTTTTTACTTGGCTTGTTGAGCACATGAACAAACAAGTTAACAGTGAGGATTTAGTACAGCAGTATGCTCTGTGGAAAAGTATTGGGCCTGGAAATGGAGGGTCTGGGTCTGGACTCAGTCCTGCTTTGCTGATGACCAGCTAGCTATTTCATCTGGATTAAGTCACTTATCCTCTTTGAGGATAGTCATGGAACTCAGGAAAATATGGGACAAGGATGAAAACTATGAATAAGGTATATAAATGAAATCACAGCTGGGACATTCTTGCAAGTTATCCTGATAGCTTGGACAAAACAAGATAAGTGATCCTCTAGAGCTAAATAGTAGGAATCATTTTAGTACACTAAATGAACCTACATTAAGTATATACAAATTTCTTTTATCTTTTATGTAATACACTCATCACTGTGACCAATATTAAGTTTCAAAAGCTCTGATGAGCTCTGATGATCTCACAGCACCTGATAATTTATTGGTATTAAGAGAATGCTATTAAGACTAAGGCTTACTTTTCCCACTGGGGAAAAAAAATCAGTATTTATTTTATTTGAGAATAAAAAGAAACTCATAAAATCTCAGTATTTTAACCCAGGAAGGTATTTTTTATCACACAAGAAGGAGTGAAGGGCTGGTTCACCTTTTCTCTGAAAGGCCAACTTCCTGGTTCCATTGTTATTTGGCAACACAAGCTAAATAAAGAGGCATGTGATAAAATTAATCTTTTCCACTCTAGAGAAAGCATTAGCTCAAGGTAAAAATGGAGCTAGAAAAGGCATAAACAAAGGATGCCTACTCTTCAACCACAGTGAGTTCATCTTCTCTAGGCTAGATTTGTGAAATTCTGAATGGATTTTTAAAAGTCCTAGGTAAGAGCATGGTGAGAAGCAAAAAGGTGCAATCAATTATTGATTATTGATCTACCATACTGAGGGACAATTCAAAATACTACTATATATGAAGTCTAGCACTCATTATTACAAAGCACAGAAAACCACATCAAATTGGAATTTTTCTGATGATCTTTTACTTCAGTTACATTTCACAGTCTAGTCAAACTGGCCTTCTTGCTATTCAATCAATCAGCAAGTATTTATTAAATGACAATTATATGCCTTGCACCTTGCTAGGTGTTGAAGATAAATGAATGAAGAATAAGACAATTTCTATCCCCAGTTACACCTTCCTTAGCTCTCCACACTGCCCCACGCCCTACTCTCGCTGCTAGTGCTGTTTCACTTATCTCACAAATGATTTTTCATTTATTTTGCATCTATTTTGTATTTACTTCTATATGCTACTTAAGGTGTTCTTTATTCCCAGCACTCAGTACCTGGAACAATGCTTGTGGACTAACTGATCTTGAGTTCTAAATGCACATCCCAAATATTTTCAGGTTAAATGTACTTTACCTGAAAACCAAGTTTCTGTAGACTTCGGGCTAATCGCCTGGCACCAAATTTAGCTTCTTCTTCACTACAGTGTAAGAAGAAAGAAACTGAAAAATGAGCTATACAAGAACTAAATTGTAAACCAAAAAAGCTTCTATTGAGTTATATGACAATGTTTTATAATATATTTTATATTCCAATATGTACAAAAAGAGACAGTATGGTTTAGTAGACAGAATTCCAGTCTTGGGGTCTGAAATAATGGCATTAAAATACTGCCCAGACACATACTGGCTACATGACCCTGAATAAATCAAGTAACTATTCAATGCTCCAGACAACTAAGACTAAGTTGCAAAGTACATGCCAATATGCTTTTTAAGAGGGAGGTTCCTCAATCTGGAGTTTCCAACACTAATGAAATCACAAGTGTGACCCTCCCCCCCCCCCAAAAAAACTAGGAAAATGTTACGCTTTACATTGGAAAAAAAAATCTAGGTATCACTTACCTTGTGGCTCCTGTGCAAATAATTTTTCCTGAGGACCAAATTGTAGCTGTAATTCTAGGTTTTCTAAGCTTCATTAACACTTTCTACAAAAAAAAGAAGTTTAAAGATAGTAAATGGCAATATTCAAAAGGAATTTCTCAAGTTAGAAGAAAACTGAAAAAAATTGTTTTTATATTTCCTGTAGAGTAACTAATTGTAGTTTTAATCAATAAATGTCTATCTAAGTCTGTCTTAACTGCCTCAATATCAATACGAAACCAGGCAATAAACATAAACTACCATATCAAGCCAAAAGAAAGATGACCATGAGTTAAAATTTTATAATAATTATCTATATTTAGTTTATTTTAGTGTTATAATTCTTGTACTATGGAGTTACTCCAATTAATCTGTAAAAGATAGTCATAATGTGACCACAAAAGAATTTCACTAAAAGTGTCACAAATTTATTCCAAAACTTAAATGCAAATTACCTATTTCCTTTTTTCCCCTTTTACTTTAATTTTTTTGACAGTCATATTTTAAAAGGTAGAGATGTAAATATGAATTATGTAATCTAAGCAAGCTTTCTATAGCTTACCAGAAATTAAATCTTCCAAATAATTTATAGGTTAAAAAATATAACACTGCAAATTAGAATTGCTTATTAAAATATACTTTTTAAAGAATTGTGAAGTACTTTCAGAGACAAATGAAATTTGGCAGAACAAAATATTTGTGTAGCCAAGGAACTCCTTGACAAGACTGTTTGTGTTTGTGTTTCAGTTCGGCACTCAAAGCTTTCTTAATTTAAATTAGGCATTCCACATTTTAAATTTCACTTACTCCAACATCTCGCTTGTAAATTACATTTGCTCCCTCTAAAGCAATCTTCCTTAAGTTCAAATGGCATCTGGTTCTAAAAACACAGACTACGTTTGTAATTAAAATGTCCAATGCAACATCACTATCTGCATCCATTGGGGTAGTTTACAAACTCAGCTTCCCCACCAGTGCACCATGAAGCTCTCACATCCTGAAAAAGAGAAGAAAGCAATTACACACAGTGAAGGCAACATATTTTTTTCTTCACTAGAAAATGAAATGAAAGGAAGACAATCATTTTTTTCAATTATTTTAAATTTACTTTAAACTATAATTTAAGAGAAAAAAAATCATGTATGTAGTTCTTTTGAAGAATGGGTCGTGGTTTGATAAAAACATAGTTTTTAATGAGGATATACAAAGAGGGTCAGAACTGACAGATCAAATTGGCATGTTCTAATATTAAACATACTTCCTCCAAAGAAATACATGTTTACATTTTTACTGAAAAAGTAAATAAATATCAGCAACATTTCAATAGTTTTTTACAAAAGAATGGGTTGTGAAAGGCTGAAAATTCAACATGCTACTCACCTCCTGACAGAGATAGTGAATGAGACAGATTTTTGGACATGTAGGAACTTGCTTTGCTTGATTATATGTATATTTGTTATGGGTTTGTTTTTTGGTGGGGTGGGGCAGGGTTGTTCAGTTGAGAAAGAAAGAGAAAATAAATGCTAATTAATTTAACAAAATTAATTTTTTAAAAGAATACAATTGGTTTACCCTTTATTTTTCTATCTATCTCTCAGGGAGTTGGCTCAATTAATTCTGGAAGAACACTCCTTGGATGAATTGTTTCCAAACTATATAATGATGCCCCTTAAAAATATATAGTTGCTATGCCCACTCATGTACTGCATAAAATAATCCATGAAATTTTCTTAGTTCATATTGTATCCAAATAAAGTTAAGAATTTCTAACAAATCTGAAAAATAAAGTAAAAGTAACATGTTAATACTTTTTACCTAATTATAGAAAAAAGATTAATAATCAGAAATTTCCATTTAAATATAACCATAAGCATAATAAAATATATTTCCAGGACTCAGTAGCACTGATGTCAGCACCGAAAAAAAAAAAGAAAAGTCTTCATTTTTCACATTTTCACTACTTTCACATAATTCTTAACAGAAATTTAGTGGAGCCCTCACGCACGCCTAAGCACCCACTTCTGCTTATTTCCTTTGGACCTTGCCAAATGTCCCTTGGAAAGTAAGCCAGAACTCAACAAATCCCATATACCAAGCGGCTATGGTATCTAGCAATTTCACCAGGACACCCAAGATTTCTATACAAGCAAACCAAGAAACTACAGGGAAATGCATTTCCTTCTTTTCACAAATTATTTTAACTTGAAAAGAAGTCCCTTCATAACAAATAGCATTCAGGGAGTGCCAAGTATGTACTTAACAAGCAGTGCCGTAGGTCTGAGCTATATTATGGATGGAGTAGCTTTTACTCCACATATGCCTTGAATGGATTGCTCAGCTATGACTTTTTTTTTTTTTTTTTTTTTGCAGGGGGGAATCTCAGAGATCCTAAGTAATCTTAAGTTTGAAGTAGAGCTTGGGAACCAATGTTCTCCACATCAACATACGATCTTTTTTCCTGCTCATTTGAATTTCAAAACCAAATGCAGCTAGCATTTATTAAATACATACTACTCCAAGGCTATAACCCATTTGCATCAAAAGGTGCTATAGATTATAGAAGATATGGCTAATGTCTCATATATTTTGGTGAAATCTCGGAAAATGGAGTAGAGTCAGCTGGAGGCTTTTTTCTCTAATTCTAAGTCTTTGCTATGTTTGAAAAACACTCCTCTTTAAGAGGGATGTCTGGGGCTGATGGATTAGAAGAGGTAGGAAGAAAAATGGAAGAGCGGAAATATGGATAGCAGTGTAGGAAAACGTGAATAGCTTGGATGTCTTCAGTTTCACTTAGCTTTAAGCACTGATACCTGAAAGGTGAAAGAAAAAAAAGGGTGGTAGGCTCACAACACTGCTACTATAAAATGTAGAGGAGGCACACAAAATTTCCTATAACAAGGGAGAAGACAGAGAGCTTTCAGTGGATTATGCAGCATGACAATAGTGTGTAAAAGTGCCATCCTTGGACTCAAACACACCAGAGATAAGTCATTTAATGTCCCAATGGCCCCAGGCTACTCTCTTAATACTGTAAGCTACAAAAGTATTGCCATCTGTATCAGGGAGTTTATATACATTAGACCTTTTCCACAATGATGAAATCACTTATAATGAAATCGTTCATTATAAATAAAATAGGAAATAGAATAAAAATAATACCATCTAAACTACTTTAATTACTCAGTACCATACCAATCAAGCTACCAAAAGATTACTTTATCAAGATAGAAGAAAGTAACAAAATTCATCTGAAGGAACTAGGTGAAATAATTCAAGGAAAATAATTAAAAAAAAAAAAAAGAGGGAAGGAAGAAGGCCTAGCAGTACCAGATTTCAAACTATACTACAAAGTAGTACTCAACAAAATGATGTTACTGGTTAAAAAACAGGCAGAGTTTGAATAAATTAGTTTCACAGTATATAGGAGCAAATAAGCAATAATCTAGTGTTTAATAAATCCAAAGACCCCAGTTACTGGGATAAGAACTCACTATGTGATAAAAACTGCTGGGAAAACTGGAAAGCAGTCTGGCGGAAGCTAGGTAAAGACCAACATATCACAATGCATAACAAGATAAGTTCCAAATGCCTCAAACATAAAGAATGACATCATAAGCAAATTAAGAGCATCAAGGAGAAAAATAACTTCATTATGGATAAAGGAAAAATTCATGACCAAATAGAGAATAGAGAAGATCACAGAAGACAAAATGGCTAATTTTGATTATAAAATTAAAATTTTTAAAAAATAAAGTCAATGCAGCTAAAATTATAAGGAAACCAGATGTGGGAGGAGATAGAGAACTTATGCAGCAAGGTTCTCTAATAAATGTCTTATTTCCAAGATATATAAGGAACTCACTCAAATTTGTAAGAATAACAGTCTAATGCCCAAAGTACAACACTAAATGCTAGGAATCCAAAGAGAAAAGTAAAATAGCTCCTGGCTTGGGCTCTCAAGAAGCTCACTTCTAATGGGGGCAACAAAACATGAAAAGTTTTGCAAGTTGCAAGTCAGATGGAAAGGTCACCATGATTCTTGGGGTTCATTTCCAGTGATAAAATAGTATTCCTGATATGAACTATTTAACAAGAACTTTCTTTTCTGGTCTTTAGTAAATATGTCTAATTAAAGGAACACTGGCATCACCACAGGGGTTACTTCTTAGGATGATGGCTGTGTGCCAAAAGTATTGCTATTGCAAAGATTCTTGTGTTCAGGGTCCTGGACTATGTCCACTGGGTATATGGCACATGCTGCCTCACTGTCCCTTAGGGTTCCTTGCTTTTTCAGTAGTTGGCTTGTTGGCTGGGTGGGTGGTGTGGGGCGCTGTTGACTGAAAGTTCATAGAATGATTGGTTCCTTTTCCATAGGAGTTGCTTTCCCAGATAATTGCTTCAAAAGCTGGACTAGAAAGAGGAACAGAAGTCTTAGAATGTTACCACTCCCAGTGCAGCCCTTGTGCTTACCTATCTAGTGGTAGCAGCTGCTCAGACATTGTTACCAATAGTGATGAGGAAGGTGGAACTCTTCTCCACAATGATCCCTCCCTTCAACTATGGCTGCAGGGGCTTGGGCTGGAAGCAAATTGGTGGTCTGAGGGGCACAGGCATTCTCAAGTCTCTTAGGTTCAGGGCCCTGATATGTTTTTCATCAAGGTTTTGGAGAAGGTGGTGGAAAGTGGTCTGAGTTGCCTGGCATTTGCTATCTCATATCTCTCATTAGGTATCTAAATTCTTCAGCTTTCTCACTCTTTTGAGTGGCACTTGGTGGGGATGGCTGGCTCCTCCTCCACAGAAGCTATTTCCCTGAATGATGGCTATGAGCTCTGGATTGGAAGGACTGAGGGTCTCTAGGGTAGTCACTCCCAGTAGGGTTTGTGTGCAATTTTCAAAGGAAGAAATCCAAACTATCAATACCTATCTGGAAAAATGCTTTAAACAACTAATAATCAGAGAAATGAAAATTAAAGCAACTGAGGTTCTACTCTACATTCAAGAGACTGGCAAAACTGACCAAAAGGAAAAAAATGGCAAATGCTGAAGGGGCTATATTAAAATATATTAATGCACTGTTGAAAAAGTAGTAAACTGGTCCAATCATTCTGGAAATCAATTTGGAACACTAAGACACTGCTAAACTGATATCCTTTGACCACTACTGTAGTGGTATATACCTCCAAAGAGGTGAAAGAAGAAGGAACTAGATCCACTATGAAAGGGGGAAAAACAACAAGCAAAACCAAACGATAGAATTTACACACATAGTCCTTTAAGGTTTGCAAAGTGCTTTACAAATATTACTTAATTTGATTCTCATAAAATCTGTTGGAAGCAGGTATTATTATTAATCCCACTTTATAGCTGAGAAACTGAGGTAAATGGGATAGTAAGTGACTTGCCCAGAGTCATACGGCTAACTAAATATTTAGGCCATTTATGAACTCAGGTCTTCCTGACTCCAGGCCCAGCACTCTATCTGCTGTACCACCTACCTCCTTCTAGCTGTTTTTGTAACATCAAAGACCTAGAAATGAAATGGGTGCCTAATATTTGGGGAATGGCTGAACAAAACATGGTAAGGGAATATAATGGCTATTAGACTACATGAAATGATGAAAAGAATGGTTTCAGAAAACCTGATAAAACTTGTATGAACTAATACAGAATGAAGGCAGTAGAATTAGAACAATTAGTAACACTACAACGGTAAAGATAATCAAGTCTGAAAGACTTGAGAGCTCTGATCAAGCCATGACCAACCAAAATTCCAGAGAAATGATGATGAAACATCCTACTGAGCTTCTGACAGAGAGAAGATGGACTCAAGATGCAGATAAAGACACATTTTTTTGAACACTGGCCAAATGGAATTTATTTTGGAATTTTTCTTTTTTTTCCTATCAGAAAGTTGAGAATGTGGATTGGCATCAATTAAAAATTAAAACAAAACAGAGAGACAGGGAAAGACCGAGAGAGACAGAGAGAGAGAGACAGAGAAACCCTACATGCAAAGCACTTTGCCAGGTAGTGAACTACCAAGATGGAAAGTGAAAGTTTTTGCCCTCAGGAAGTTTAAACTTAAACTCTTTGAGGGCAGATAAGGCATTCATAAATATGGCTGAAAATTACTTGATTCATTCAGTGATAAAATAAGGGCAAAGAGAGATCAAGACAAAATGCTACATCACTTTCAGCTAGCTGGGCTAAGGAAGAATTAGAGAAGATTTCATGGAAAAAGGAGCACTGACACCAGGTTTTGATGAAAGCAAAGGGTTTCAATAGGCACAAGAGGGAGAAAGAACAAATTTCTGACATGAGGGACAGCTATCATGAATGCATAGAGGCAGCAGAATGAAGGCCCAGATAAAGTAGGGCAATTTTAGGTCTACCTGAGCTGACTGAAAGAAGGCATGCAGCACAAGGGAGAAGAGAATAAAAATTAGACAGTAAAGATTAAGGTGGAACCAGATTTTAGAGTCCTTAAAGTGGTTAAGGACTTTGTATTTTATTTTATAGGCAACAGGGAGACAATTAAGGTTTGTTTTTCTTCTCTTGAAAAATTAAAAACTCATCTGATTTCTAAATTTAGGTTCTAGCTACTAGATCTAAAACAAATTTGTCAAGTTTTACAGCAGGTTACCATTTAGTAACTTCTTAAGCAGTAGTATACAAAATTGACTAATACAACCAATTTGGTCGCTGTGTAAAATACTCCTGAAATATTAACTATTGAGATGTCTAAGAGAGAAAGGACAGAATAATCTTGAAAGGAAAGAAGAAACAGTGGAGACAAGCCATCAATAGCAGTGAAGAAAACCAGAATAGAATATAATCATCATTAAAAAGCTTTTGCTGAGCACACAGGATCAAACTGTAGATCAAATGGTTCTTCTTATCACAGATTTAGGGCTTGAACTAACCTTAGTGTTCATTCAGTCTAACCCACTCATTTTATGGATGAAGAAGCAGGCTCAGGGAGGTTAAGTGACTTAAGGACATGAAAGAAGTAATTGATAAGGCAGAATCTGGACGCTGGTCTTTGACTCCAAATTTCAGGCTTTTCCCCACTACACCCTGTTGCCCTTCCACCACTCACTGTGGGGATCTAACTACCAAAGAATCAAAATTGAGGTTATCCTATACCTAAGAAACTGAAATTCTGAGGTTGAAAGAGAAGCACACTAGCTTATTATACATATTCTGGCCAGGAAGTATCCAAGTAACTTATCAATAAACTACAGCAAATACAAGTTTAATACTTATTCAACAGCTGGTACTACTATCCTAAGAAAAAACTGGCAAGACAAGTTCTATTTAGAGCAATATGAAAATCAAACTATTGTCTTTATAAATGATTTTCACAAGGTATGAATTCAAGTAATCTCAAAATACTCCAAATTAGTTTCTAAGGACAAACAGTAACTCTTATTTCATATGTATGCTATGCTAAATTTGGTGGATTATCACTATAACATCTTTGGTTAAGAAAAAAATCTTTGTGTCTCTTGATTTTCAAATTTGATGCTCTATTTTAATTATTAATTAAAATTGCTTACTCATATCTCAACAGTACCCTGATTTACTTCTACCTCTCTGAGAGGGCAGAATGAGAAACCTTTTTCCCTACTCTCCTTTTATGGAGGGCTCAATATCCCAGCTTTTTCAGCTGACTTTCATGTATGGTTTTTCCTGATTAGAGTGTAGCCTTCCTTAAAGGCTAGGATGTTGTTCCTTTTTCTAAATTTCTATCTCCAGCACTTAGCACAGTGCCTGGCACATAGCAGGAATTGAAATCAATTAATTAATATTTGTTAGCACCTAGCAAAGTGTTTAACATACCATACTGAAATCCACCAATGAGAAAAATTCCACTAATCTACTACAGCAAATTTCACTCTCTATTCAATATGTCAGGGTACAGAAGAGAAACAGCAAGAAAACTAGGCTCAAGCTCTGGCCCTGCTATTAACTAGCTGAAAAAACATGAATAAGTCATTTCAGTTCTGTTGGCATCTATTTCTTCATTTGTGAAAAAGAGAAAGATTACCTGTCCTACTTCCTAAAGTTGCTATGAAAATAAAATGATCTAATATATGTGAAAGGCTAGATAGCATTAATGATTAAGTAAATTTTACTTAAAATAATTTACTTAAAATTATTTTAAAATAATTTTACTTAAAATAATGAAGTTAATAAATTTGCACTGGTGTCACTTCTGTCTCTTTGTTTATGTTAAAACTGAATTGTCTGCCTCTTAAAAGATTTCAATCATATTTTGGCTTTTCTTTTTCTGTCATGGGGGAGAGGAGGAGAGGGAGAGAGGGAGAGGGGGGAAGGGAAGGAGGGAGGGAGGGGAGAGGGAGAGGGGGAGAGGGAGAGAGAGAGAGAGAGAGAGAGCGAGCGAGCGCGCACGCCTGGATGCTATCTGACTTTGAATGTTTAAGAATAACAGATCAATAACTCAATCTTAAGTATCACTGTAACACTTGATAAAGACAGTGAGAACTAGTTCAAATCTGAACTACAAACAAAAGCCATGCCTCTTCCTTGGCTATCTTTTTAGATTTGCCCCAAGCCACTAAATCATCTCTTAAACCCAGTCACAATTCTTTCCCACTAATGTGAGGCAAGGGGAAAGGAAGCAAGCACTTGTTAAGTACCTAGTAGGTGCTAAGAACTTTACAAACATCATTTCGTTTGATCCTCACAATCCCTCCTGAAAGTAGGTGCCCTTGTTAACTCCATTTTACAGCTGAGGAAGGAGGCACACAGCAGTGAAATGACTTGTCCAGGGTCACAGAGTAACTAGTAAGCATCTGAGGTGAATTCAGGTTCTCCTGACTTCAGGCTCAGAGCTCTATCCACCATCTGTCTATCTATCTATCTAATCTATCTATCCATCTATCTAAATACATACATATATAGATATATACTATAAATCATATACATTTATATTATAATCATATTACATAAAGACTATATAGAGATGTTAATATACATGAACAGTATTTAAAGCTGGAAGGAATCTCAAGAGATATTCCTAGTCAAATGCCCTCATTTGACAGATCCAGAAACTGAAGATTCCATCAAAAGATCCACACCTGAAGACCTAGAGGGTCACATGTGGCTTTGAGGCCACAGGTTTCCCAATCTGATTCGAGGCTGCTAAAGCTAAATATGTATGCCATGCTAAATTTTTCTTTCCAATGCTTGACTTATGAAGTAAGACCTCAACTGAATAAGAGGTGATATTTTCTTTTATGTATTTTTCTTTCTATATGAAATTCATATGCCATTAAAATGAGAAAAATATACAGTGTAACTATTAAGTAAATAATTTTAACTACACATAACTGCACGTGAATTTAGATCTTACTCCTACTTTATTTTGTTACATACATTCTGATATTTATTTGCTTTAATTTTGGCTTCCATTTACAATTTACACTGTAAATGCTTTGAAACTGAACTGACATATTTCAATCGCTGATATGGTATTTTTTACATACACATATTCAACAACTAGTATTTCATACTGGTGAGGAAGGGGATGATTAAGAGGAAGAGGATGCTGCCATTCTAACTGAAGGCATGTTTTGACAACCCTCCAGATAATCCCTAAAATTAGCCCAATTTCTTGTGACAGGTCCCTTTCTAACTAAAGGTAAGTACAGATTACAGCTACATGTAAAGTACCCTAACATGGTTACTCTTGGTCAAAAAAAAATTTAATCAAAGACTGAAAGCAGCTGCTTCCTGGGCTGTATTCTTGTTTACAACAAAATCATCAACTATTTTTGTCAGTATCAACTTTTTAGCAGCATTTAAAATATTATACAGCACACTACATTTGTTGAGTAGTAACTTCTACCTCATAAATGTAATACCTTTTCTCTAAGAGGCTAATAGAAAAACCGCGCAGTTTAGGACACTGCCATTAAAGACTATTAAATCATCTGTGTTGGGAACAGATGAATGCATATTAGGAAGAAATATTTTCAAACTAGAAAGGGTAAAATAAAAATAACTTAATCCTCTAAGGATGGAAAGGTAGGGGGAGCCAGTATGTAATTATGGCCAGGCTAGAGTTTGTATATTGTCATATAAGAACTGGGACCTACTAAAGGTTTTTGAAAAGGGGGCAGAGAGAGTATAACATATTTTTGGCAGTTCCAGGTAAGATGACTGAAAGTGTACGTGTCTGTTGGAGACAAGAGCAAATAGACAAACGAAGAATCTATTACTGTCACAAGACAGAACAGTCAGAGTTAAAGGTGATGAGGATTTGAATTATTAGCTTGTATTTTCTTGCAACAGTGAAACTGTTACTTTGAGATATGTTGATGACTTGAATATATACATGACATTATCTGTTCCACCACTCCAATAACACTAACAATAAAAAATATGAGATGCTCACTAGCCATTGACATAATAATCACTGTACTCCTTTGAATCTCATCATCTCCTTACCAACAGAAATCTCATTATCCTTCAAGATGCTAAAAGCCTTATTATTCACATATCATCAGGATCCTATGATTAGAGAGCTTCATGATGGTCTTCTCAAAGCTTCTACTCAAGGAGGTGGCCCAGGCTGGCCATCTCTCCATTTCCCACTGGACTGCAGGATACTCTCTTCTGGGCTTCATCATATCCCTAAGACAGGTACCCCTTCTCAGCTTCTTTTTGTCTTCTCCTCTTAGATTGAAAGCTCAATGAGAACAAGGATAGTCTTTTTTTCCTTTCATATTTGTATATTTGGTGCTCAGCATGGTGCCTGCCACAGAGTTAGTTCTTAATAAATCTTTATTGACTGAGCGATGAGTCAATAAGCATTCTGAAGTGCCTACTATATACCAGGAGTCATGTTCAGTGGTGAGTATATAAATGGGAAGGTGAGATAGTCCCTAACCTCAAGGAGACCATGTTCTATGAGGACTTCAAGGCAAGCTTACTGACCTAGATATATACAGACTCTCTTCTCTTCTTTTTAAAAGTATGTGAACATATCTGCTATTCTCAAAGGCCCTAATAAATACCTCTTGCTTCAAAGATAACTGACAGAGGCTCAACAACCACAGCTACCAGTTCTTTCAGCACTATCTCCCTATTCATTCCCAGTTTCAATTCCCCATGAGTTGTTTGTAGTCTGTCCTTCCGAGCCTCAAAATCACCTTTGTCAGAAAAACACAGTAGCAAACTAAAGAGCTGAATAGCTCTGTCTTCTGTGTCTGTTTTCATCCCCTATACCCCAAGCAGCAGTCCCGTTCTTTTCTTTGATAACCTGCTTTAAAATTTGGCCTTTTTTGTTGTCCTTTGCATTCCTTACTAACTTGAAGTCACTTGGGGCTTTAGGATTCCTGACACAGTTTCATAGGACTGTTACATGTTTGTATTTATCTTCTATACCTATCCTTGTGTTCATCTCTTTTACACTTTCAAAATCTAAGTTTGTTATTAAATTTGCTGTGCTTCTACACTGGTTTCTTTAGTCAACTTTTATCTTTTCATCATCAAAACTGGTTATTTTTATATTCTCATAATTTCATTTTTTTTTAGGAAAATTTCCCCATTCCTTTTGGGATGACTTTCCCCAAAGAATTTTAGGCCCCAGAATCTATTATATCAAAGGGTAGGTAGGTAGAAAAGAAAGATAGGTAGCACTAACACAAACTGTTACCATAAATCAGAAGTCAAATGCATACTGCTGGGGAACATATGCAGACATTTTTCTGCATCATCTTCAAATATTCAATTCAGTACAAAAGGCAATTATTAAATAAGTTCAAGGAACTATGCTAGGCATGGGAGATACAGTTAAAAATTAAACAATCTCTGCCCTCAAGAGGCTTACTTTCTGGTGGAAAGAATATAACGTACAAAATTAAGTATAATATTGGGGAATGGTTGGGAGAAAGAACATTAGTAAATGGAAGCATTAGAAATAGCCTCGTAAAATGCAGCATCTGAGAGTTAAGTCTTGGGCGGTGCTAAGAATTAAAGAACAAGCAAGAAATTATTTCCACATAATGAGAGGGATAGGAGACAGTCTATGCAAAGCCAAAAAGGAAGGAGATGTATATAAGGTACAATAAGTCCGGAGAGTATCCTGACAACTAACAGGAGAATCTAAAAAAAAAAAGAGGTTAGAGCCAGATTATATGGAGGGCAAATAGCAAAAAAAGGGCACTTGTATTTATTCATAAGACATCTGAAAGCCTGAACAAGAGTGTGACATGTTTAAATTTGTGTTTTTTTGGAAATATCAATTTGGTGGGGTGAGAGACTAGAAGCAGATAGCCCATTCACAGAGGCTACCAAATAGTTAGAGACAGGTAATGATGGTCTAAATTAGGGTGGGGAGAGACAATTGGATAGACATAAGGGATGTCACAGAGGCAGAGTTAACAAGACAGTGCCTGGTTGTGGTGAAATGAGAGAAAATGAATAATCTTCAGGATAACTGAGATTGGAAACCTGAGTGATTGGAAGGACAGAGGAGCCTTTGGCAAAAGATAATGAGTTCCATTTTGGACATATAGAGTTTGACATGCCCATAAGACTTCTAAGTAGAGATGTTCAGTGGGCAGTTGCTGAAGCAAGGACTTGAGATCAGGAGAGAGATTAGTGCTGGAGACAGATAAACACACATAATATATACACATAAAATACACTCATATATGTTGTTTAAATAGAGATGTGGACCCATGGAAAATGCTGGTTAAGAGAATGAGACTATAAAGGTGAGATCAGACAAACGGAGAATTAGGAAAAAGAAATATGAAAACCCAGAAAGTAGAGGGCATCCAGGTGAAGGGAGTTGTCAAAATTTAAAAAATGTCAAAAGCTGCAGCAAATAATTGGAAACCTTGGAAAGAACATTTTTAAGCCGGGTGGTGAAGTCTGGAAGTCAGATAATGAAGGGTTGACAAGGGAGTGGGAAGTGAGGAAATGGGGACAGTGAGTGAGCATAAATGCTTTTTCAAGGGATTTACCTTTGAAAAGAAGGCAGATACAAGACAAAAAGATACAAGAAATTACAAGAAAAGAGTTGAGAGACTAGCAGTATCAAGTACTGTTTTTTAAGCAGGCATGACTGAAGGTCACAAAGAGGATGAAGAAAAACAAAGCAGAAGAAGAGGAAAAGAGGCCATGGTCTAAAAAAATTTCAGAGTTTTAGGGGTGTATGTGTGTGTGTGTGTGCGCACACAGTGTGCACTGGGTTTATGAGTGATGAATAACGGTTCTGGACTGGGAACTGAGAGACTTAACAGAAGAGTTGGTTCTGCCATTAATTATCTCTATGATTTTGGATGGATAAAACATAACCCTTTTGGACTTTAGTTTCCTCATCTATAACATCAGAGGGCTAAAGCTAGATGATTTCCTGAAGTATATTCTGGCTAGGATATTCCACTAATTTTACTATTTTAATACTATTACTAGAAGCATTAAGACATTTTGTATCGTGAACAGTCAGGAAGGCTTGGTTAAAGTTGCTTCTGACATATACTGATTGTGTGACACTGGGCAAGGCACTTTTAACCACATTCCCAGTCTCCTATTCTCTCACCCTCAACTGTCACAAAAGCATTATATAGTAGAGAGTTCCCTATACCAATGAAAGCACAGGTCCAGTCTCCCACAAAAAGCTACTAGTAAATACTTCTTAGAATGCTCTATCTGTAGAATGCTTTTTATTATAGAAGCTCAATCTGTTTTTTGGTGATACTACACTATTTATTTTATCTTTTCTTCTAGTGGTGTAGCGTCTCAACATTTTTCAGATTCAGAACCTGTACTGACTATGAGAGTACAGTTACAGAACATTACTATCTCGATGTTCACTTCTCTGAACAGACTAATTGAAGCCATGGTAGAAAACTTAGTTATAGAAACAGATCATCTTCAACTCACTAAGACTTTTATTCACTTTCAGAAGGAAAAATGAAGATGGTCTCTAAGCTCCTTTACTTATTTTCATAATAATAGCTAACATTTACATAGTGAAAACATGTCAATCACATACTGCTTTCTCATTTTTTCTGCATCAGTCTGGCAAAGCAGGGATTAAAGTGTTATTACCCCCTTTTTATACATGAGGAAACTAAGGGTCACATCTGAGACTGAGTTAGAGACCCATGACACACAGCTAGCAGGTGTCTAAGATCAGATCCAAATGCTATCATTTGGTAAAGGTCAGTGCTGTGAGCAACCTCAAGATGCCTAAGGTTATTGGTTCTTAGAATAATAAAAGGAGAAGAAAAAGAAGGACCAAAGCATGGCAGAACTGAAGAAGCAATCATAAAGCTTCATCTCCAAGCAGATAAACAATAGATTAACTGTGTGCACGTACGTATGCATGTACATATGTGTGCATGTATATACACACATATATGTTCTAAGTTCCGGATCAAAGGTTTGCTTGCTAATAATAACAACCAGCACAAAAGGGCAACTAGAAAATTCACTAAACAGGCACATATTTCTCAGTCTATATTATTTTTTGGCTACGTGCACACAATCAAGGCATAATACTTTATAAGAAAAATAATATAAACCGACTTGTACTTTTCAAATTTACTGGCTATTCCTGTTGTATACATCATCTAGCATTTTAAATGATCCAGGTATAAGTAAATGGAAGTTACAATTTCATTGTCATTTTTGATCCAGCATTACATATACCTGAATTATCTGAGATGGAATGCAACTGTTATTTAGAATATTAAAGTTTATATGTAAATGGCTTAGTACTAACACTGACCAATAACACTTTTTAAGCAGAAAATGGCAAAGTTTACATAACTTAAGAGTAAAGAGTAAGAACTTAAATGGCTTATTTCACTAAACAAATTCATTTTCTCTTCACAAATGTATGACAACCAACTCTACTGGGAAATACTATTTCAACTGCCACGCTGGGTTTTGTTGGCCTCTCTTTTCTAAGAAATGAACGTCTCTCCCTCTTTCTACTCAAACCATCTGCCATGAGTGATAACCAGATGCTTGTGTGAGACAATAGGAAACACAAGTACAACGCAACACCTTAAAGTGGAGCGACATTTCAGATGCACTTCAGAATAAGTATTAAAAAAATCAAAACATTTCTGTGATCCACCTATTGGTCATCTAAACAAAGTTATTGGAAATATACATTCACCTAGTTCTTGTCCAGAAGTAATTCAAAGATAATTTTGATGAATCAAAACTTGGGCAGATCTCTTTTAAGTGTTAAACTACCAGAGACATATTAACCAAAAGAAGAATTCATAGGTTTCATCATGAAATCCTATACAAGAAAAAAGCAACTTTTACAGAGACATATTAACCAAAAGAAGAATTCATAGGTTTCATCATGAAATCCTATACAAGAAAAAAGCAACTTTTAGTTCTAACAGATCATTTTACTAAGGAGTGGAAAGTTTTATTCATTTTTATATATAAGTAGTGGTCACTAATTGAAAAAAAGGAAGAGACTAAGCTCTTAATCAGCAAATCTCATAGCTGCCTCTTTCAAGGAAAGAACAATACAATCCTAGAACCACAGCGTTTTCCCCAGATGTCACATCAAAATTGTCCCTGATACACGTTTTTTAATAATCTCTCTAGGTCACTTCTTTCACCATGTAATGTTCTTCAGATTGTAGTTTGTTTATCACGAGAAACATGAGCACATTTTCACTAGTGACGTGACAAATCTGTATATGCCTAAAAGTTCACCTTGTCACAAATTATGTTCTACAGTGGAACATCTTAACAGTCATACAATGACTGAAAGGGATAAAGACCATAAGATCCCATGATCCTTGCTTGATGACTATAAAAAACAAAACAATACACATTTTACCCCCAATAAGATACTATGTGTGTCACAAAATCATACCAAGTTCTTTGAAAGATATAACAAATAACTGTTCACTGATCAATAAAATCAAATGAGGGACAAAACAAGGAGACATACATTTGACAAGGGAGCTGGCTACAGAATCCAAATCAAAAGAATTCTTTATAAATATAAGTTCTTCAATTGCTCCTTGTTGGATGGTTCTGTACTGAAGCAACAAGCCTTGAAATATTACAAAAGTCTCCTAAATTAGATTCATATTTACTCAAGATTTGGTCTACACAAAGAAAAGTGGTTTAAAAATACCTATTTTCCAATTATGGGAGCATTAGATAATTCGCAGAGTTAGTCCATCAGAGCACACATTCAGGCAAGAAACTAAATGTTTAATGATGTCTAAGAAATTATGGCTAAATACTAAAGTAGACCCAGAGTTGAACAGGGAGAAAGAGATGCTTCTCCCTATAACAAAGCATCATCTTTATAAAATGATTATTTTTTCAATTATCCTGTATAGTTATGAATCATGGAATCAATTTCCAAGGAATCCAAGTCTAAAGTTACTCAAAGGACAAAGCCTAAATCTCATCCTGCTACTCTTCTGTCAATGTACAAGAATCCTCTCATTCTATTTCTTAGAGATAAGGGGGCTGATATCAACAAAATTTTAAAATGTTTACAATTATATAGCTGAGAAAAAGCACTATTATTTTCGGAATTCCAAAGCAGTAGTCAGAGGATAAAGCTGAGACACTTGGCCTTTATTTCATTCTTCTTAACAAAATGTTAAAGAAAAAACTGTTAATCTTGACTGAGCACTATGCCCTTTTATAAAACAGGACCATGCCCTTTACATTTTATTATATATGCAATACAAATCACAACTTTGAAAAAGGTCCCTTTTCATAGCCTCCCCTTAAATGAAATATTTATGTATATATGTCTAAATTCTTCCTTTCCAGCTCCAAATCTATGACCCTATGACACTGTCTCTAGGTCTAAACAGTTTCCCCAGAAACTCAGGTCATACTCCAAACAAATATCAGTTTAAATAACCCAGAAAAACATTCATTCAACATAGGTGTAGTGAATGTCACAGTGCAAAATACTGTGCAAAATGCTGGAAAAGTATCACAAACATAACTAAGATACGATCCCTACTCTCAAGGACTTACTCTAAAAGGAATTAAAACCTCTACAAAGGCAGTGATAAAATTTTAAGTGTAAAGTTGTATGTTTTCTATTCATGTTTTTTTAGCTATATTTATTTACCCCTTCCTCTCTCACAATTGTGCTATAAGCTACTAAAAAGAAATGTGTCTTAATAAAAGCTTGTACAGCACCTGGCAGAATGACTATGCACATGACAAGTTTAACAGATATTATAAATGTTAACAATTTTTGGATTATTTTAGATAATCACTTCAAAACAAATGTCACAATAAGACATTTTTCAAAGCACAGCAGGTACTGGTTCTAAGACATTGTTCTGACAACATTCCACTGTTAATCCTTTTATTTCTATTACAATTAAAGACTGTTATGTATTTAATCATTTAATCACATGGATCTTGTTATCCTGGAAGAAAATCAGACAAAAATCACTCGCTAGGAAATTATTGTCCTATAGCCTTTGGAAAAAGTGCCGTTTTCCTTAGCCAGAAGCTATATAATACAGCATGTGTTAAAGAACCACACACCACTCTAAATTCCTTAGAGCTACTCTAGCTCTACTTGTAAACACATTCAGATGTCATATAGATTTCACATTATCTGTCACCATTTAAATCAATTCTGCCTATTACATACTTTTACGCTCATTAAAGTAATTTTCTTGTATCAAACTTCTACATATTCCCAACTCATAACCAAATATTAAGATATTCATAGCAGTATGAAGGCAAATTTGTGAGACCATTTTTAACAGTTTCCAAGATTTGGCAAAATACAATGAGTAAAACAGTAAAAGGTGGAGTAGTCTGAAAAAAATGTACTTGAGTCAGATTCTGTACCACTGAGGATTCTCTGTACCTGAGTTAGCTTAGATTTGATAATCTGGGGGAAATTAATTCTTGAAAATGAATTTCATAGAATGAAGTTAACTGTTAGTATAGGCATTTCATTTTAGAAGAAGGCTAATCTAAATAAAGTTTTTTATTTTTCCCCCAATACCATTTCTACTATTTAAAAAAAATTAGTTTGCTAAAATGTTTAATATTAGTATTTCCTAGAATTTCTATATCACAGTTTTCTGAAAAACTTAAAGTATTTTCAGTATATGGTTTCAACCAAATGGTGAAATGGGAAGGACCAAGTAGTACCCATAATTTATAACTGAAAAAAACAAAACAACCAGATATAATAATAACAGCTATCATTTACATAATGCTTTAAGGTTTTCAAAGAGCTTTACAAATATTATCTCCTTTTATATTCACAACAACCCTGGGAGGTAGGTGCTAAAAGACTTATCTACAACCACACAAAACCAAAGTGGTATTTAGCACTCCTATTTCCCAGTATAACACTCTTATCTACTAAGCTAAACAGTCAGTTATTCAGACTAAGGATGGTATTAAGGATGAAACAAAAAACAAAACTAAAAGAAGAGCCCCACCTCTATCAAAAGCTACCAAAAGAGATGTGTTCCAGTAAAGGACATTCTAATCAGAATTAGATATAATATAGTTACATAAAGATGCTTCAGTTACATAAAGATGCTTCAAAGGACCTACGATAAAGGGGGGTTTAAAATCCAACAATAATATAGTCAAATGTACACAGAGATACCTCTGACTCTGTCTCTATATAAATGTATACAAACGTATCTGAGAATTTTGGGACAAAAGTAGGGGATGCTATATATTAAGTTACTATTGGTGTTATGTAGGAGACTAACTTATGGAGAAATGTCTGAACTGACTAGATCTACCAGGTTACCTGAATTAGAGGCAGAACTCCAGGTCCTAGAAGAGGCCAGAGATGAAAGAAAGTAAGTCAGAGAAGAAAGGGCTCTTCCCTGGTTTCCAATAGTGTTTAGTACTACAAGCATCTCCAGCTCCTCTACCTAGACACCTCAAAAAGAGGGAATCAGGTTTACCACCTTACCAACCTGCTAGCAAAGGCCAATATTTTTTAAGTTCTCCACCCCCATCCCTTTACTCTCCACTCCGGATTTTCACAATTAATTAGAGATAAAAGGTTTAACACCTTAGTGTGAAAGACTTCTACCATCACTCAATCCACAAGGATAAATGGCATGTTTTGCTAAGCAAATGAGAATAGATAAAGACAAATGGATAAAGACGTTTACAGGGGGACAAAGCAAACAGAAAATCTGGTCCAACTACTTCAGGATTTTGCCTAGGACTGACTCTACTTACCTTCAAATTGGCCTTGATAAATATATACAAGTAGTGGAGTGAGTTCATGAAGCTGCAAACACATGCAGTTCTGCCTCCACGACCTCTGAAGATTTTGTTTTTAACTGTATAAAGAAGCTTTGCTCCCAAAGAATTTACTTAATAGTATCACAATCCCCGGTGTGAGATCTTTTCATTATACCCCAGGAAAGTCTCTTTTTAGTCATTTAGAGTAGTTCTGAGTAAGTATAAAACCACTAGGCAGTCTATGGCAGGAGACCAAGAGTTAGTAAGACATCTGTATTTCTCTGTATGAACTGTGGACCAACTCAGGTGCCTAGAAAATGTCTTATACATAGGTAGGTAAGCTGCCATTTTCTCATATCTTTTAATCCAGGATGGCTCCACCATAAATAGCCTAGATTCAATATCTCTAATTCTTTGCCACTCTAACTTTCTGAAATCTATCTTCTGCCACCTTCACTAGATCTCCTCTATTCTGAAGGTCACCAATGTCCCCCTTAAATCACCAAATCTAACAGCTTCTGCCTAGTCCTCTTCCTTCTCTACTTCTTTGTAGTATCTTATACTGCTAATCACTTTTGAAGCTCCCTCTATCCCATACTTCTTTAATGTCAGATTATCACTATTATCCATTCTTCCTCCTGTTCCCTTAGATTCTCTTTCCATCCCTCATCTTGTCTTCTGCCCACTGGTCTTGGTCACCTGAATCATTCTTGAAAATATATGACTTTACTACAAATGAGGAAGGGGCAGAGACAGAGCTTGGAAACATGGCAGCTGACCATTTTATTTCCAATTGAATCTCTCTTTGGCAGTTCAAAGTCAACCTTTCTAAAACCTGGCCCTGGAACTAATCCTCAAAATTAAAGAATCTTTAGAGTGAGCCTCAGGAGCACCTAGTCTATCCCTTTATGCGAGCTTCTCTATTTCTATTCTCTGAGGCTCTCCAGTTAAAATCCTGGTGTCATTTTTGACTCTCCCTTCATCTCCAAAATCCAATCAGTTGCCAGTAAAACCTTGACCGATTCATCAAGCCATCTGTACAGTTTTATCTGATGGTCTCACCCTAATCCTTGCTTAGACTTCTGTTCTAGCTCCTGGCATCTGGCTTTGCATTTTGGACTCTGATTTACTTAACTTTAAATATGAATTTTCACCTCATTCTTCATATCTAGACTGAGTCTTTTTTGTTCTGATTGAAAATAGTTAAGATGGCGTCTTCTGGTTTTAACCCTGCTTTTGTCATCACTACTTCTCTGGCGTCCAATCTGGGGGTCTAGCTTTCTCTAACGATGGTTTATCTTTACCTCAGATTTCATTCTCCATTACGCATACTAGGTCTGAACTTAGTTTTGACAGCTATGGTTAAAAAGAGATCAGTTAAGTAAGGATCCTTATAGGCTTTGAGGGAGATTTGGTTATTGATAGAATTTTTTAAAAGATGACATATTAAAGATAGCTTGTTTAGTGAGATCTCTTAAATTCTCTTCATATACAAAATAGGAAAACTAATAGGAATACTATTCTTTCATTAAACAACCTATTAAATAAATGCTCACTATGTGAAAAGCACTATAAAAGGCAGCGGGGAACAAAAGGATAATTACAAAGTGACCACTGCTTGCTACAAGCTTATAACAGTACTGAGGATGAAAGATAGACACATCTGCAATGCAATTTAAACATTTATCAGACTCAAGTATAAGACAGAAAATATAAAATTATGACAGAATAGAAATATAATAGAAGTTTAAGAGTTAATATTAAAATACCAAGTATTATTAAGAGTTTGGGGAATGAAAGATAATTTCTGATTGAGGTAAGCTGAAGATTCCATTGAGGAGATGGTTTCTGGGCTGGGCCTTGATTTCAAGGGTAATTAGAATCTTAAAAAAAAAACAACAGATGGCAGGAGGAAAATTATCTCTGGGTATAGTGAATGGGGTCAGTACAGGTACAAACACAAACCACAAATGTGTGATGGATAGTTAGGTTCAGTTACATCATTACATTATGTTGAGAGGAAGGAAATAAGATAAAACTGATTAAACAGGGAAGCACCAGTATACAAACCATCATGAATTTGGGCTAAAGAGTTTGGATTTTATTCAGGAAGCAATAAAAAGCCACTGAAGGATTCTGAGTAGGGATATGCAATCTAAAGATGCATGTTAAGGACAAAACCTAGCAATGTTAGAAGGATGGATTGAAGGGGAAGAGTTTAGAGAAGTGCTATTGTAGTCTTCCAAGTGGATGATAATATGGACCTGCTGTCAGTAGAAATAGAAATAAGGAATCAGAACTAAAAAAAAAAAACAAAACAAAACTGAACATGAGTGACTAAGTAAATGGTGTGAAATAGGGAAATCCAAAGAAGCTGGTTTGATGAAGACAGATAAAATAAGTATTGAATACCTCTAGGGCTCATCTTGAGTAAGTCATTTAAGTTTCCTTGGGACTCAGTTTTCTCATCTGTAAAATGAAAGGTTTGAACGAAGGGGTCTCTACGATCACTTTCAGCTCCTTGAAGTCCTGTAGATTCATTCTGTCTTTCGGAGTGTCTCCACATCTATCCCAATCCTTTCCATTCCAACTGCCAATATTCTAATTTAGAAACTCATTTCCTCCCAGCAGGGCTATTGTAAAAGCCTCTGAATTGGACTCCTCACTTTCACTTTTATTTTCCTCCATTTCACTCCATTCATCACTGTAAGTACTCTTCATAGCTCCAATTATATTAATTTTGAATTTTTTAAATCCCCAGTGCTTATCACAATGACTGACAAATAGTAAGGGCTTAATGAATATTTGTCAAATGCAAGCTGAATGACTATTCTGTGCTAAATTAAGTCCAAATTCCTAAGCTTTGAATTTACATTTCCCTCATAACCTGGCCCTAATCTACCTTCTTCTGCCACTCCTTCTATCCAAACAGAACCATTCAATATTTCCCCAAAACATTTTGCATTTTCCCTCCTCCCTGTTTTTAATTTCCTCTCCTTTCAAGGAATGCCTTCCCCCAAAATAACTCACATTTGCATGATACTTTAAAATTCTCAAAGAAATTCTAAGTATTATTTTCATTTGATCCTCAAAGCAAATAACGAGCCTGAGTTTCAATGATCTTCAAGCGACTTACCTAGTGATTCACTGATCCCCCTGCTACTTCAAGCACCATTTTCAATGCCACCTCCTCCATTAAGCCTTTCATTATACCTGTCTTCGATGAGGATTCTCTGAATTCATAGAGTATTGATTTACCTCTCCAGTGGTACATGGCTTTGTATTCCTCCTAGTCATTATGGGATTTACTCATTTTGTGACCTGTAGCATCTCACACATGGTGTAAACACTCAAATATCTGTCATTAAACAAATCATTAAATTCCACCAGAAACCTCTGACCCTGCCGTCCTGAGCCACAAGCCTCCCGCACATCCCCACAGAGCTCGGGCACTCTGGGCACCTCGAGGACAATGTTACAGTACATGCAGCAGCCCGCAAATGTAGGTCAAACGCAACTTGCCAGAGACAGAATAATGCGGAGGCAGGAAGAAAGCCCGCAGATGCAAATCAGGTTAGAAAGGGGAATGAATGAGCCCTTTCTTCCAGCCTGCACACAGCAGGCACTTAATAAACGCCGCCCGACGTGCCCCGGCTCCTGGCCCCCCGCAGTGACAGACCCTCTCCCAATTCACCACCCTCCTCGCTCGGATTTCTCTTCACGATGATCGGGGACGTTTCTGAAAGGAGACCCCGACGGTGTCATCCAGGGCAGGGCAGCCCCCACGTCCTCCCAAAGACCTCCTGCCCTCTCCCCGCCCCCCACCTCGGACAAGTTTCCTGGGAGGGACAACGGGGCCCGGATCCGCTCCTCACCCTTCGGTTCGGCATCCGGGATGAGCCCCCACAACCCGAGGCAGGGGGCCTCCATTCTCCCCCCCTTCCCCAGCGCGGACTGACACGTTAAACCGCCCCGCACCCGACACCTCAAGCCTCACCGGCCCCCCCCATTCCAAGCCCCGCCGCCCCCCCACCCCCATTCCTTCCCTTCAGTCCAATTCGGATCCTCACAGGCTTTCCCTGGATAAAGCCCTCTCGAAGAGCGAACTGTCACCCGCCCCACGGATAAACCGCAGCCCGGATGGGACCCCCATCCAACCCCGGATAAGCCGCGGGCTGGATGAGAACCCCCCTACTGAACCCCGGATACGCCGCGGGCTGGATGGGACCCCCCCCATCCACTGTTTCTGCCCGTCCCGGGGCCGACCATCCCCCGCACCTCGCACCTTCCCAGCCCCCCCCATCCTCCTCCAGGCCGGGCCCCGGGGGCTGCCGTTACCGAGGGGGAAGAAGGAGGCGGCGGCAGTGCGGTGGATGGTAGTGGCGACGGCGGAGCAAGAGCAGCAGCAGCAGCGAGAGGCGGCGGTGCTGCCCAGTCTCCATGGAACTCCCGCCCCGGCTCGTTGCTAGGAGCCCCCGCGGCCCCGGCTCCGTCGCTCGCGCTTTGTTGTTCCGGGTCCGAAGCCGCAGCCGCTTCCCCGCGACAATAAACAGCACAAAACGCGGCGAGCGGGGGGGTGGGGGAGGGGAGAGGGCATAGAGAAAGTGCCCGGCCAGAGCGCCCCCACGGAGGTCGGCCGCAGAGCCGCGCTAGCCGGCTATTTCCGGTTTCTACTCCTCCTCCCCCCTCCGCCGCTTCCTCGGTCTCAGGGTCAGCCCCCTCAGGGGAAGGAAGGAGAGACGGAAGAAGCGCCCCCGCGGGGCCGGAGGGGGCGGAGCTCGTTGAGAGCGTACCTTCCCTCGTGCCTCCCCCTACCCATACACCCCCGGAGGCGCGGCCGCGGGAGACACCGCCCGGCGAGGAGGAGGGGGAAGAAGGCGCGGCCTCCCGGGAGCCCTGCGCTGGGCCCGGCGTAGCAGGCGCGGCGCTCCGAGCACGCGCAATCGCCGTGCGCGCGCCCCTGGCGGCGGGCTTTCAGCCGCGGGAGGGCCTGGGGGCGGGGCGGACGGCTCTGGGCTCCGTTAGACTTCCGCCGGCCCGCCTCCCCCCCGCGGGCGCCGAGGCCCGGGAGGGGATTGGAAGCTTAGGCGTAGCCCTGGGCCTGTAGCCGTCTTTTAAATGCTACTGACGACTTTAAGGAACGCGGGGAAAGACCCTGCCTCCTCCGAGGGCGGGTCCTGGGATGGGTTTGCCATTAAAGGCGGTTAATGGTGGAGCCGGGTGTCGTTTTTAGGAAAGCGGCCGGAGCTTCCCTTTGGGGAGCCGAGGATATGAGCGTCCGGCTTCCCCGGGAAGCGGTCGCCCCACCCCACCCCGCCCCCACCGAAGCATCGTCCGCAGGCCGATCCCCGCCTCGGCCCCGGGCCCGCGCCGTGGCTACGTACACGTCCAAATTGGAAGCGCCCCACCGTCCCCTCCGAATCCAGGCCGAGCGTGGCGGGGACGCCCTTTGACCCGGAGCCTGCCTGCACCGATGGCAGGGCCTCTATTGTGCCTTTAGCTCTGGACCGTTCCCGATTTGGGCCTGGATTCGGGCACGCTGTTCACGGCCTCGTATAGAACGTAGTTAGAGATGTTCGCATAATTATATACGTGGTATATACAAATTATAGTTTCCTCGTTCTCGTATAATAGAGGGCCTCTTTTCAGTGGAGATTGCATCAGAGCCAGCAGTCGTTTCCGCTTGCACATTTTACGTATCAGGATTGGAATAATTTCCTAAGAGCTTTCCCTCCTTTGCCGGCGCTGTTTGAGGCTCCTTTCAGGCCGCTTAAGCGGTAGGTTGGTTTGAGACGATTCTTCCTAATTCGTTTATTCATAATTATTAGCTCCCCCTGAGTTTTTTGTGTCTCGGGCAGTGGCTAGGGGCCAAGTTAATCCTTAGAATCTTTCCAACCCTTTCCGAAAAGTTTTACCCATAATTAAAGAGAAAAAAAAGGGTATGGGTGGCTCCCTTTGGGTTTATTCCAAGTATGACTGATAGAATTCATATAATTTTACATCTAAAATCCAAGGGGAAGATTAAGTTTTATTTCTCATCAACAAAGGTCTTAGCGAGAAATTGTGTCACTTTAGTAACGCTTATTAAGAACCAGGGACCTTCATTTTAAGTAAGAGGAAACTGAGGAAGGTTGTATTTTACTGAGAGTGACGGAGCTAGTAATTATCTGAGGCAGTATTCTTCTTGACTCCAAGTGCAATACACTATCCATTACACTAATAATTAAGTAATAAATGAATTTTATTATTTAAGTTAAATAAAGTTTTACAGGGTTTGGGGCTAGATTAAGATGAAAACCCACTATCCTTCATATATATATAGGAAGCACTGGGTTAAGGTTCATCTACTACAATCATCCAATATTGTGACTGACAAAAAATATGAGTATGTCTCCTATATCAGTTATATTGCACATCATTTAATGTGCAGTTTTCTGAAAGGAAGCAAAGAAAAATATCAATTTAATACAATTCTAGAAATAGAATTCCAGTTGCCCCTTTTACTAACCATGCTCTTTGTGAGAAGTCACTGAACCTCCCTGGACCTCATGAAACTTCCTAGGATTTATCTGCTAATTACCACTAATCTCACTCACTACTGGAGAAAGTTGCCCCTACCAGATATCACTGGTCCTTTTAAATAATTCCTAGAGAAGGACAAATAGAGGAGAAAACTGCTGAATTTTTGAGCTAATGCTGAGTTTATGGACTGAATGGCAACATTTTCCTAGTCTTTCAATCACATAAGCTTAGAGTTGAGGGGATATCAGAGGTCATTGAATCTGACCCTTCTTCTATCCACAACATTACCAAGGAGTGAAAAGAGTAAAGTTAATGATATGCTAAGGTCGAGTTAAGAGGTAAGGTTAAGAGTCCGATTGTTATATCAATCACTTTAATACTTGAAGAGTTTATGATTTCATCAGTATATGGATATGACTTCTGCACATCAGTGTCTTAATATTTATGAGTTGCTGTGTGGCCAACTATTTGTCATCTGATGGCCAATTTTCTGGAGATGAGCCTCATTACATTTAACTATTCTGGTCTTCACACAACAGACATATGTCACTAGACTCAAAGCTTTTCTAGCTTAGTAGGATCTGCCATACCTTTTGTTCCAATGGGTCAGCCTTTGAAAACCCAGTTTTTGCCAGACCACAATGAGACCCAAGAGTATGACTTTGTTGGAGTGTTTTCTTAATAAGAAAAAGTCAGGAAATAAGAAAGTCTTGATGAAATAACCCAAAAAAAGAACCGCCAGAAAATTATCCTTTTTAGAATTCTATGTGGGAGCTAGCAGAAAGTGGTATAAACAGAATAATATCACCTTCCACATATTGATTATTAGAAGCACAAAGAAAACATTACAAAAAAATATCCAATGACACCCTGTCTTTCCCCCCACCCCCGCCCTGTGCAAGTCCCACTCAGATGTTTCATGGAATGGACATGGACCTGGATTCTTTAAGGCTAAACCAGCAGATTGCAAGCTCCAGTTCTATCAAGCTACCAAGTTCTATCAAGCTCAAGTTTTACTAAGCCAAGAATACTTCAAATTCAAACTCAGTCAATATCTCCATTTCCTATTCAAGGACTAGTCTAGCTAAATACAGAGAAGAAAGAGGTTCATCAGTAGAGTACATATGCATTTTTGGCCATAGCACTGTATGTCAATCAATGGCAATAGTTTAAAGTGCTGGTATGCAGTTTTAAATTTAAAGATAAAACTATTACAATGGAAAAATATATGTAGTCAGGTAATATAAAAAAGTAAGAAAAACAGGAAAAGATACATATATATTTTATTGAGTTGCTATTGTGTTAGTCTAACATTTCACTAATATTTACCACTAATAAATATAGATTAATTTTAGCTTTGATTGGGGGTTATATGTCTTAATTAAATGAATTGTGTATATATTAGTGTTGACTTCACATAACCCAGAAAAGTATCAACTCTCATACAATGACTACATTGGGAAGCCTACTTAAACTGTTACTTAATTCATGATTAGATAGGACCTTGCTACAGCAGAAAGAACATTATACCAGGATTTGAGCCCTGGGTATTGGTCTCAGAGCAGCTACTTACTGGCTTCATGGCCTTGGGCAAATTATTTGACTTCTCTGAACCTCATTTTTTTTTTCAAATGTAAGAAAATTAGAAAAGATGATCTCTAACATCCCTTTCAAACTGAATGTGTTATGACATTATTTCAAATGAAATCTAAAGCATGTGGCGATATAGATCAGTGCAAAGTTTCTCAAAGTCTTAAGTAATATCTATCCTAGCAGACAGTATTTGAGGATTCTGTGATATCACCACTGAAAAATACGTCTATATACAATAAGAAAAAAGTTAAGCTAAATATGAACTAGAGAAGAACAAGCGCATTTATTATGCAAGCCCTGTGTGCCAAGCACATTACAAATTTATTCCATTTGATCCTGAAAACAATATTGGGAGGTGTTATTACCCTCATTTTTCATTGGAGGAGACTGACACAGGAAGCGTTTACGTGACATACTCAAGACCACACAGCTTGTTTCTAACGCCAGATTTAAACTCAGTTTTTCTAGGTTCCAGGTCCATTGGCTCTATCTACTATGTCGCCTACCTACCTTTAGACCAGGGGTTCTTAATCTTCTGTGTGTGTGTGTGTGTGTGTGAGACAGAATTCTCCTCACCATGTTTTTAAATGCATAAAATATGTAGGATCAAAAAGGAAATCAATCATATTGAAATAATAATGTCCTCCCCCATCTAAGTTCTCAGACCGCACCCCCCCAGAACTATATTCCCAGACACCTTTGATGTGTAGAGACCTCATGATTAGAACTTCTGCTTTAGGCAAAGTAATTTTCTATTTTTAACCCTCTCAAGAAATTCCCAATAGAATAGTGTCACAAAATATTAGAGATGGAAAGAAATTTAGAAGTCATGTGATCCAAATCTTTAACTAACTTTGGGGAGGCTTGAGGAACACATTTGGAAATGCAAAAAAATAAAATGTTTAAAGAGCATCACTAAAATTTTAACTTTGATTTTATATATAAAATTTAGCTTTTGTTTATAATATATGAGACAAAGTTAAGCAGGACACCGGATTTAGAATTCAGTATTGTTGGATCTGTCACATACATCTCTCTGGATTTTGGTTTTTTCTTTTTGTAAAATAAATGGTCAGGATTAAATGATCTCTAAGATTCCTTTTAGCACTAAGTCCTGTGATGCCAAATGACTTGTTCTGGGTTCAGTGAGCTAGCTGTAGAGCTGGTAATATAGAGTCATAGCATTTGAGAGTTGAAGGTAACTACAGAAGTTTTCTGGTTCATTATGTACCAAAATAGGTAACCCTAGACAAAACATCCTCAGTGTTCTGCCATCCAATTTCTGCTTAAATAATCTAGCCATGGGAAACATCTCCTGAGGGCATTTACTCCTCTTTTCAACAACTTCATTTGCTGGGGAGTTTTTTTCTTATACTTAGTAAAAATCTCCCCCTCTGCAACTTCCACCCACTCCTAATTCTGCCTAATGGGGCCATACAGATATAGTCTAAACCTTTTCCATGACAAGCTGTCAGATACTTGGAAACAGTCATCCTGTTCCTCCTAAGTTTTATTTCTTCAAGTCAAACATCTCTAGAACTTTCAACTGAACTTAACTTTTTAGCCTTCCCCCCTGCAGTATTTTGATTGCCTTTATCCAAAAGTACTCTTGCATGTTGATATTCTCTCTGAAATGTGGCATCCAAAGCAAAATACAGTACTCTAAATGTGGTCTAACCAGTACAGCAGGTCTATCACCTCCCCTTCCTATGTTGTAGACGTTATGCTTTCGTTAATGAAGCCTAAGATATGATTAGCTTCTTTGGATGGCTTATCAAGTACTAACATACTGAGCTTGCTGCCTCCCAAAGCCCCTAGGTCTTTTGTTATGACTCTTATCAATGATTACTACTACTATGATTTTAAAATTATTTTGCAGTTTTTAAAAATGTTATCATATCTTTTGTTTTCATATTACCCTCATTTTCAAATATATCCATTCCTTATCCAGAGAGTTTTCTTATAACAACGATTTTAAAAGATAGAGAAAAAAAGCACTTCCACAAAACTAACCTATCAGTGGTTTCTGACGGTGCATATAATGATAATCTATATTCATAGTCTCCTCTCCTATGGCTCCACTCGCAATCTCCAGATGAAAATTCCTTTCCTTGACTTGAGTTTCTTACATGTGTTTTCTCCCCTTAATCAGTGAAAGCAGGAACTTTCTCATTTGTATTCATGCCCAGTGTCTAGAACAGTGCCCGATATGTAATAGGTGCTTTAAAATGTTCTATTATCTTTTATTTGTTCTTTGTTACAAAGAATAGTTGTAGTAGAGGGGAGGCTTGGGGAACGCATTTGGAAATGCAAAAAAAAAAATGTTTAAAGAGCATCACTAAAATTTGAACTCATTAATTCATCCCTTTATTCATTCATTGAGTTTTCTGTTCTTCATGTCAATCTTTTCAGGTTAGGGGTTCTTAGCCTGAGAAATGGTCCAAAGTCTTTACCAGATGACACAAAAAAGGTTGTCATTTTTCAGTTGTATCTAACTCTTCATGACCCCATTTGGGGTTTTCTTGACAATGATTCTGGAGTGGTTTGCCATTTCCTTCTCCATTTCATTTTATAGAATAATCGGAATAGAATATAGGAAACTAAAGCAAATAGAATTAAGTGACTTGCCCAGGATGACACAGTGAATGTCTGAGGCCAGATTTGAACTTAGGTCTTCTTGTCTTCAGGCTGGTGCACTCTCCGCTGAACCATTAGCTAAACCCCTATTTTAAACTGTTCCTTATTTTATTCCTTATTGACATAACTTACTGTAATGTTGGAATTTTGCTCATGAAAAAATTTCCTTCTTATTAATCCAATTTCTTTTAGGATTTTAGGCCAAGGTATTCTTCCCTGCACTTGAAAAACAGTCTTTCCAAATATAGGGCAAATACCTCACTGTGTTGCTTTTACTGCTTTATTTATAGACAAGGAAAGTAAGCAGGCACTGTTAATGTTATTGAACCTATTTTGTGGTTAAGGAAAATGATTTCTTACCTAAGAAATACAAGATGGAGGAGATGTGCCTAAATAGAAGTTCATTCAAAATAAGAGAGAAAAAAATCTGAAGAATTTAGTAGAATACATGCCATATTGGTATAAACCAACAGTATGATATGGCAGCCATTCAGGCAGCAAATAAGTATTGCCACAGGCAACTGGTACAATGTGCCAGGCACTGGAGTGCAGGAGATATAAAGAAAGGCAAAAACGGTCTCTGCTTTCATGGAGCTCACAATCTAATAAGAGAGAAAACATGCAAACCACTTTGTACAAATAATGTACAAGATAAATTAGAGATCATCTGAGAACAAACTAATAGCATTAAGGAGAATTGAGAAGCTTCTTGCAAAAGGCAGGACTTTAGTTGAGACTTGAGAAGCCAGGTGGAAGAGGTGAGGAGGAAGAGAATTTCAGGCAAGGGGAACAGCCAGTGAAAAGGCCCAGTTTGGAGATGTGTTTTATATGAGGAGCAGCAGGTTTAGATATCCAGTAGGATACAGACTAGAGGTCAAGAGAGAGGTTAGGGCTGTACAAAGAGATGCAAAAAACCAACTGCACAGAAATGATCATTGACTTGATGGGAGCTAATGAGCTCAACATGCAAAATAATATAGGGGGAGAAAAGAAGAGGGCCCAGGGCAGAGCCTTGAAGGACAAGGAGCCTTTCTCAACCCCTTTTAAATCCAGTCTTTCCTCTTTTAATCATCTCCTTTTTAGCCTGTATATAGATTATTTGTACATATGTGTTTGTTTATTATCTCTGCCATTAAACTGTGAGCTCTCAGGAGTCAGGGATTGGTTTTTTCCCCCTTCTTTTTGTATTCTTGGGGCTTAGCACAGTGCTAACACATAGTAGATAGTTAATAAATGATTATTAAGAAATACAAGATGGAGGAGATGTACCTAAATAGAAGTTCATTCAAAATAAGAGAGAAAAAAATCTGAAGAGTTTAGTAGAATACATGCCATGTTGGTATAAACCAACAGTATGGCTGACAAATGATTAGTGGGTGTGACCTGCATGAAGATCCAGCAAAGGAGCAGTAATCTTGCTGGGGAGAAAAGGGTTGCCAACAGCATTAAAGCCTTTAGAGAGGTCAAGAAGGTTAAGAAGTGAGAAAAGGTTATTAGATTCAGCAATTAAGAGATATCACTGCTAACTTGGGAGAAAGCAATTTTAGTTGAATGATAAAATTGGAAAAATTCTCATAAAAAGTTTATCAAAAATCCAAGTTAACCAGCCTGACTTTATTAAGCTTCTTTTAAATAAAATATACTGTGCTAAACTCTGTAGGAGACGCAAAAAAAATTAAATTGTAGTGATAACCTTTAAGGAGTTTATAATCATGTCAAGTTTTTATTTAACCCTTTCTTTATTTCTTCTCTAAAGGAGTCTTGAAATCATCAATAAAATGCATCTATAGGGAAAGAAAATTATAAAACCTGGACACACCAGATACAAAATTTGGTTATTGGTTCCAGAATCATGAAATATACTTAATCACCTAATAAGAAATAGCTGACCTCATCACATCCTGAAATCAAGGAGAAAATGATTGTCTTTGATTTTCCTGAGACGTTTGTCAAGGTTTTTATTCACATTTAGTTTCTTTACCGACCAAGTGGAATTTAGAGGATTAATCATTACCCAGAATGAACTTCACCCTTATAAACAATGGGAGGGGAAGGCAATGGAGTGAGGAGGATAGGGATGGGGTGGGGTTAAAAAGGTATAAACACAGGATCTGGGACTAGTACAGACAGAATCAGACAATGTATTGTTTTCCAAATAACAATTCTAAAAAATCAGAGATCAAGTTCTTCTAAAGAGATTACTTCATTTGGTCCCACTCCTTGTATGCCAGATTAAACACTATGTACAATTTTTACAATACGAAAGTGCTTTACATGAATTCTCTAGGCCTAGTAACCACCGAAACACTCAAGGACATTTTGTTACATTTAATGGTTCGGTTCAATTTAATTCAATTAAGAGGCAATGTGGTGTAGCAACAACATCTTATATTTACATAGTACTTTACTTCCTCCCAGAACCCTGAAAATTTTCTTCTTCACCTGAACCCAACAAAGTCTGTAGCAAAATAGTAACCTTTTTTTTAACCAATGAGAAAACTGACACTTAGACATGAAGCGATTTGCTCATGGCCACATTGATAGAGACAGCCTTGGATTTGTGGTCTAGATTAAATTAAAATGGCCTTTTTTTTGGTTAACTATTTCTTAAGTGACACCCTACTCTTTAACACTGTTGAGCAATGGGAAAAAGTCTTTAAACTATGAAAATCTATGCAAAACCCTTGACCTTACCATTGCCCACAAGTGTTCCACTTCCATGGTCAAAACTTTTGAAATTTCTGTATCTGATCACAATCTCCTGTCATTTGATCTCTTCCCATAGCTTACTCTTCCTCAGCTTATTATTTGACTTCAATACGTCTTCAATTCCACCACCTCTCAAGATTTTGCCATGTCGTTATCTCTCTTCCCAGTTTCTATCCCTTAGTGAACTAGTTCAATTTTATAATATCCTTTCATCTCCTCCTATTTGCCAAGGCCAGCTGTTCTACTACTCCCTTGAACCCTATCCTCTCTCATCATCTTTTTCAAGAGATTTCCTCTCTACTATCATCTGCTCCACTTCTAATCTTCAATCTTTCCCTATCTTCTGGGTACTGATCTGCTGCCTACAAACATTCCCAAGTCTCTTATCCTTAAATAAAAACCTTTTCTAGATCCCACTATCCCTAATAACTACAGAATTATGTCTCTTTTCCCTTTCGCAACCTCCTCTCCTCTCCTGTCTCTTTCTCTCCCCTAAATCCTATGTTTGTCTGGTTTCCAGTATCATCACTCAACTGACACTACTCTCTGCAAAGGTAACAATGATCTCTTGTCATATGTAATAATCTTTACTCATCCTTCTTGACCTGTCTGACCACAACCGTCTCCTATAGGATATTCTCTCTTTTCTACGTTTTCTTGATACTTCTCTCTACTGGTTCTCTTCCCATCTGTCTACTCTTTTTCAGTCTCCACTGATTCATCATCCACAAAACTAACTAAAGGTACTCTAGGACTCTGTCATGATCTATCTTCTCTTTTCTCTCCACATTCTCTCACTTGATGATCTCATTTACTTCCGTGGAGTTGATTATTATTCCTATTCAGATGACTCCCACCTCCATATAGCCCTAGTCCTCCTGAACAGTAGTTCCATTTTAAGAACTTCTTATTAGAAATGTTGAACTGCTCTAGAAGCATCTCAAACTCATGAGGTGTAAAATGGAAATCGTTATATTTTCCCTTAAACCTATTCCTCTTCCAAATTTACCTGTGACTATCCAGGACATTATCATCCTTCCAGTTACGTAAATTGACTACTTTAGTGTCATCCTTGACTCCCTGCTCTCACCGACTCCATATATCTAATCAATTGACAAATCGTGTTGTTTTTGTTCCTACAACCTTTCTTACACAGCCAGCACTCTAGGATTCAGGCCTTCATCACCTTCTCCCTCAGCTATTGCAATGGCTTGCTGAATGGTCTTCCTGCCTCAAGTCTCTCCCCATTTCAAATCTTTATCTACACAGCTGCTAATGAGATTTTTTTCTAATGTGCTGATTTGACCATGCCACTCTAGGTACTCAGTAAATTCCAGTGGATACTTATTACCTCTAGGATCAAATATAAAGTCCTCTACATTGCTTATAAAGATTTTCATAACTTGACATCTTGCTACTATTTCTTGTGATGCCAAGGTCATCCATTTTACCCTGGGCCATCCGCAGTCATCCTGACCTTTTTCTTGCCACTGGGCTTCCATGACTCTGGAAGGGAGCATGAGATTAATGAAGCAACTCTGCCTCACTTAAATCTAGTTCATGTGTAAGCCCAGGCATCTCCCATGACGTCATTGGTCCTCTTCAAACTAAGGACAAACACCAATAATAAACAATGATAACATCAGACCCCTCTACACACTTTATGGTCCTGCCTGATGAGCCTACCTGCTGTCCCACATGTACAATGTTCCATTTTCCAACTTTGTGCCTTTCTGCTGGCTGTGTCTCATTGTTGGAATGAACTTCCTTCTCAATTCTGCCTCTTAGAATACCTGCTTTCTTTTAAGATTAGTCTAAATGCTACCATCTGCATGAAGTCTTTCCTGAACACTTCTAGTGTGCAATTCTAGTACCCTCCCTCTCAAAACTACATTCTATATATACTAATTTGGAAGTTAACTCTCCTATTTAAATGTAAGCTCCTCAGTAGCAGGTATTGCTTTGTCTTTTTATCTCCAGAACTTAGCACAGTGCTAGGCTTAATAAATGCTTGTTTGTCTTTTGATTCACATTAAGACGTAAAATTACTATTCAAATAATAACTATTTATTTGAGGGCTTAGTCTGTGACAGATGCTCTGCTGAGCCCTGATTGAGATATAAATGATGATTCAGAAGGAACATTATCACCTTTTATAATTATGTTGGTTATATTGATTTGGGGAAATTAATTCCACTTTGAAACGCTTCCCTGGGGGTAGACTATACTATAAGTGAATAATCATAGATTCATCTACCTCACTCTTTCTCCCTAGGCCTAAAGACATGCTTCACATCTTATCTAGTCCTCCACTAGGAAACCAGGGCCTTTCTGGGCACTTTCCCTGACCTGCCTTATGTCAGTGCCCAATTTGATTTTCTAAGGCTTTATCTACTGACGAATCTGAATCGGAAGGATTTTGCACATCAAGAAGTTGCCTAAATGGATGAAATCACAGGTCAAACAAACAAACAAGTAAAAGCCTCTCAGAATGATATAGGGTCTTTTTCACTTGTAATGGAAAATGCTGATCAAAAACATTCTAAAACAAATAGTTCAATACTAATTTAGATAATTATTTTTAAAAGATGTATTTTTCCATCACCTAAATATTCCCTTTTATCCCTCCTCTTCCTCCCTCCAAGTGAACGATCCCATATGACAAAAAAAACCCCCCAAAACAAAAAACTTTTAATAGAAGAAAAGAAAAAGAGGAAGAGAAAAAAATCAGCAAAGCTGATCCATACATTAAAAAAAAAAAGTCTAAAAATATATACAAGGTTCCACAACCCTAGTCTTCCTACCTCTGCAAAGAAGTTGGGTGAGGTGTCTTTTCATGTTTCTTCTTTCTGATCATGCCTGTTCTTGTAATTTTGCAATATTCACTTTCAGTTTTTTTGTGGTGATTATTTCCAGTTACCATAAACATTGTATATGTTATTTTCTTGAATACTTATTTCACTCTGCATCATCAATTCATGTGATTCTTTTTATGCTTCTCTATATTCATTACACAGTAATGTTCCATTACATTTCTGTGTCACAATTTGTTTAACCATGTACAGATCTCTGCATGTTTAAATGACTGTTATCATTTCTATTTAAAAAACATCTGGACAGAATTATCACCTTCAATTCACCAAATCAGAACAATTAGTGCAATTTTCATTGTAGTTGTAGAAGATCTTAGTTTAGCAATTTAACAATTATTTTTGTTATTTTGTCTATTCTTCCCCCACGTACACACACATTCAAGGCACAATATTAAGTTCTCAATGAATATTTAAAGTTAGTTTTATTACCATTTAAAAGCTCAGTCAGCTATAGACAGAGACATAAAATATTATTAATACATGGTCTCTTAAGAAATTTCCCAAAATTCTGTGAAATGAACATGACCATATGTACTAGTAGTAGGAGATCTGAGATTGGGAGCAGGCAAAGTAGGAAATGAATGCTCTCTGGTAAAGGATGCAGGGAGCATAGTACAGGATGATTTTTAATATTGATTCTTCATTTTTGATCACTAGAATTTCTCATTGCTGTGGAATCTAAGTATTTTATTCATATATAGGTCATCTTATATTATAGAGAACTTATAAAGCCTTCACAGTTATGTTTCAGGGTGCCATGCCCTTCCCAAGAATGGAACAACAGAGTCTCAAAACAATGTCATGTCAGATGTGCAGACTACAGGGATTTAGAAAGGCTATATAATATTATATTCTGTGAAGTAACAGAAGACTTCCTGCCAATGTGGTAGTATCAAATGTGAAAGTATTATGTACTCTGGACAAACTTGATGGATAGTTCACGTAACACTTTTGGTACTGCAGTAGAAGTTACAGCTAACATTGGCTTTAGTGATGCCTCCCTTAAACCCTTAGGAAAAGTGTGTTACTTTATTATTAACCAATGGATCACGTAATATTTAATTTGGCCACCAGGTGAAGCTATTCTCAAGCCACCAGCCAAGCGGTTTCTTTATAGTCATAGGGTCGTAGATTTAGCGCTCAAGGGACCTCAGAGGCCATCTAGAGGATGGGAAAATGTAGTGTGTTTATAAGCAGTATGAGGAGCTGACAGTAGGCAAGGAGAGATTGAAGTTAAGTGAGACAGAATGACAAAGGGGACATTTCTTGGAAAAGTTGGGATAGAATTTGAGGCGTTAGTATTGGCAAGAAGAAGGGCCACCTCAAAGTAAAACAGACCTGAAGGAGGACAGTGCCAGAAGACATCTTAGTAATGGGAGATGAAGAAAAGGGGAGACGAGAGAGTTCATAGTAAATGCCTTTAATTTTTCCAGCGAAGTATGATACAAGGCTCTCAGCTGAGATGGTGGGGGGCAGGGAAGCTATAGGAAGTTTGAAGAAAGGTGAAAAGATTTGGAGGGGCCACTGTGGTGAGTGGGATAGTGAGTCAATTAGGGAGGTGTGAAAGAATTTCCTTTCCATAGCTGTGATTATATGGTGGACCTATTCAGGACAGTTTCATGATTTTCTCCAGCTTCATTCCATGCACATAAGAACAATATCCTGAATTCCCCACCCATACCCCCTCTGTAAGTAAGGCCAATTTTTCCTTAAAAGATATTAAGACTTTTTTTCCTAGACATTCGACTTAGGGGACTAAGGGCTCAGACTTCCTCATCACTTGAATACATTAATGTACTTTCAAGTGCTTGGCTTGTGGGAACTTCTTTCAGTTGAGTCAATTCAAAGGGTTTTCAGCACCTGTCCTTGCTAAATTATCCTCCTGCTATAGCTAAGTCTATCTCCTTTGGTTAATTGTTGAATGACCTATGAATTTTTTCATTTTGTTCTAATATTGAAACTAAATTACTGTTTAATAAGGTCTGTATAGCATTTACTGACTCCCTTCTACTCAGTCTACAGACAAACCATACTGGTCTACTTGCTGTTCCTGCCCCTGAAGATGCTATCTCCTATTTCTGTAACTTTAGTGCTAGCTGTTGCCCAGGCCTGGAATGATCTCTTTCCTTACTTCCATCTCTTGACATCCCTGGCTTCTTTCAAGATTCTACTCTAATGTCAACTACAAGAGACCTACCTATTCCCCCCTCCCCCCACCTGACTTCCATCTAAGGTTTACTTACTTCTATTTGGTATGGATCTTCTATGTGCATATTTATTTATTCCCCGTATGGCACAGTAGATAAAGAGCCCTTCTTGGAGCTAGAAAATCCTGCCTCTAACTTATACTGATTCTGTGACTCTGAGCAGAATTTTTTAACCTCAAAATTCTCTTTGTCAAACTAGAAAACATAGAAACATAGAAAAGAGTGTGAGAAGAAGCAGCAGAGGGAGTGAAGATAAAGATCTCTAAAAGATAAAGATCCCTAAAAGGCTGCATACTGAATTAGAATACCACAAGTTTGCATCATCTGTGTTTTATTATATTTTTTTTGTTAAATATTTCTCAATTACATTTACATCTGGTGTAGAGAGAATTGCAGTCCCACTGCCTGGGAGCAACATGTTTGACACCTCTGCTTGAGATAATTCTCGAAGACTCTTAAATTGCAGAAAAGGTATAAACCTGCCTTATTGAAAAGTTTCTTTACCTAGAGTTACCTGTACCAAAAAAATATTAGGTCTAGAACAGGGTGGGGAACCTTTGGTCTTGAGGCCACATGTGGTCCTCTAGGTTTGGACTTTTGACTACATCCAAGTTTTACAGAACAGATCTTTTTATTAAGAAGATTTGCTCTGTGAAGTCTGGATTCAGTCAAAGGGCTGAACTTGACAACTAAGTTGGCCTCAGGTTCCCTACCCCTGATGGAGAACCTATTCCTAATTTTCCCTCATTAATATTTAAGTTTCTGGAGGGCAGGGACTGTTTTGTGTTTTTGCCTTTCTTTATATCCTCTGGGTTTAGCTCAGTGCCTAGGATATGACAATGCCTTGTTGATTGATTGATTCAATACTTGTTGATTGATTGAGCACTGATTGAGCACTGGTGATGAAAAGGTCAAATGATACAGTCCCTGACCTTGAGAATCTTACCTTATATCAAGAAACAGAATGGGTAATGAAATATCACTACTAATTTTAGAACACTCTAGAAAGATCTCTGTGGTTTACCCCCAACTCACATCTGGGAAATTTCCTAGCTTCAGTTCTGCTGATCACATCTATAAGACTCAGGTAATCAGTGTTTGGTAGCCATTTGTTTTGATGTACATAGAAAAAAAAAGTGGAAAAGGAAGAAAATAAGATGCTTCTTTCTTCAAAATTCCTGTCTCCTTCAGGTCATGAGAAATATATAAGGAAAGAAAGATGTGTAGGTGTCTCAAACCCCAATCCTAGATGGACCTAGAGCAACCTGGAAAGAAAGGTCCTTCTTCCAATTCCCTACTCACCATTCCTCTGCTTTCCACTATGGCAGGCAATCCCTGGGATAGAGTTCTCCTTAGTAGACATGCTCCCAGAAGCCTCAGTTTAGCTTCTTCCATCTTAGAGACAGTGCTGGGTCTCAGCTGTCTCACATACTACTCCTGATTACCATAGTTAGAGGCTTGGGCCATATTGCCAAAAATTGAAATCTGATTCCTAAAGCCAGCTGCTGTTCAGCTGTTTGGTGGGCCAAACATCTCCTCTTATGTCTTTATGTTCCTCTCTCTGACTCTGCCTTGGTCTGTCTGGTCTCTCTGACCAAAAAACCAATAGGGAACCTCAGGTTTTTGTGCGTAAATGGAGTTTCCTCTACTTCCTGATGTTTCCCTAATCAGTTACTCAGCTCAGGAGTCCCAGAGTCCCTCTCTGCACTTGGCACAGATCAAAACCTAATTGAAGAAACACCTGCTACACAAGTATAGTCACAATACATATGATTCCCAAGGAGAGAATGAACACCGACGGAACACATAGGAAACTGGGGGACATCTCAGAAGTTGAAATTTAGGGGAAGATACCCAGTAATACTCCCATATGGGAAATATCTAGGGGATATGTGACTAAATTCTTACCCCAGTCCCTGAGACTTTTCTGGCTTTTGAGTGAATTTTTAAGGCAAAGCAAACAAAAACTCAAAGCTGCAAATTGTGACTTTTGGCAAAGAAACTCCCTCCTCTCTAACCCATTATGGCAGTGGAAATGAAGCTCATCTATATCCAATTCCAAATTACTCAAGAGGAAAGCTGAAATGTACTGGCTGCCTCTTTTCCAAATCCTAACAAAAATTTCAGACCTAGACTTGGGTACCTAAATGCCTTTTCTAGGTTTGAAGGAGGAATTGAATAAATGCTTAATAAATGGCCTAGAAGAGGCTTTCGTCATGTTCTGATTAGAACTTTATATTGAGCAGCGAGAGGAACATTAATTACATTATGTTTTATAAAATACAACTACTGTAGACATCCTGCTGGAAAGACTATGATCTTGACATTGTTCTCACTATAAATGAAGCCAAAATAAACAAAAAGAAGTTGTAGCTAAGTGGAAAGATGCTTTACAACTTCTCTTTGGAGAGATTTGGTGGAGGTGGTTTTTTGTGTATCCAAAGGCAACAAAACTGTTCATTTCATGGTCCCTTGGTCATCTTGCACTGCAATGTATGAACTGTTGCAAAGGATCAAGAGACAGAGAAATTGTTTGAAGTATAGTTATCCCTTCCATGTCTAGGGGATTAGGGGCACAGTGCCCCCTGATCTGGAAAATCCACATGAAATTTTTGGTCCTCCCTTTCTCTCAAAGAAATCTGAAATTTTTCTTTTTCTTTTATGGAATGTTTATAATATTTTACTGTAAAATTTGGGGTATTTGGTCATAGGCTCTGTATCATCTGTGACTTCTGCAAAATGCTCAAAAAATTCTCATTTAATTTCTAAGGCCTACCTGTGATATGTTGAAACCATGATGGGGAAAATCATGATGTGAAAGGAATAAGTGTTACGTACAATCTTTTGAAATAAATCACCCAAAATTTTAATGTTTGATGACTTGAATGCAAACAAAGAACAGGCAAAGACAAATAGGAAATATGGTTTAGGAAACCATGGTGTCGGTGTAAGAAATACAAAAGGTCATGTAAAGAAGCCATCTCCTCTGCCCTATATATACAAATTGTCCTAGAAATCTTAGTTCAGATTCATATGTACCTTAAACAGGGACATCCTGTACACATATATACACACATATATACATATATATACATATACACACACCTATATACATTTATATTATGAATACTTCTAGAATATAGTCAGGCGACTCTGAATATAAGAATATATTCAGAATATAAGAATATAAGAAACACTGAAAAAACATAATTGAAAATAAAATTGAATATATCTTAACAGATTAGATATAATTAATTGCCATCTGAGAGTTATCTCTGAATCAGTTCTCTATCCTAGACCATCGATTTGTTACAAAAAAAAATCAGTAATAAAGAGATGCTATTTTAGGCAAATAAGTCACTACTAATGTGACCTATTTAAATAAGCTATTTATGAAGAAAAATAGGAACTGAATTATCAGTCAATCAGCAAACATTTATTAACTGTATACTATGTTCTAGGCATTTTACTAGCTATTGGATATTCAAAAACAAAAACAAAGTAATCCCTGCTCTCAAGGAGTTTCTATTCTAACGGAGGAGACAATATGCAATCGATATATACATAAATATTTATGTATATATTCATGTATCTATAAAACATACTCAAAATAGACAGAAGGCGAGTGGAAAAGCACTAGAACAGGGGAAGAAGGTTGATGGGGGCGTTAGTGAGGCCTTCTATAGAAAGTGGCACTTGGGCTGGGTTTTGGGGGAAATAAGGGATTCTAAGAGACATAGGGGAGAAAAAAGTATAATCTAGACATGGAGGACAGTTGGTGCAAAGATTATAAAATGGGAGATTGAGTGTTATGTATGTACAACTGCAGGAAGGCCAGTTGGGTTGAATTGTAGATAGCATGGAGGATGGTAATATGTAGTAAAATAGGAAAATAGTTTTGGGAGGACAGCTTGTAAAGAGTGCTAAATGTCAAACAGAGGGTTTATATTTGACCCTAGAGGTAATGGGGAGATACCAGAATTTATTGGATGTGTGTGTGTGTGTGTGTGTGTGTGTGTGTGTGTGTGTGAGATTATGGTCCAGTCTGCACTTTAGGAAATTATTTTGATGACCACATGAAGATGGATTATACTGGATAGAAACTTGAAACAGGGAGTCATTTAGGAGGCTATTACAATAGCCCAGGGATAAACTGATGAGGACCTAAGCTAGTGTGATTGCTATGTGAATGGAGAGAGAAGGATGTTTGCAAGAGTTAATGAGATGAGAACAATATTATCTGACACTTGATAGTATATGTGATTGGGAATTTAAAACTGGGAGTTTAAAATCATGCTAAATGTGTGAGCCTATCCTAGAGCAGTGATGGAGTCCTTATTGTAAATAGGAAATTCAGAAGAATGCTGAAGGAGGAGAAGAAATAAAGATAATTAATTCTATTTTGGACATATTGCCTTTGAAAGGCCCATAGGGCATCCAGTTTGAGATGTGTAGTAGGCAGATCATGATCTAGAACTGGAGATGTGGATGAAGTCTAGGGCTCAAGACACACACACACACACACACTGCACAGAGATGATAATTAAACCCATAAAAGAGGATGAGGGCATCAAATCAGAAAATTGTAACAGCAAGGACCTTGGCATACACAGAGGGCCTGCTGTATAGGTTCTTAGATCTGCTTTTTGAGGGGTCAACAACCTACTTTAATCAAGCACAATATCATTCACTTAGTTCAGGGGAAAAATCAGCACCCAGAACTTCAGAGAAAATACAAATAGAAACAAAAAGACCAGCAGACAGGGCTTCCAACTGTCTGATCACAGACAATACATACATCATTATCAGAGAGAGAATCACCAAAATCTAGGTTTTCAAAGCCAGGGGGCTTCTTAAAACAACTGCCCAGAGTCTCATCTGGCACAAGAACCTTCTTCCAAAAAATAAGCCCTAAAGCAAAACCTCAACTCAGGGTATATGAACTCTTTTCAGGGCTGGAGGGTCTGACCCTCTTGACCCTGTGCCTCATTAGGTGTTTGAGGCCTATTAATGCATGGGGAAGATCTTTAACTCTTCCCTCCACCCACCATTAACCTTACAAGAATGTAGAGGGAAAAGAGAATAAAAGAAGGTTGGAATCAAAATATTGGGGTCCACTCATATGGAGTGGGGATGATGATTCAGGAAAGTAGCCAATGGTATCAATTGCTGCAAAAAGGTCAAGGAGGAAGGAGATGGAGTAAAGACCATTAGATTTGATAATTGAGAGATTACTGGTAAATTTAGAGACATCACTTTCAGTGTTCTTGTCAAGGATGAAATATCATATTCAAGAGTAGCCTCAGTTAAGATTATAAACTCATCTGTAAATCTTCATGGAGGAAGATATTGGAAAATTATGAGTAGTATTACCTCCAAAGAAATAACAGTGAAAGTGATCAGACTAAAAACATTTACAGAAAGCTTGGCAAGAGTCCCAACAATGATAGATCTTCCTAAGATCCTAAAGACAAAGTTTAATGATTAAAAAATAGGTGGGATATGGAAAATATTTATCATAATTTTATAACAAATATTTCTCCATCAGCACCAGTGGAACCACTACACTTGGACTCTAAAATCATAGTCCTTGTTGTCAAAAATGAGGAAATAGGAATGTCACTTAAAACAAAATAACAAAGATGGAAGAGCAGTTGCACTAGACCTTTGATCAAATTAGATTAAGGCTGGGAAGCAACACAGTTTTTAGATATCGAAAGATTGATTCTCAAAATACGTAAAAGAGGGAAGGATACAAAACACTCAGAAAAATCATGAACTTTATTATCTTCCCCCCCAAAAAATCTATGATCAAGAAAATAGAGATAGCTAATTCCATTTTCCCATTTATATAAAATCTTTATGAGAATAATCATGGCATCACTGAAACAGATTTAGAACCAACATCTTCTTAGTTCAAATCCTGAGCTATTGATGAAGGCATAAAAAGGGAACAAATAAGTTTTTGCAAATGATGTCCTACAATAAAACCCATCTTAACCATTGTACAATTGACTGAAAGTTGCAAAGAATAAAAAATCCTACTATGCTTATTGTTTGTTGACTATAACAAAGCATTTGATTTGGTAGTATACAATATCACCTCAGAGGTGCTCTATTAAAATCATACAAGATTCCTTGAAAAGGATATCAACAGATATATTGATTTGACAGTCCTCTGATTATTAATATCAAACAAGGCATAAACCCAGGAAATATATGCTCACTAAAGGTGTTTGTCATTGTCATGAATGTGTAGCATGGAAACTACTGGGAAGAGATATTTGTATAGATGGTAAAGTCTTCTAGAAGCTCCTGATTTCAACAAGTTCTGTAACATTTCATAATCTTCTGAGACCCAAGTTACTTCTGTTACCAATTACTCCAAATTCTCTCTAGAGTCTTGTGACACTATTCTCCTGATTTGCCTCCTACATGTTTGAACTGCCACAGTCTTCCTTGCTTGATTTTCATCTAGGTCATACTCACTAATTATGGATATCTTCCAAGGCTCTGCCCTGGGCTCTCTTCTCTTCTCCCTATATACTATTTTGCTTGATTTTCTCATTAGTTACCATGGATTCAATTTTCATCTCTTTGCATAAGATTGTTAGATTTACTTATTCAATCCTAAATTCTCTGGTGACCTCCAGTTTCACATCTCCAGCTGTCCATCTTGAACCGGATATTCCAAAGACATATGATTTTTTTGGTGGGGGTGGAATAGAGTGGGGTTAAGTGACTTGCTTAGAACAACTAAGTGTCAAGTGTCTGAGGCTACATTTGAACTCAGGTCCTCCTGACTCCTGGACCAGTGCTCTAAACTTAACATGTATAACATCAAATTCTTTATCTTTCTCTCCAAAACCTCTCCTCATTTAAATTTCCCTATTACTACTGAGTGTACTATCATCTTCCAGTTTTCCATAAATCCTCATTCCTTTTTCCATTCCCCCTCCCACTGGATTTGTTTGACTTTTAAATTACTTCATAAACATGCTCCTTCCCACCTTTCCTGTCTTCTAAAACCTTACTCCACTTCGCATCCTCTGCAATCCAGTGACACTGTCTCCTTGCTCTTCCTTACATAATACATTTCATTTCTTAACTCCATATATTTTCAATAGCTGTTCCTATAGCCTGGAGTTCTCACTCTCCTCAGTTTTGTCTCCTGGCTTTCCTAGTTCCTTTAAATCTCAGCTAAAATTTCACATTCTACAAGGATTCTTTACTGATCTACCTTAATACTGATACCTTCCCTCTGAGATTATCTCCAATTTATCCTCTACAACATGTCTTATTTGTACATAGTTGTTTACATATCTCCTCATTAGATTACGAGCTCCTTGGGAGCAGGGACTGTTTTTGCCTTTCTTTGCATCTCTAGCAATTAGTATAGTTGTTGTCACATGATAAATCCTTAGTAAATGCTTCTGAACTTCATTCAAAAGAGCTTGATCTAACTTAATATGGGATAATGTCTATTATAAAGACCATATTATACTATTGGATGAATAGTCCATTGAGTCAATTCATTCACATGTGTGTCCTGGTAAGAAATTTTTGATGGAAAATGAAGTGAGCTCAGAATTAAATAGAAGAAGAGCAAGCTATATTGCCTTTAGGAAATTACACAGTGCTTTTTATGACCTCAAGCTTTTCCTCTGAAGCAAAGGCCCATCTTTTTTAGTAAAAATATTGTTCTGGTGATACTGTATAGCTGTGAATTATGGAACAAATTACAACCTCAAATGAATTAGAATTGTGGGTCATTCAAAAGACTTCATGAGGACATGTATAGTGAGTATGAACAGGCTTCAGGATATAATTAGTGAATAATTATATACTGGAAGTACTATAAAGGGTGTCATTAGAGAGATGTATGATTGGAAAATGAGATGAACTAATCATGTAGCAAGACTGAGACATAATTAGCAGATAGACTACATGTTCCATTGGCACCTATGTGATATCTGGAGGTCTATAGGAAGTCTGAATAGACCCCTTGTAGAGAATTTTTAGGAAGATGTGTACAAGAGTGGCACAGAATTAGAAAAGGATGATGGAGACACCTAGGTTACCAACTGGAGAAAGAGTGGGACATGAAGTCAGAAAGACTTGAATTTAAATCTGGCCTCAGATACTTAATGGCTATGTTACCCTGGGCAAGTCATTTAACCTCTGTCTCCCTCAATTTTCTAATCCATATAATGGAGACAATAATAGCTTCTACCTCCCAGAATTGTTGTGAGGGTCAAATGAGAGGATATTTGTAAACTTTGGCACAATTCCTGGCACATCGTCAGTGCATGATGGATGTTTATTTCCTCCCTTCTCCCTGATAGGCTATAATTTGTATCCCTGGAATGCTGTCTTACATTGATGAGATAGGTCACTGATCTATGAAGTAGTGAAACTTAACAATTTGTAGTCTAAACAATATTGCATATTATTATTTAGAATAAGAATTCTTCATGATAAGGACAGTCATTGTATACTGTGTGTATAACAAAACTGAACAAATAGAATGGACCTTGAGTCATCTAGTACATCCCCCGTATAGAACCATACTTCATCACTTAATATAGCAAATAGACCATACACAATTGTTGGTGACTTACTTGCTACCCGGTCAAACAGTTAGCTCCTCAGATTAAAAGCTTGAAATTTATTTCCTTTCTAGTCCTCCTGTAGTTTCTGTTCATATATTTTATGTAATCAGAATTGTTCTTTTTGAACCCAGTGGGAACCACTATAGCAATTTTCTATTAACCTTTAAAAGCAATTCTGATTGCCTTTGAATATCACAGAGGGAAAACATTTGTTTTTGAAAGTTTTACCAAAAGCAAAAGTAAGCTCCCAAATCCTTCCCCTAAACACGTGTGTCCCCTTCTTCCTGGGGCAGGGGTGGGGGGTAGAGACACTCAAAGGACATCTGCATAGAGAATGACATATGTAGAGAAGGAACCTTGTAAGGACTAGCAAGAGGTCCCTGACCAACATGCAGTCTAAGCACATGCTGCTTCTCCTTGGTAGGAGGGCTTTTGTGGCTCATTCACATACAGCCTGCAACACTTAAATAACTCTAATCTTTGTATTAGAATAGTACATTGTATTAGACTCTGTAGGACACATATTAGTCATATTCATGCCTTAGTTAATGATGATTACCAAGAGGGTGCCGATTCACACACGTACACAGTATGTGCCACTGATGTGATTCTATTGCTCAAAATGGAGCACTTGCAAGGGCTTAGTAACTCTAGTTATACAATTTTGTGATCAAATTTGTGAGTGTTCCAGGGAATATTGACTGCGGTGCAAACAAAAAGCTGCATTTCAGCTTAAAATTACAGCTCAGAGTTTGGTCCCACTTCAGTAGCAATTAGTGAGAGCAATTTTCTTCAAAACCTACTTTTTAAATGTCCTCTTTTCTTCCCCTCAACCTTTTGTCGTGTTTTTAGGGGCCAGTTGGTACCTTGTGCTTATTTTAAATGAGCATGAATTCTCTGTCACACTACACATTCCTGCTGTATTTCTATGGAAAAAGAAAGGGTAGAGCCATGGGGCCATCACCATGTGGCTCAATACATGAACAGAAATTAGAACTATCCAAACAAAGAAACAGCATAAGGAATATGGCAACTCTGCAAAATGATTTTCCAACAGTTGTAAAAGTAGCTATCAACTAGCAGAAGAAAAGAAAGTTATAATTAAGGGAAGTTAATCTTCTTTCTCTCCAGATCATCAAAATCCTTCTCATAGCTCACCATAACATTATGCTGCAATATCAATGTCTCTTTACCCCTAGTAATGTGGATAATTGAGAGATGACTATATTAAATATCAGATTTTTTTTTGTCCCTCTGAGTATAGTCCCAATATCCACTTGTCATTGTAGTTGTCCTGTGGTGTCTGATGCTTTGTGACCCTGGGAACCATAGCACACCAATACTGTCCATGGGTTATTATTGGCAAAGATTCTGGAGTGTTTTGCCACTTCCTTCTCCAGTAGATTAAGACAAACAGTGGTTAAGTAACCTGCCCAGAGTCATACAACTAGTATCAGAGGCAGATTTGAATTTAAATCTTCCTGACTCTATGCCGAGTACTATATTATGTCCATATTTATATCTAAATCAGTTATATCTAAATGAATTCTAGCTAACTGTGAACAAGTTACAATTTACTGGGCCCCATTTTCCTCCATAAAATGTAAATTTTGTAAAATCTATAAAATGAAACAGCAATGACAATCTCAAAGTTCTCTTCCAGATCTAAATCTAAGATCCTGTGTCTGTAGCTGTATATTTATTACCTATATTTCTGTTCATCCCTCCATCTATCTATCTGTCTGATCTATCTATCTTTTTGCCCAGATATGTGATTTTAGTGTCAGGAGTTCCCTATATGCTAACTCTTTCCTGGATATAACTTCTAGTCTTGTAGAAGCGCCCAGGGCCCAAGATTGTTCACATAGTCCCTATGTATCAGAAGCAGGATTTGAACCCAGGTCTTTCTGACTCCAAGGTTAACTTTCTCTCTATTTTTTCTTGATAATTTATTTCTAACTCTCCGACCTCAGAAAGATTTTTGTACTTAAAGGTCCGTTTCCTTTTTCTTTGATCTCTTTGGGTATAGACCTAGTCGTGGTATTGCTGGGTCAAAGGGTGTGCACAGTTTAATAGCCCTTTAGGCATAGTTTCAAATTGTTCTCCAGAATGGTTGGACTAGTTCATAACTCTGGAGGATTAGTGTACATATTTTTTCATATCCCCTCTAGCATTTATTATTTTCCATTTCTGTCATGTGAGCCAATTTGCTGCTAGATAGGAGGAGTTGTTTTAATTTGCATTTCTGTAGTGATTTGGAGAATTTTTTTTCATATGTCTCTTGAGAGCTTTGATTTCTTCTTTAGAAAACTGTTCATGTCCTTTGATCATTTTTCAACTGTGTAATGGATTTTATTTTTTATAGATTTGGCCCAATTCCCTATATATTTGAGAAATAAGACTTTTATCAGAGAAATTTGCTATAATATCTGCCCCTGCACCCCTAGTTTCCTACTTCCTTTCTAATTTTGGCTGCATTAGTTTTATTTATATGAAACCTTTTTAGTTTCACGTAATCACAATTTCCCAGAATCTTCTGTATTTCTTGTTTCATCATAAACTCTTCCCTTGTCTATAGATCTGAAAGATAAAATTTCCCATGCTCCCCTAATTTGCTTATAATATCACCCTTCATATCTAAATCATGTACCCATTTTGCTTTATCTTAGCATATAATTTTGACTTTATCTTAGCATATAATGTAAGATACTGGTCTATGCTTACTTTCTGCCAAATTTCACTCCAATTTTACCAGAAATTTTTGTCAAATGGTAAATTCTTGTCTCTAAAACTTAGGTCTTTGGGTTTGGCAAACATTAGATTACTATAATCATTTAATACTCTATATTGTGTACCTATTAATCACAGATATTATATACCTATAATCTATTCCACTGAGTCACCACTCTATTTTTTAATCAGTACCAGATTTTAAAAATATTACCACTTTATAATACAGTCTGAGAACTAGTATATCTAGGCCACTTTCCTTCACTTTTTTCCCCATTGATTTCCTTGATATTCTTAATCTTTGGTATTCCAGATGCATTTTGTTATTATTTTTTCTGGTGCTATAAAATAATTATTTGGTGGTTTGTTATGGAGCTACATAAGTAAATTAATTTATTTTATTTATATATACATATTTTTATTATATTGACTTGGACTACCTATGAGCAATTAATCTTTCATTAATTGTTTAATTTGGCTTTATTTGTGTGTAATTGTGTTCATTTTGTTCATGGGTGTGTCTTGACACGTAGACTTCGAAGCATTATGTTGTCTCATTATATTGTCTACAATTATTTTAGATGGAATTTTCTTTTTCTCTCTGCTGGATTTTGTTGCTAGTATATAGAAATGCTGATGATTTATGTGGATTTATTGTATATCCTGCAACTTTGCTGAAGTTGTTCATTGTTTCAACTAATTTTTGAAAGATTCTCTATGATTCTTTAACTATAATATCATGTCATCTGCAGAGAGTTTTGTTTATTATTCACTTTCATTCCTTCAATTTCTTTTCTTGTTTTATTGCAGTACCTAGCATTTCTAATACAATATTGAGCAATAATGGTGATAATGGACATATTTTCTTCACCCTTGGTCTTACTGGGAAGGCTTCAAGTTTATGTCCATTCCAGATAATGCTTGCTCTTGGTTTTAGAAAGATACTACTTATAATTTTAAGAAAGGCTCCATTGATTTCTATACTTACTAAAACTTTTAATAGAAATGGTTGTATTTTGTCAAAAGCTTTTTCTGCTCCTATTGATATAATCATATGATTTTTATTGTTTCGTTATTGATATGGTCAATTATGCTTATAGTTTCTTAATATTGAACCAGCTCTACATACCTGGTATAAATCCCACCTGGTCATAATGTATGATCTTTGTGATATATTGCTGTACTATCCGTTTTAGTACTTTATTTTTTAAAAAATTGCAACAATATTCATTAGGGAAATTGACCTATAGTTTTCTTTCTTTGCTTTTGCTTTTCCTGGGTTAGGTATTAAAACCATACTTATTTCATAATAATTTTGGTTAGGCTCTTTCTTTGCCTATTTTTTTTCAAATAGCTCATATAATATCAAGATAAATTGTTTCTTAATTGTGGGGTAGAATTCACTTATAAACACATCTGGTCCTGGGGATTTTTTCTTAGGGAGCTCATTTATGACTTGTTCGATTTCTTCTAAGATAGGATTATTTAAATATGTGATTTCCTCTTCTGTTAATTTGAGCAGTTTATATTTTGTAAATATTCATACATTTAACTTAGATTGTAAGTTTTGCTGGTATATTTTTTGGGCAAAACAACTAATAATTGCTTTGATTTTATCTTCATTGGTGGTGCATTCATCCATTTCACTTTTGATAATGGTAATTTGATTTTCTTCTTTTTAAAAAAAAATCAAATTATGCAGTGATTTAACTGTTTTATTGGTTTCTTCCCCATGAAACTAGTTTCTAATTTTATCTATTAATTCAACGTTCTTTTAATTTTCAATTTTATTATCTCCTTTGATTTTCAAAATTTCTACTTTGATGCTTAATTGGGAATTTTAATTTTTTTCCATTTCAATTTGTTGACCCACTCTTTTGTTGATATATATGTTTAGAGATATAAATTTTCCCCCAGTACTAATTTGACTGTATTTCACAAATTTTATTATGTTTTAATTCTCTTTAATGAAATTGATTAGTTTGTGTCATTTGTTCTTTGACTCACTCGTTCTTTAAAATTAAATTATTTAGTTTCGAATTAATTTTTAACCTATGTTTCCAAGGCCCTTTGTTAAATCAATTTTTATTGCATTGTGGGCTAGGAAAAGTGCATTTAAAACTGCTTTTCTTCATTTGGCTGTGAGATTTTTAAGCCTTAATACATGGTCACTTTTTGTAAAGGTGCTATGTACAGATGAGAAAGAGGTATATTCATTTCTGTGCCCATTCCGTTTTCTCCAGGGATTCATCATATCTAACTTTTCTAAAATTCTATTCATCTCCTTACCTTCTTTCTTAGTTATTGTGTGATTAAGGGAAAGTTAAGGAATCTTCTTAATATAGTTTTACTGTCTATTTCTTCCTATAACTCATTTAACTTTTTCCTTCAAAAATTTGGATGCTATGCCATTTGGTATATATATGTTGAGTATTGATATTATTGATATTGATCTATTTTTTATGTTTGCCCTTCCTGAGATATGATTGCTACACTTTTTTTTTACTTCTTCTGAAGCATAACAGATTCTGCTCCAGTCCCTTATTTCATCTGTGTGTGTATGTATGTGTGCCTCTGTTTCAAGCATGTTTCTTGTCAAAAAAATGTTGTTGGATTCTGGTCTCTCATCCATTCTGCTGTCTGCTTCTACTTTATGGATGAGCACATTGAATTTGAGACTTCTATGGATCATCCAGGTGAAGATTTCCAGGAGGGAGTTGGTGGTGCAGACCTGGAATTTGAGAGATTTGGGTCACATATATAAATATGGACATCAACTGAATAAAGATTATAAATGAACTTTGAAGAGATGTTGAGATCACTTAGAGAGAATATGAAGAGAGAAAAAAAGAGGGCTTAGATAAGAGATTTGGGAAATAACTGTTTATTATTGATGGTAGGGAATGTTGACAAGTGGTCCTGAGGAGTCATCAGACAGGTAAGGAGGAAATCCAGGAGTAGAAGGAGGGAAGTCAAGGGATGGGAGTATATTTAGCATAAACTGAAGGTGCTCAGCAATGATAAAGGTTGTAGGGAAGTCAAGGGGGATGAAAACTGAGAAAAAGCTATGGGATTTAGTTTTTAAGATATCATTTTGGAAGGAGCAATTTCGGAAAAGTGGTAGAACTGAAATCCAGTGTGAGAGGAATTAATAAGCGGGTGGTAAAAGGGCAGAAACAACAAATGTAGCAGACTCTTTCAAGTATTTTGACTATTCAGGGTGAGAGTTTGAAAGAAAAGCAGGATTAAATGAAGGTATTGAGAACAGAGCAAACCTGGACATGTTTGTAGGCATTGAGGAAGGATCCAACAAATAAAGATTGAAAATGAAAAAGAGTGTTTCAAGGAGCAAGCTCCTGGAGTATGGGAGAGCTTGAGATCTAGTTACTTACTGGGAAGGTTGATATAGGTACTTGCCATATACTTTGATACCAATATGTTATAGTTAGGCACAATTCCCTAGCATGTCTATCTTCCTTGAATCTATAAATTAATGGCTAATGGATAAGATCACCAAGTAGAGAGTGGAAGAAGAGAAGACCAAGGATAGCCTTGGGAGAAATTCAAACTTAGGGGCTGAGAGGAGCAGAGTGAAAATGCAAAGGGAACCAAGAAAGAACAGCCTGAGAGTCGAGAAGTATCAGAAAAAAAGCAATGTCATAGAACACAAGGGGAGAAAAATATGGAGAAGTGATTAATAGTGCTAAAAATGACTGAAAGGCGAAGAAGGATGACGACTTGGAAAAGATCACTGTATTTGACCTCTTTGAAAAGCTGAGTAGTGAGGTTGGAAGGCAGATTGCAAGAGGTTGAGAACAGTGTTGAGACAGTAGGAGCGAATGACTGCAGAGTATACCTGCTTGGAAGGAGAAAATTGTATCCTAGAATTTACAGATGGATGAAACCAGTATCTAAAAATGTCTCATTTTAGCTTTACAACAATCCTTAGAGGTAGGTGCTACCCCATTTAACAGAGGTTAAAGGACTTGCCTAAGATCACACAGCTAATAAATGGTAGAGGCTGGATTTGAAGTCAGGTTTTCCTGATAGTAGGCCCAGCACTTTATCCACTATGCCACCGAGCTGTCTCACTATGCCACTGCAAGTGCCAGTAAGCAACAAAGAGTATTCCAAGTCCTCCATCTATGGGTGTGTAAGTTAAGGGGGAAAGCTGTTTGTGTCCTCCTCTAAACTTCCTTCTGTTCTTTCCTGTGTGTGCTTTTAATTGCTTCATCACTATGATTCAAAAATAAACTTTGCAAGTATAAGATGAGGGAGAGGCACAGATTTTTGACTTGGGGCCTATGATTTTTTAAAAATCTTATTTTGATAACTGTATTTCAATATATTTGGTTTCCTTCGTAATGCTATATATTTTATTATATTCATTTAAAAACATTCTGAAATGATAGACTTCACAGACTGTCAAAGTGACTTATGAGCTAAAAAGGTTAAGAATTCCTGCTTTAGCTGGTAATAATAACATTTTCCCCTTGAACTTGACATTCTGTAGAATAATAAAACCTTAGACTTATCCTGGATAGGCCCTTGAGGTATTCTAGTACACACTTCTCATTTGACATTTAAGGAAATTGAGGTATATAGATGGAGGTAGTATGTAAGAGAGGCAGGATTAGAACTCAAGTCCTTCGGTTTTAAATATAGTGATCTTCCTCTACTGAAGTTTCGTATAATATTGTGTATAATGAATGAGTGGACAAGTTTATGAAAAAGAATTTATTAAGGGTTTGCTATGTGCAAGGCTTTGTGGTGAATGCTGGGGACAGAACAGAAAAGACAGCTCCCAAAATGTTCAAATTCTAATGACAGAGAGAGCAGCACACAGAGGAGGTTTCAGTTGCAGTTCAGATAGAAAGGTACTAAGGTTGTTTTCCCTGATTAAATCATATTGATTTCTGCTGTTGATTCATTTTACAGTGACAAAGACTTCGGTGGTGAGAGCTTTCTGTTCTTGGTATTTAGTAGCTGCCATTACCAAAAACATTGTAGACGTTAGCCCCTGCAAATGCAGGTTCCATAAGGGTTGCTTTCCAGGATGATACCTTCTGAAGCTTGGTTGGAAGCATGATTTATAGTCTAGGGAGCACTAGCTATCCAAGATTCTTGTACTTATCTACCTATCAAAGATAGTGGGTCAGTGGTTGGTGTTGGTGGTGTCTTATGGCCACCTAGGTTGGTGTCTCATTTCCCTCCTGTCCCATTATACTGAAAGCTTCTTGATGACAGGGATTAGGTTTTAGCTAAACTCTGCACACAGTAGGTGCTTAAATAAATGTCATTGCATTTTATTAGCATAATCTTCAAGAACATAGGCATTAGAGTAGGACTGCTCTCCAAATAAAATTATAGAATATTTAGGAGAAATTAACTACTTCTTTGAAAACCATTTGTTCATATGCTTTGATTTACATAATAACTTTATTATATATTTAAAAGGAATGGCAAGTTTGTACATAACAGATTTCATGTGCGATTCTTTTTTTATTATGCTATGTTATGGAAATGTTTGTTTCATTTTGTAAATTAAAAATAAAATAAATACAAACTAAAAAATAAAGTAGTTTTTTTAAATGAATGGTAACATTGTATTTGGATGGCTTTCTCCTGTGAGTAACAGAATAAATACTACTCCAAGTTCATGAATTTCAGCATCTGATGCTGACAGGGGAAGTTATGGGAGTGAAAGGAACATAGGCAAAGTACGAGAGGATGAAATTCACTCCAGCTGAAACTCTCTAGCAGAGACAGGAAAGACGATGACAGATATAATACCAGAGGTGAAAGCTGTCAAGTACTGAGAATGAGAGCATAAGTTTTAGAACTGGAAGGGACCTCAGAGGCTATCTAGTACAACCCTTTCAATTTTGCAGATGGGGAAACTGAGGCCTACATTCAGATAAGGAAAGCAACTTGCCCAAGGACATACAGGTAGCAGGTGGCGGAATCAGAAATTGAACCCAAGGCATCTAATTCAAAATGCAGCATTTTTTTTTAAACCTTCACTAAATAGTTAGGGATAGAGGCATACTGTTATGCTTTTGTAAAAGCTTAGGATTTTGGTAAGCTTTTTGTTGGAAATAAAATTTTGAAGGGATTTCAAGACTGATCGAGAATAGTAATCCCTATGTGTCTGATGTTGGCTCAGTCATTAGAATTTATACTGGAGACTACTATGGGGATTTAATTTTCATTACCGATTAATTCCCTGAATACCTAAATAATAAGTGCCATGAACTGTGAATGTTTAAATGTAACATAGAATGACAATGATAATTCTCCTTACCCAGGGTCACAAAGCTTGTATCAGAGATCTTCTGGACTCCAAGCCTAGGACTCTATTCATTATATCCCACTGCCTTTTAGCTATAGTCTCTAATAATCACAAACATGTTTATTCCAGGAAAGACTCAGACCTTCACAAGAATTTTGTCATTGCTGGGCTCTGGTTTTGTCAGGGTATGGTGCAAAATGTTAAGAGGCATCAATTCCTTTAGGTGCTTGGGGATATCATTTAACAACCTAGAATCAGCTAATTACTAAATAAACTTAGGACTTCCCTGAAAGGGTTAAATCTATGTGTTAAATTCTATAATTTATTTGTTTATCAAAAGAATGAATTTTAAATGAAAAAATCAGTTCACTTACAACATTTCATTTTTGCAATAAAATTTTCATTGGTGGTTAGTAGTTCCTTATAAGTATCCTTATCTTCAAGGATAAGGAACTAATTAATTTAGAGCATTTAATAATGAACCTCTTTCTTCTGTAAGGAGGGAAAAGAAGTAGTTTGTAAGTAGGAAGAAAAAAAAACTTGGATAGGTAGTTTGGAGGGAGAGTTTAAACCACTTCCCGCCCCCCCCACCTCCCCTCCCCCGGCCCCGCCACTTGTCTCACTCATAATTGTAGGTTTTCTTCTCTTCCATTTAAAAGATTTAAGCTCAAGCTCAGGCTCGTGATAGCCCTAACATCAACCAGTGTTAACTGCCTTTTTAAAAATCCATCCTCCATAGACTCAAACTTAATGATTTATTCTCCCTCAATCAAAAAAGATTTCTTCTGCTTCCTATCCTTCCCTCAATCTGGAAACTGGATTCCTACTGTCTAGGTAGGTCCTCCCAATTGAAAAGAGAAGATATATATATATATATATATATATATATACATACATATATATATATATGTATGTATATATATCTACATATATAGCTGTATAACAATTAGATAGATAGATAGATAGATAGATAGATAGATAGATAGCTGCTGTATCTGTCCAAATAGGATGCTAGGACTTGCCAGTTTCATGCAAATGAGACTTGGAGAGGGGATTAAAGAAAGGAATGAATTGCATTCTTACCCTGCAATTCCTCCTGTTGATAAAAGAGAATAAATTAGGGGTAGGGAGGAAAGGAAGTGTTTGAAGAGGAGGACTCAAAAATGGAGAATCTAAAATGATTTTAGGGACTTTGACTTTATCTGACTGTCTCTTCTTGTCCTCCCCCCCAGGGTTTTGAGTAGTCACTAATTGGAGAACCTTCACCCTCATGTTTTTTTTCCAGTGTCAACAGAACGCTCAGGTTCATTTACATCCTGGGTGACTCAAAGGCTGAGTGTGAAATGGAAAAGAAATCTAAGAGGCAGTTTAATAGACTAGTAGGATGTTTCATCTTTGGGAGCAGACTGTAACTAGACTCCTTTGTCTTTCTCATACCACCAACAAACTCCTGAGTACAGTAAAGCTCAGCTACAAAAGGGCAGACGGCCCTTCCTTAAGTGTGGGGGCTCCCCTGATTCTCATCCTGACTTCAGTATTCCTCACTTCATTTCGACTCCAGCTTGAACTCTGAAAAGTTCCCCTTGGATAGCTGACCTCAGGTCGGACCTCCCAGGAACCGGAGTCGCATTACCCCGAAACAGCAAACAAATGCAAGTAAGCCAGTACTAAATGTGCATGGCTTCCTAGCTTTAGCTCATTTGGTATGCAAAGGGGACCAGACATAGGGAGTGTGGACACTGGAGACCAAATCCAGTTTACAACACAGGGACCTTTGAGTCAGAGAAGGGAGTTACTATGCCTTGTAGGGCTGGCAACATACTCTCCCCACCCTCTCATGCATGTTTCTGTTTTCCCATGTGATGCTTCATGTTTTCTGGCCTTTCTCTGTACCAGGTATGCATAATATGCACACAACACCTTGTCTTAGATGTAGGATGTTGAAACGTTGCGTCCAAACAAGTGAATGTGGCTTCATTTCTTGGCTGGCCAAATAGTATTAAGAATGATCTTCCCTATCCCCCTTTTTCAGCCCCCTTTGACTCCCCTCCCCCTCTTTCATTACAGAATTAGAAAACTTTGTAATTAAAGTAAAATTCTGACTAAATTTGTAAAAGACATCATTGAGCTTCTGTGTGCCTAGAGGAGGAGTGGGTTTGGTTATATACTTAGAATAAAAGAGAATGGATGGACAGCCTAAGTGCTACACTTGTGTATGACAGAAATATTTTTCTTTTTTTTTCTTTTATTTGTTTTCAGTGTTCTACAATCACTTCCATATATTTTAGATTTTTCCCTCCCTCCCCCTGCTTCTCCCCCTTCTCCCCACTCCCTCCCTGAGATGGCATATAGTTTTACATAGGTTCTACAATACATTCCTATTAAATACATTTTCACCTTAGTCATATTGCGTAGAAGAATGAAAATTAATGGGAGAAATCATAAAGCAAACCAAAACATAATACAAAAGAAAATGATCTGCTTCAATCTGCGATCAAATGTATGACAGAAATATTAAAGAACAAGAGAAAGGCCTCCAACATTCAGAGAAGAATTTTCTAAGTAGTATTTAAGGAAAGACATGAATGATAATCTCCTAGAAAAGGAAGGCATGAATGGTCTGTATCTGGCACTGAATCAGATTCCAGATCCTTCCAAGCAGTGAATTTCTGGGTAGACTGAAGAGAAGTTTAACCAGCTTACTTCTGGATTGTCAATGGCTGTTAGTGTGATGTAGTGACACGAACCTTTTTCTTGGAGATTGAAGATCTGCCTTCTTGTACATATTGTAAATCTTAAAGCACAAAACCTATTATTTATATTATTATAAGAATGTATTGTAATTATCTTTTTTGGAAAACAGCTGAAAATGGTTCTCTTTCCCTTTTTTCTTCCCCTTTTCTTCCCCAAGAAACATATCTTAGTAGTCTTTGCCCAGATTTCCCCACAGATCATTAACTGCAAGAGGAAAAGGGGGACTTTGCTTACATCTTCCTCTTCTGTTTAGTTTGGTAGTAAGTGAGTTGTTTGACAAACAGTGGGGAAGTCTTTGACAAGCCCATAGATGGTTGCTAGTAAAAGTCAGATCGACAGTCAGGGAGATGTGTCAGAGTCAAACACAAGCTATAGCTCAGCTTCACCGTTAGTATGTGGACTTTTAAAAATCCTGTAGACATATTTATTTGAGGCACCTCCTTCCCTTTACAGATGCTGTTGAAGTTGTTTTGTCTCCTTTCCATTTTTTAAAAAGACCTGCTAATTTACTTCTTGAGTCTAGTTGGCACTTTTCTTGGCAATTCTTTCCAATGACCTATGGTGATGATTCCTCCTCAAGTAACCCTGGAATCTCCTCAAGCCAGGCAAAGTCAGCAATGAAGAGATTTCAGTCTTGAGTCAGACTTCTTTGGATCACAGGGGCCCAAAGATCTTTAAAATAAAGGAACCAATTTAGGTTTTAGGTTATCAGAAGAGGATGGGGATATTTTGGTGGGAAAAGACTGAAGAAAATGAAGGAAGCAAGAGAAGATTTAAAAAAATGAAGGTTTAGAGTAGGAGGTAAGGGGAGAAGAGAAAAAAAGGATATAGAGGGAAAAGCAGCTAGAGCACCACTGAGGATCCTCTATGGTGCTTTTAGGGGTGCAGGGTCATTGGTGGCCCATGTTCAAACTGTCTGCCCTAGGTCATTGGAAAAGGACAATTGAGGTGACAGAAGTCAAAACTGGGAGTTTGCCCATTTTATATTATACTGCTTTAAGAGCCTTTTAGTTATTCCTTATTTCTAGTGATCACAGCCTGACCAGAAAATTCCTTTAATTTCTTTCCATCTAGAATAATAATAGACCACAATGATACAGAGCAGTGCCCCCCATATGTGAGGTCACTCTCTACAACCTTGTGAAACATGTGATATTATCCCCATTCCGGTTTCACAGATAAAGAAGCTGAGTCTTCGAAAATTTAAGTGACTTGCACTGTATAGCAGCCGGTAAAGAGAAAGGCGGGATGCAAACCCAGGTTTGACTTACTTGAAATCCTTACCCTAATTCTTTTCTGAAAGCTTTGCAGATCCTGCGAGGAAGCCCAAAACTGGGGTCCTGGTCTTAGCACGAGCTGAGATTGAGTTCTAGCTGTCCCATTCATTGGTGCCATCTGGACAAGGGATGCTGTAAAGAAAGTTGTCTGCGAAGGTAGGCATAACTCGGAAAACCACGTAGGATGTTTTGAGTGTATCTGATCCATAAAGGATTTGGTCAAAGAGGGGAAATTTAGCTTTGTCTGCATCAATTCCTCTTCGGGATAAAGCCACTTTCTCCGTAGTTATCAAAAACTTACTTCTTGGCCAGTGATTGACTTAAAAAAAAGAAGTGGCAAACCCTGCGCACCGCCCTGCTTCGGAAGCATGGTCTTTAGGTCTGAAAGGTCCAGACATCTCTACTATGCCTCTCTTCCCCGAAGTTGTTTTCAGAGACAGGGTGCCTGTGTTTGGGGGTCAATTGTGTTTTAGTGATTAGTATTACCAGTAGTATACTCATATACTACTTATATAGTAAAAAGAGAGGGCTGCCTTTTTCTTGTCCCTAGTAAAAAAAGACTAGGTTTGCAGCTTTAGACTTTCCCTCTGCCTGAGAGTCTTAGTTGTCTGAAAATGCTGGTCTAGTTGCAGTTATGTCATTACGTGGTTTGTGAGGTCATTTTCTGGGTCGACACTTGAGTGAGACCGGAGAGCTTAAGACACATAAAAGACAAACTACGCACTGATTCATCACCCACTTGCTAGAAAGATGTGCATCAGATTTGTAGCTGATGCACCTGCGAAAAGAGGCAGCTGGAGCAGGTGAAGTGCGCGCTGAAGGAGAAAGTTGGAGAAAAAGAATCAGATCATCTTGGGGGAAAATCAAAACAAAACTCTTAGGTCGGTAAAAGAAAAAGAGCAAAACACATCTGGGGCTAGAAGATTCCTAAAATGGTCTCTCTTTCTTTCCCTCTTTCCTTCCCCAGCATAAGTTAAATTGCAATTTGTTGGCGATTACTGTAACAAGCCTTGGAAGCAATACCTACTGGTGCAGAATTTTTCCTACATGGTATGCATTCCCTGTTAATTCGGCACTGGACAAGCTGGGGGACCCCTGAACTCAGGCCGTCAGAAATATCACAGCGCTTCTCTTCCGTTTCTGGAAAGGGGTGGGGGTGGGGTGGGGAGAGGTTGGAAAGGAATGGGGTTGGGTAAAATCTCTTAACCCAGGTACCCGCCCCCGTTACTCCCCCCCACCCCCCCAATCGAAAAGAGCAAGTGAAGCGGAAATTTAAAGCCCCTCTGCTAGCAATAACAGTATAAATAACCAAAGACATCTTGTAAACAGTGCGGTCATAACCCTGAAAAATTAAACAGCCCCGGTGGGATCTGGCGCATCAGCCGCCTCTGGTCTCCAATGGGGCAGTAGAGGGAGCCCAGTCCCATGCTCCTTGGGCTCCTTTCTCTGTTTATCTCACTTTAATCTCCCACAGACTAGCTGATCAATAGACTAGAAGATGTTTAAATTAAAACCCAAGACAGCCGGAAGTTCTTGGGGAAAATGGGGAACTCCTTCTACAATCCCCAACCACAGTGTGTCCATACAAGTTCAATAATCATAGAAATATTTGCTGCTGAACTGAAGAAAAAAAGCGGGGGGTGGGGGGGAGTAGAGAGAGGCCCTTAATGGGAAGAGATCAGAACTTTTTGAGTTTTAATGTTCTTAGTTCCTTCCTATTCTTATCCTGGCATGAAAATGTAGGATGGTAATTTCATGTCCACACTTGAAAACTGATACAAGTTTAAATTCACAGTCATGCCAAAATGATGGATAAAATTGCAAAACCTTGAAAAAATTATCGTTTCTGTCCCCCCAAGCCTCATTCTCCTTTCTCTAATGAATTATACCCCTTACACCATCATCTTAACAACTTACTACTGAAATTAGCTTCATTTTCCCTGTTTACTGTTACTGCAGGGTGTCAGAAGTTTTCCTTTTAGGTGTTTTGCTCTCTTAAAAAAAAATCAGACCAGATAGACAATAGTTATTATTAGTATTTGGAAGTGCAAAATCTCAATGAAAACAATAACAAAATATGGTCTAAAACTTAATAGATAAATAACCATCTCACCAACCTGTATCAAACAATTCTCACTCATGTGACATCCTGTCAAAATTTGGTTTGAAAAAAAAATTGTCAGCAATGAAAAAAAAAGTTTGGTTTGGATTTCAGAAGACCTGAAAAATATCCATCTACAAATAAACCTTCTTCCTTTGAGTCTGCAAAGCCCTTAGTTCTCCCATTCCTCCCCCTTTACCTTATGAAAGAAATAAATACACCAATATCAAGGTCTTCTTTTTTCAATATAAAGAAAGATTTATTCACAGAAGTAGCAAAACCATTCTGAAGAAAAATATATATCTTTTAAAGTGAATTATTTTATAGATGTGACTATCAAAGTCAGCTATTCTATCATCTACATTTCCACAACATATTGTACAAAAGATACACATGATAGGTTTTATTATATATTTATATATTCATATTTATATATTGCACTTGAACCAGCAAGGCTTGGGGAGTCACTCATTCATTGTACATGTTTATAAAGTTAAATAGATGGGAAAATTTAAATGTACATTTGGTCTCCTCTTTGGTCTGGAAATGAATCTCCTCGTCGCTATAAAGTGTTCCTTAGGAGAAGGGAAGGGTAGTGGCAGGGAGGAGGGGAAGAGAAAGGAGGGAGAAGGAGAGCATGAAGGGCTTTCCTGCCTCCAGATCCCTCCAGTAGAAAGTCTTTTCCCAGGGTCGAAGCAACTTGGTCAGGATGCTGTTGTTCCACACAAGCGAGTTGCGTTGACCACTTCTTTCAGGTCACTCTCCGGTTTTCCAGCCACCATAAAGGGCCAAGTCTGCAGTTAGGGAAAAGATGGAGGTTGCAGAAGGGCGGATGGTAGTGGAGTATGGGGTGTGTGATTGGAAACGGGGACAGTGGTTAGAAAAAGGGAGGCAAGGAGGGTTGCTTTTATTTACGGGTATAAGCTGGAGGTGTAAGTAAAAATATCCCACAGCAGCATGGTTTCTCTCTCTCTCTCTCTCTCTCTCTCTGTCTCTCTCTCTCTCTCTGTCTCTCTCTCTCTCTGTCTCTCTCTCTCCTCTTTTTCTCTTAAAAGTTTGATAATCACATGAAAGAGAGAAGTGGAAAAGAAAAGTAGAGTAAAGGAAAAGGAAGAGTGTAGAGATTAGCAAATTTTGAAAATGATTAGGCTTATTTTTTGAACAAAATGATGGTTTTCTTTACATCCTTCTCACAAGATACTTGCTTCTTCCCTCAATTTACTATCTGTTACAGAGCTTTTGCTATCTTGCTGTAAGTCACCCATCCATTCTCAGACAGTTGATTCCTGTTTTATGCATCTCTTAGACAGATTTGCAATATATTTGCCAACTGTGGTTTTTTTTTCGTGAGCTTAGTCCTATATGAGAAGAATAACAACTATGACGATAAATAAAGAGAAAACGCCGGCATGAGCTAGGGAGAACCATTCTCTTCTTTCCTCCCTCTTCTGGTTTGTAAGCAAAACTTGATTGAGATTGGTATCAAAAGAAGACTTCAGTTGTAGGTGCAGTACTAACGCTCTCATTTTACTCAGATAATTTAAGCTGATTTTTCTAATTTTTTAATTAAAAAATAAACTTTTAGTTGAAAAAGATTCAGACAAGTAAAATTCTTTCCCTCACTCCAGGCTCAAGGCTCAGAGTCGTGGAACAGCGGTTTTATGTTTCCCAGAGAAGAATCCTATCTTAATGAATGCAGACTGATAAGAAGCCGATTTTCGAAGGAGAATCTCACATTCTTATCATAGAAAAACAGAGAAGATAGCAAGTTGTTTATTCTCTTTCTTTAGAGTCTGGAAGTTTAAAAATAAGCAAATTTATTACAAAATAATAAAATCTGAACACTTTCCCTAACCTGCACAACAGGAGTGAGGGAACACAGTTTAGTCAAACATTTGTGTTTTAAACAATATTTTATTTTTAATCTTGACTTAGAAGCCAAGAAGGTCCTAAGTTCTCAGGGGGAATCACCTTTTTTTTGGGCTGAGCTGGTGAGAGCTGTTGGAATTTTGAAACGGGAATATAACGATAAGACGTCTGTTTTTGGCGGCTGAAGAATGTGTGGTCCCAGATACCTGACTGCTGGTGTTCAGACGTCTCCGAGTACTCACACTTGGTAAAGACATATGCTATTCATTTTTCATTTTTAAGGATCTAATCTCACGAAACAAGGTTTGGGGAGACTCAATACTAGATAAATATTTCTTAAAAGAATAATTTTGAAAGCAAATACACAAAGGCAAACCGAAACTTTGTAGTAGATTTAACTGGGGGAGAGATGGATAGATATGAGGATACGAGGGAATCCCCTCCAGTTTTGTGGGGGCGGGGAACCCTCCCCTGGGCGTCTGACCTCTCCCTAAGCTTCTTGCCAATTTTCCTCTGTGTCTGATGCTAAGCCCTCTGCTTCTGGCCTTCACTGTGAAGCAGAGGCTCCCTCCCCTTCACTAGATTAATAGACTTGCAAACCCCTAATTGGACTGCCACGTTAAACGGCGGTATAAATCAACTAGGCTACGCGGGTTGGCAGGGGAGTGAAGAGGCCCTGTGAGGTTGCATTAAGGCTGAAGGAGAGAGGACAGACAACTGGAGGGTTAGGCCAGAGTTTCAGGAAAGGTCCCTGACTCAGGAAGTGTCTCGATGATTGTCCCAGTTGGTGGTGTGTCACACGTATATTCCCATATGCACCGGGTATGCCCATGCGTATGTGTGAGCTAGGTGGGGGTTTGGGGGGAGGCGGAGGGAGTCAGGAGGATTGGGCTGGCCAGAGATCTGCTGGAGAGGCTCGGAGCAGTAACTTACCAGATTGACGGGATGGATGTAACCGTTTTCGTACTTGTCATTGGCCAGGATCTGCCTCAGGTGAGCGATATAACTGGAAGCCAGTCTCAGAGTGTCCAGTTTGGAGAGCTTGGTGTCCGGAGGGACCCAGGGCAAGGTGGTCTTGAGCCTGGAGAAAGCCTTGCTCAGGACCCTCATCCTGGCCCGCTCCCGGGCATTGGCCGCATTTCGTTGAACTTGCTTCCCTTCTTGGCTGACCCCGTTCAGAGGATTCTTCTTGGTGGGTGCTTTCCTTCTCTTGCCAGAGCCTCCCCTGCCCTTTTGGGGGGACCCATGTTCGCAGTTAGAACTCTCTTCGTTGCTTTCATTTGAAGTCCCAAATTCCTTGTTAGAATCCATTTTCAGGCTGTCGCATTCCAACATTTCCACCTCCTGAAGATCTTCCACATCACTGAGGGAGCCAGTGGACATGGTTTGGGGGAGAGGGGACAAAGAATGGGGGAGAGGGAAAGAGGAAGAGAAGGGGAGGAGGAGGAGGAGAGAGGGAGGGAGGGAGAGAGAGAGAGAGAGAGAGAGAGAGAGAGAGAGAGAGAGAGAGAGAGAGAGAGAGAGAGAGAGTTTTCCAAAGGGCAGAGTAGAAATTGTGGTCTGGAAAGGGGTTTGGGGTGCTATTTGGGATCCCACCCCTTTCCTCTTCTTAACGCTGCTGGAAGGGGGCTCCTGAGTGTTCTTGAGATGATGAGGCCAAGGCTCTCCCCCACCCCCTGTAGACGGTGACCCGTAGTTGAGTGAGAGAGAGCTGAGGAATTTGGTGGACACTAGTAATTTATCTGGGGAATAGAGAGGCGGATCCTAGCAGCCCAGGGGAGGGGCCCAGCACTCACAAATCCAGTACACAACAGGAGGGGATCACACAAAGGCACATAGGCCAATTATTCCCAACTTGTCATTTAAATCATCTCCACTGAAACAGGCAGCAGTCATTCCTAGACACTGCCTTGGGTCTTTCCCTTCTAGGGGCTATCACCCACCCACCCACTCATCTGGTGGCCTCTCTTCATTCCAGACTCATAAGGATTCATAGAGCATAGGACCTTGGGGGTCTGGTTGGAAACTTTGGGAAAAGGGATCTTCTAGAATATATTCTCCCATTATTCCCCATCTCCCTCCCCCAAATCTGAATATTATACTCCCCCTTAGCACTGCTCTTCCAATTCCAACAAAACCGTGCTCCAACAATTCATTAATGAAAAAAGACTTCAGCAGCTAAATTTATCCCTCCAAAGACCCAGTATGACATTCTAGGGTTTTAGTGTATTATTTAGTGTATTATAGAGTTTTCCTGGGTTAAATTAAAAGAAACACACCCCTCTTTCACTCACTTTGTTCTCAAAAAACAAATCTTAATAGGACTGTACCTGTTTGGAAATTTGAATGGTTCTTTGGAAAATAAAATCTTCCCTGAGGAAGAAGAAAACATATAAATGTTGTCTAATATATGTGGATATGAAGTACCTTTTGAAGACATCAGAGGTACCACAAAATCATCAGATTACATAGACACATACATACTTATACTCAGGAAAAGAGTCAGCAAACTGGGTTACTAGGCATATTGTATTTACACTTTGTTGAAGTATATAATAAAAAAGTCAATTCTTCCACCAAGTGCTATATTTAAGACATGTTTCTTTACATATAATATTTTAAATTATGAGTCAATTCTTTTAATTGTTATTGAGACATATCCTGGGTCAGGGACTGTTTTTGATCTGCTTCCCAGCCCCACAAGCCCCAACTTCTCCCGGAATAACAAGTTCTTCACTCACAGATGATCTCCATCTAGAGGCCAAGTTCTGCCAGTGAATTTCCTTCCTGGTTCAGGACAAGAATCTACCCTAAGTTGTCAGAAAGCTCCCTTTAAGTTATCAGAAGGCATTATATGGAAGTTCTCACAAGCCTAGCTAGCTCTGTGAGGAGAAATGATTCTTTACCACATCAAAAAAGTCATCTCTGTGAATTCTGCCCACAAAGTGTAAAGAAAAAAATCTTTGTAAGCGAGTTGATTGAAAGTTAGAAAATAAAACTATGGGATGGAAATTATGATTCTCATACCTGTTCTTCCGCAATCTTTCCTTCACATTTTTGAAAAGAAGGGACTGGACTTAAGCCTGAGAGCAGCTTCTTGTGATTTGACTCCGAGATAGTACCCCCTTTTTAATAGGATAAGAACATTAGGTTATCATATCTCTAAATCCTGGGCTCAGCTGGGAATTCACTAACCTCTAACGTTTTGTTTTGCTAGCAATGCCCTGTTTGCTTTTCTCCTGTGCTGTAAACTAAACAAATTGTCAGCATATCGGTCTTTATTAATGAATTAGTGCATTTCTTCCTCCCCTTTTCCCCTCTACCCTCCTAACTATAACATCCCTGCCAGTGGACCCAAAATTTGTTAATCACCAGCATAGAGATTTATGGACTCTCTTATTTTCTGTTGTTTGTGCAGGTGGAGATTTAAATGACCATATCCATTGCTAAGATTTATGGGCATGAGTGATTGATGTTGAAAACCAGGAAAGGGACTCTTCCCACAGCAGGGATGACAGAAATATCAAGTTGAAGTTGCTTTTGTCTTTATGCACAAATGACCCAGGACTGTAGCATATAAAGCACAAAAATTTAATCAGACATCCAAGACAGCATTAAGAGGACACCCAGCAGGCCTGTTAAACATTTCCTCATTGACTTGCAAGCAAGCTAGTTTTCTTTGAGTTGTCCCTTTTCTCTAAGTCCTGATAAGACATGAAAGCTAAAGTTATTTTTAGACTAGAGCAACTATGAAAAAATGAGTCTTTGGCAATACTTCACATTCAGGCTGTATATTTAAATGCCCCAACTATACCACTAATGAGATAATAGCTGTGATATACATATCAATTTATTTTATTTATTGCTTCCCAAATTACATCCTGTTTATTGTTTATATATTTATAGATATGCCCATATTTTCTCCCTTGATAGAAGGTAAACTACTTTAAGGCAGGGATTATTTAAATTTTGTCAGTTATATCCCCATTATCTAACACAGTTCCTGGTACACAGTAGTTGTTCAATAAATACTTATTGACTAATTGATTACTGATATACATTGAAGACTGTGGTCAACAAATTATGATTAATTATTAACACCAAGGTCTCATGTGTTCAGGGATCGTATTTTCAGGATTTTCTCTTTAGGTTTATCCTTGTGTTCTGTTCTCCGCAATATTTAGACACCATATGCTAGCTAGAGTTACTTTTCATGTGTTTCTGAACTGCTGCCTCTGATGTTTCTTCAACACCATAAAATAGAGAAAGAACAACTCCTACAAGAAAGAAAAGAAACAACTCCAGCATCTGGTTGTCTTATTTAGCAATCAATTTTCTTTAGATAACCAGGAATTGTCTCTCTTCTCATCTACCCCATAAGGATTCACCTAAGCTCTCCTGTTGATGGCTGAGAGGACATATAGATTGGCAATGATCCTATGCTGTCATGTAGGGGAAAGAATGCTACACTGAGAGGTGATTTGGGCTTGTGTCTCAGTTCTGCTACTTACTGTTACCGACATTTACCTGAGGCTCAGTTTCCTCATCTGCCATGTGATTCCTTCCTGCTTTAAAGCTATTGTCCTTTGATCTTATTTCTGAAAGACTGGGAACCTTGAGACTTTGAAAAATCCAGAGATCTTGAAAAATTTTTGGTTTTGTATCCCTTCTGACTCAAAAATGGAAAAAGGGAACTCTACTGAGTAAATCAGATGAACTACAAGGGTTTTTTAAAAGTTCTTGATGTACTGGATTCTTTCAGAATACACTATAATGAGAGGAAAAAAAGTCACTTTAATTCAGAAAGTAACTTTTTCTTGGCATAAGAATGTGATTCACTAAATTAAGCATAAGTTTGGATTATTTTTTGTTCTTATGAGTAAAGAAGCAAATTATTCCATCCAAATGCCTTGAAAGCTCAATTATACTTCCTAGGATCATACTTTTGTGATGACTGTTAGGGCCTTAACTGCTATGCCAGTGTCAGAAAGAGTTAAGATGGTTTTCCAAAGTTCTTACCTTCCTTTCAAGGCCCAGGAAGAATTTGGCTAATTTGCTTGTTTCCAAACTATTTGTTTTGCACTAAAGGCTATGTTTGAGGAATTGCAGTGCTAAAGAAAATTTATTTCCAGAAGTTGTAAAGAAAAAGAAAATGAGGGTTAGGAATGGAATGTATCCTTGAACTTAAATCCTGTTTTATCAAATGATAAATTTTTAGGAAGTCCAAATTTGATTCAATGGTTCTTGGATGGAACAATTTGCTTCTTTTCTTATAAAAGGAAAATACCACAGTTTTACTACACTTAATGTAGTGCATGTTCCATCTCATTTTTTTCTCCTAGAAAAAATAGTGAGTCTCCAATTACTAATTTAATCTTTTCTTTCCACTTTCTACCATTTTGCTAGGATGCTTATAAGTCATGAATGTAGCACCACTGCCATCTTTTTGCCTTTTAGTAATTTAATTATTAGTGTCTCAGATTTTGTTAATTTCATTTGAAGATGACCAGAGTCTCATCAATGCTTTCACTATTCTTTGGGCAATGCTAGGATCTTACTCTGTACTCACTGGACTACCACTCTCTGTACCAGCTTCTATTCCAAACAATCTTGACTGATTGGCATCTATTGCCTATAATCTTACTTGTTATTTATTTTGTTTCTTTCTACTTGCCAGATAGCACTTATAACACCGAAATCACATAACAAGTGTTAGTAAATCATTTGTATTCATATAAACAATGTTTGGTCTTTCTTCATCATCACAAACTAGAACCCTAACATATCAGGTGTTATAGAATGTTTTCTTTACCATATGCAATTCATTCAGCATGGTGCAATGGAAAGGATGCTGAATCTTGAATCAGAAGACTGGGATCTGAATTCTGATCTTCTACATATTACTTGTGTGACCTAGGAAAAGTTCACAGCCTTTCCTGACCTCAATTTCCTTACTTGTAAAAGGAGAGGATTGGACCTGTTCCAGCTCTCAGTCTATGAACTCTCAGTTAACTCTATTGGCCTATTATATCCCAGAAAGAAATAGAGTCTGAAACATTCTAAATGAGGCCAGGGAATCGGTGATATTTATGATTATTAAGGGGATCTGTAATTTGGTGACTGTGGGGCTATTTGACATTGAATTGGCACCATCTCAGGAGTATAGAAAAATCAGTTAAACTGAAAATTCTCTTACTGTTTCTCTCATACCAAATCCCACTTACCTAATAAACTCAGAGAATAGAGCAGATGCTACAACATTATGGACAGAAGTTGGCAAGTAGCACCCAAGACAATCATTTTAAGGAAGAGGCCATAATATTTCTTTACATTTAGGAGTTTAATCTTGCATTCCAAAGGCCTGATATATACCACATTGTAATATAAAAGCAGCCAAATCCATGTACATTAGGGGCAAGGTTTCACCTAAGAAGCCAGTGCAATGATGGAGCGTTAGACCAGGTGGTGAGAGATGAAAGATTATCATCCAAGTTTAATGCTTTTTGGAATAGTAGTAAAAAGACCCTTTGGATGTAGACTCAAACTTACCTGTTTATGATTGAGGAGTTATTTAATGTGATACTAGCTAAAGGAAAGGATATGTTGACAGGAAAAGTTTGTACAGGAAGTTGGTTTGGTTGAGTAGTGAAGTACTAGGGAAGTGACCAGAGGGATAGCTATGAGCACTAATAATTCTAGTAGTAATAGTGACAGTGATAATAGGTGATACATGTAACTCCTTTAAATATACAAAATGCTTTAATATATTGTCATTTAATTTTTGATTGATGACACTGTGAATTAAATGTTATCTCCGGTTCACAGATGAGGTCATTGAGGTGGAGAGTCATTTATGACTTGACCAAGGTCACAAAGCCAGTAAGAAAGTATTAAAGATAGAATTCAAGTCTAGATATTCCTGATTCTGAGTTCAGCACTCAGCAAAATCATAGCCTTCTTTGAAATGAGTACATTACTTGGTTATGACAAGAGATACTTAGTCTCTTCTTTAATGGAGTTGATAATAAAAGAAGATGATTTAGTTTCTGGCAAAGAAGAGAAGAAGACAAGGTAAATTGAAGAGAGGGATATTTATTCAAATATTCCAGATAGAAGAATTGATCTTCCAATTGTGTATGTGTGTGTTTGTCCTTCATTGCCAGAGAAGACCATGCCATCAGAGAAATGGTGACATGACTTGCACTTGATTTTGCTTTGAGTGAGGGAGGGCTATGCAGGTCACCAGCCTCACCTCTCCTCCAGAGCCATCTGAATCCAGTGACCAGATATTCATCAGGATGACTGGAGGTGAGCCAGGATGAGGCAACTGGGGTTAAGAGACTTGCCCAAGGTCACACAGCTAGTGAGTGTCAAGTGTCTGAGGTGAGATTTGAAAGTAGCAAGATCCCCTAAGATCTAGGATGTATAAGTTATTTGAAACTTGTCATCTCTGATGGACATTTTCCTTTCATAAGATAGTAAATATTCCACTTTAGCAACTTCTCTTATATTTCTTCTCCATTACTACCACCTTAATATAGGTCTTGAACTATTGTAATAGCCTCCTTATAGTTATTTCTTCCTCTACTTTCTTTCTACTCCAACCTATTTTTGTATAGCCACCATATTTATTTTCCTTAGACTTGGTCATGATGATTTTTTCCTCAAAAAACTTTGGTGGCTCACTATTACCCAGAGAATATAATTCAAATTCCTTTCCCTGGCACTCAAAACCCTCAGGATTCTGTTGCTACTCTACATTCTAGTTCAGTTTTACACTTCTCTCTTCTGCATATTCTTTGATCCAATCAAACTAAGCTAACCTCTGAGCCCCAAATGCTCCCAGCACTTCCTCACCACTGTACCTTATTTTGTGCCATTTGTCTTATTTGGAATGTCCTTCTTTACTTTCTTCACCAGTTAAATTCCTACCTATAGCTTAAAGATCAACTCAAATGTCACCTCTTCCATGAAGCTTTGACAAATCTTCAAGTTCAATAATAATATTTTCCCTCATATCTCACATGTTTTGTTTATGTATTTGCTTCTATATATTTTGTTTATATTTTACGTATATCCAATGTGTATTATAGTTAAGTATGTATATCATGCTACTATACTATAAACTCCATGAAGGTAGATATTATATCTTATCTAAAACTCTATTTCCATGTCAGGTAGGTGGTGCAGTGAATAGAGCACTGGCCCTGGAGTCAGAAGGACTTGAGTTCAAATCCAGCCTCATACACTTGATACTCTTACTAGCTATGTGACCTTGGGCAAATCACTTAACCCCAGTTGCCTTGCTTTCCCCCTCCAAAAAACCAAAATCTATTTCCTCTATTGTCTAGCACATTACTTTGTATACTACTGGCATATAATAAATCTTTGTTAAATGAATAAATCAAAGAGATAGTGCTTGCCCCAAGGCTTTTCTAGCATATTACTCAATTAAGTGTAAGAGAGGTCTATTTTGGACTTTGTTCAAGGAGGTTTTATTAACCAAAGCATGAGAAGGACCATGTCTAAGAATAGGTGCACTCATTATTAGATCTCTTGATAAAGTGAAGGGGAACCCTATTTTAATATGGTTCTAGTTTAAAACAAAGACAATGTACACTTCAAAATGAAAGCCTTAATAAACCAAATCAATTCACAGTGGCCAATAATGTTGTTTGAGGCACAGGGAAAACACAAATCAATTCTATTCAATAATTATGTGTGGTGCTCCTCCTCCCCCTGAAACTTATATTCCTATTTCACAGGTTGGATTCACAGAAGGCAGCTGACTACTTTTCCCCTTAGCATTCCAAGAGAAACCCTGAGAAGTTGGGGTTTCTATTACTTTCACTCATCAGCTGTCATCTAATGTACCCCTGCTCCCCAATATCAATCAACCAGTGAATACAACTTCATTAAGATTTTTACCAAAAAGATACAGCTGAGAGTCTGGGAGATCTGAGTTCAAATATGGCCTTAGGCACTTATTAGCTGTGTGACCTTGGACAAGTCACTTAACCTCTGTTTTCCTCAGTTTCCTCAACTGTGAAAAGGGGATGGTAATTTCATCAATCTCTTGGAATTGTGAAGATCAAATGAGGTATTTGTGAAGCACTTAGTGTAGTGCCTGACTACTATAGTAGTCACCATAAAAATGCTAGCTACTGGTATTACATAGCAATCCTTGCTCCAATCTCCTAACACCAAACAGAGAGATACACTCAAAAAGTTCCCATAGAGAGTGAGACTGAGCTTCAAGGTCAATGTTAGTGCATTGTGGAAGGACAATGTCAATAGTGTATTATAAAGGATGCTGAAGTTCATATGTGAAGAACGTGTGTGGCCACTGAGTACCTTCCTCATTTCTGGATGTCTGGAAGTGTTTCTGTCCCTTTGAGTAGTTCTCATGAAATTTTCCTTAGGTGTAGCTCTCTCAGTTGGGCTTGAGGATCTGTGTGTCCTTCTAATCCAATGAACATGGCTTGCACTTTTCTCCACCATGACAAGTTACAATCCCTGAAGTTGTCACTGTCCTTAGATGACCATCTTCTTACCTATCTTTGCAAGTACTTCATGTTTCAAATGTGCTTATTGATTCCATTTGCTGGCTGGACCTCTGTTGGCTCTGATTTATTTTTGATCACTGGGTATTGCTTTCTTAGAATACTCATTTGTTTAAGATCAGGAAGAATAAACATAAAAGGAACAGGTGTCATGTACTCATAGATATATGCCATCCAATCAGGAGAGACGGCAGCTACCTTCCCTGCCCTGCCTTTTCTCTCTCCACCAAAACTCACAGAAGCAAGTCTTCCTCATTGACCCCCCTTCAGATGTAAAGAAAGATTGTCAGGGCTCTTTTTTTACATTTGGACTTAGTTTGGACTGAGTAGCTTCTGAATTAGTCCTTGCAATTTCTCAGACAATTAGAGTGGGAAATAGCTCCTCCTTGCTCCCTTTCCATTAGATCATTTGGATTAGAACCAGCCAAGGAAATGCTTGATCATTCTCTAAAGTCTGAGCTCATGTTGGCCAATTCTACCATTACATAAGTACCAACTATGAGCCAAATACAATGCTAAACTCTGTGGACACAGAGACACACACACATACTTTAAGTAAATACAAAGTAATTTTAGTGGAGAGAGTACTAACAACTGGGGAAATCAGGAAAGGCTTCTTGTAGGAAGAATTGAAACTTGAAGAGACCTAGGAGTTTTGAGATGCTAAGGTAAGAAAGGAGAATGTTCTGAAGATAGACTGGAGCCAGATTGTGAAGAGCTTTAAAATATGTTCCGCTCACTTTATATATGTAGTGAACTTCTGAAATCTTGCCTAATGAAAGGCACCACTATCCACTTAGAATCCTCAGTTCCTTTGTGAACCTAATTTTATTAGAGCTGCATTTCATACTACAATATCAGGCATTTCAGAGAATTATGTATACCGATAAATGTGATCTATTAAATTAGCTACAGACCGCAAGTCCTCCAAAGAGTAGATAACTAATTTAGATCATGTTCCAGTGGACCCCAACTTTCAACTGGAGAATGGATTTAGTTGAAAAATATTAAGTGACTTTTCACTGGCTGCATATCTGAAAACTCAATATGATGAGTGCTCCAGTAATCCAACTAACTTCAGCAAACTGGCAAAAATATAATACCGTACCAGTGGACAGTCTAGGAAAAATGCATGGAGATTGGCAACACTATTTTCCAATACTTACTTTTGTAGACAAAAACCTCCAGAGTGCCTCTGAGTTGTATATGTAATTTCATTTAATTCATAATGTACACTAGGCATCACTTGTAAATACTGAAAAAGCTAAAGAAGCTTTTATTTTGACTTTCTTCAAAACACTTGATGGTAACATCCAATCAGATATTATAACTTGAATCCAATTCAAGACAACAAAAGTTGTGAAATGACTGCTATAAGTAGAGCATTATACTAGTTACCTAAGAAGATAAAGATAAAGACGATATGGTCCCTGCCTTCTTGAAAAGATACATATCTAAAAATTGTGCTATAAAATAGTGCAAAATAAGTATTAAGAGAGGTTTAAGCAAAGGATGATGTGAGTTCAAAGGCAGATAAGATCATTCATTACCAATTGGATGTCTCAGGCTTCATGGGTAGATGACATTTGAGTTGGGCTTTAAACAATGGATTAATAAAGATGATGAGTAAGGAATATAGGGCATGTTGAGAGAAAGGACATTCCGGGAATAGGGAATACAAGAAATAAAGGCATAAATATACAGAATGTGTAGAAGTTATATTGAATAGTCCCTTTGGCTGAATTACAGACATTATGGGAAAATTATTTGGTTTTTTCCAACGTTAGTATCTATTAAAACAAGGAAATAAAAGAAGAAACAAAATAATAGTTTATTTACAACTGTTTTTAAGGAGTAGAACAATTGGAGCTCAAGGTGACTATTGAAGTGGACGTTATTCCTCCCTGGGCCCGTAGGTTGAGAGATATCTGTTAGGTTACTGGGCAGGGTTGGATAACCTGCCTAGTAACAGGTTTTTCTTGGGCCCCTGTCAAAACGTTATTCCTCTTTGGGTTGTGAAATATCTGATGAATTGTTAACAGTCATTTTCTATTTAGTCCCTTTGCATGGTAACAACCTGTGCCCCCCTAATGTTAGACCCCCATTGCCAGGCAACTACCTTCTGCTGAGCACCCCCCATTCCTGACAACTACTTTTTGTTGAATAACAACCAGTCTTTGATTGGATCCCTCTCCTGGCATTGCTTCTCTATTGGGGTCCTTTGCCTAGCAGTACCCTGACAACCCCTTCTGTTTGAGGGTTCTTGCCTAGCAGCAAGCCACCCCCCCCCGCCCTGTCAGAACTATGTTTGTTGTAGAAACTGCAAGGATGTACCAAGTAGTGCTGAAATGCTTAAAATGCGCACACCCACCTCAGTTCGGGGCTGTCTCCTCTGGGTCTCTCCATGAGGCAGCTGCCAGCCTGGCTGATAAATGACGCTCTTGAAATTCCTAATTGATTTTTGCCTGTGAATAATTCTTGGTCCTTCCATTTCAACTATAATATAAAATATTTATAGGTAGCTTAAGGTAAATTTAAATATTCAAGTTTTAATCACTTCCTTTGAGTATCAAGTCAATACTGCCAATTTTATCTATGGCAATACTCTCCTGGGAAGAGGAGTATGAAGGAAGTCCAGAAAGGTAGAAGAGGACCTTGAATGCCAAGCAAAAATAATTTGACTTTTTTATGATAGACAATAGCTCTTGAATGGTTTTAAGTACAAGAATGATGTGACCAAATTTATGGATAAAGACTGGTCTGTCTGCATATAAACGACGGATTGGAAGGAAAGAGAGTGGAGGCAGAGTCATGGATTAGGAGGCCAATGACTTTGCTGATTCCTTCTTTCAGCTGGTTAGGAGGTGAAAATAATAACAACATTGATGTTCAAATCTAATTTTGTAACTTTGGGCAAGCTAGTTTACTTTTTGAGACTTCAACTTCTTCATCTATAGAATAAGGTAGATTCCTAAAATCCTTCTAGCTCCAAATTTATAATTCTAAGTAACACTAGCTACAGAAGGAGATGCTTATTCTAGGTCCTCCATGGTGGCCAGTATGAAACATGGATTTCCTCAGATACCATTGGCCTAAAGGCACATGAAGTTACCCAGTGGTCTTTTGCATCTGTTCTATTTTCCCTGATTTGTAACTATGGCCCATTTAACAAGCATGGCATAAAAGAACTGCACCCTGTCATGCTGAGGATGAGCAGCAGGAGATAGCTCTCTGGCCCAAAAGAAATAACAAAAAAACAAGAATGCCATTTAGGTATGAGATACTGCATAGATTTGGATTTTTATGCTTACTCTTGGTTTAATTTGCCATTGACCCTGAGTAAAGGCAATTAACCTTGAAGGATAATTATACTTGTACTGTGACCTCACAGGGATGTTGAGAGGAAAGTGCTTTGCAAAAATTAAAAGTATTATGGAAACAAGGCCTAGATACAGGGTGTCCCAAAAGTCTTAATGCAGTTTGAGTTTAGGTTAAAACTGCACTAAGACTTTTGGGACACCCTGTACTACATTAGGATTCTATTTCCTCAAGCATATTGACAGATAATGCCTAATGGTTGCCTAAATGGTTACCAAATGTGAGAGTCGAAATCAGGAACAGGAATTTAAAATCTTACCTCTGATACCTTGTAAGGCAAGAACACCAACAAAATATAAATAATCAGGGAAGAAGAGGAGAGGTGACTACCTAAGCTTCAAGGCTTTGAATATAGATAATAAGATTTCAGACAAAATTTATGAACATAGCTACTGAGTTGGGCTAGATCAAGTCACCACTCTCATTTATGATGACCTCAATTCGTAGGGATCTTTTCTAAAAAAAAATACAATTACTCTTCCTTCTCTGATAAATTCAATTTAGTGTCACTTAAGTCACTTAGGGAGGCAGCATACAAATCTATTGCATGTTTTATTCAGTTTCTGTGACACTGCTCCCTGACGCCTCCACAAATTTAACATTACAGAAGTACAGTTCCCTTTAGTATGAAGACAGTCAAGAAGAATGCAAGAAACAACATATTTTAAAAAGTTATCACCAGAAGATTAAAATGCAGACATAACCATTTCTTATTTTGAATATTTCTTTTCTATGTTGTTGTTAAGTTAGCTTTCTTTTGAATTATGGTTTGAAAAAAATGATGATGCTTTGTTAATGAAAAATAATTCCTCCTTTTGTTTTACATTATAATAGAGGATTTATGGCACCTTGGACCCAGTTAGGAATGATTACTTTAACTTCTTAAACAAACGAAACAGAAAGAATACTAATTGAACAGATGCTACTAGTCTGTTGGTTTTGAAGGATAGACTTTCTTTGGTTTGGTGTAAATAATAACATAATAACATTGCCTTTAATAGTCTTGATATTTTTGAATGAATTTCTACTGACCAGTTGGTAGAGTTTTGGATCAGGAGCTAACAGGTCTATGTCTAGCTTCATTTACTAAGTCTAAACATTTGACTGTTCCAAACATATTAGTGGCAAAGAATTTTCCTTTTTGGATCTTCAGTGAGATTGTGGTTGAAACACCTAATGAGGAAATTGCCAAGTTATGTCTCTAAACAAGTTGCTTTCCTAGACTGTATCTAGCTATAGCATGCCAGGATGGTGCAGAGGCTGTAGATTGGAGGTGGGGAGTAGGTGCTGTTATTTCTGAGACTCTTGGGCTTACTTGTCTTTTGGTGGCAATTGACTGAAAACTAGTATAAGTATTGTGAGGAACGGCAGGTTCTTTCTCCATAAAGGTTGCTCCCCGCAATGATGTCTGCAAGGGCTAAGTTCAAAGCAGGGCCAGTGGTTTAGGGACTGGGGGATCTGCTGTTCCTGGGAATCTTGGGCTCAGGGTCCTAGGCTAGTTAACTAAATAAATGGATTGAAAATTTTATGAAGTGACATTTGTTTTCTGGCAATTCATGGACTATTCATATAATATTGCTCCTGATCTGAGATATTCTTTTTTTAACATGTTTTTAAAAACATATTTTTATTTATGTCTTTTGTTTCTAATATCATCATAGTTTTCCACAGTATCACTTCATCCCACCCTCCAGAGAGTCATTCCATTTAACAAATAGTATTTTTGAGAAGGAAAAAATAAAGTCAGCACAACTGATCAATACATTGAAAAAGTCCAAAAAATGTGCAATGTGTAATACTTGTGGACATCTCACCTCCACAAAGGGGTAAGTTGGGGGTGTCCTCACAGAGATTATTTTGGTTTGATATTTTTGGTAAATTAAGGAATTGTTAAAGATGGCGTGCATGTGGTGTAATGGAAGGGACACTGAAACTGAAGCCAGAAGAATTGAATTCAAGTTCTTTCTCGAATGACTGTAGGTAAATTAATCTTTCTTTGCCTCACATCCCTCACCTCTAAAATGAGGGTAGTAATACTTTTGCTACCCATTTTACCAGATCCTTGAGAAGAAAGTGCTTTGCAAACTGTCAAGTACTATATAAATTTGAACAGCTACGAATTATGAATTTTAATTCAAGTAATTTGTGAATTTTAATTTGAACTGTGTATCAAGATGTAGTCAGGGTATAATAAAAAAAACCTGAAACCTTTTTAAACTTGACTTAAAAAGGGGGAGCCTTTGGTGAAATCTTAGAACTAATTGAGATTTTTGAGTATCTTTTTACATTAATAAAAATTGAGATGCATGTGATATATACTAGATTTGTTTCTTTCATGAAAACATCCATAACTGCTCTGTCATCTGATGTAGTCAGCAAAGTTTGATTTGAAAATATCCTTTCTGTGAAATATATAATTGAAGGTTATTCTAAAAGGACTTTCACACTGTATTAGACAATTCTGTCTTTGATACTAGACGTGTTGCTGACACATTCCATGTGAAACTAGTTAAAAGAGTTACATTATCTCAAACTCTCCGATTTTGTTAAGGGTCCCTCACTAATAAAAAATGACATATAGGAATAAAACATTCTTTCTCACATCCAAAAATACTCAGGGACTTGTAAATTGTATGAATGATGTCTCCTTTTATAAAAATGTTCAGAGTGCAGAGAAACCCAGACTTGCTACAAAACCAAATATGTGGAACAAGATTTCTTTTTTCATAACATGAAAGAAAAATGTAGTGCAAACTAGGCTGATGGTTATTTGTAACATGACAGCTCACTCTGTCATCTTACAGTTTACTCTGCAGGGGAATTGCTGAAAGCTTTAAAGTCTTCCTTTGACTTCTCTATTCCTGGGGACTTAGACTCTGTACTAACACCCTTTACTTACAGGGAATTACAATTCATTTAAGAAGAAGTGGAAACCTATAAGCATCTGGATCATCCAGACCCCAAATACTTTTGCCAGACATGTAGATAGTCAAGGTAAAAGTGATATTTTTGGAGGGATTTTAATTATATACACAAATGCATCCAATTTCTACTGCAATTTGCCTGGGAATCCACTGGATTATCATAAACTAAGTAAGCTTTAAAAAAGATCTTGCTGCAATTTGTTAATTCATTCAATTAAAACATGTGGTACAGCTATAGTGTTACTTTGTAGGATACTCTTTCCATGAAAGAAAGTAATCTAAAAGGATTTTTCTCACTGCAAATATAAGAATGAATATGATATGATATATAATATGAAGTAATAGCACTTAAGCAGGGTGGTGTTATAGTGATTGTACGAATTGAGGAAATACAAATTAAATTTAATGATCAAATTACACATTTAAGTCTAAAATATTGCCTCTGAGCTCTTACTATTTATCAAACATTGTGCAAATAGCTGCCAGTCAACTGAACAGAAATAGATCACATAGTGTGGTCCTCAAGGAACTGAAAGTATATGCAACTATAAAATAATTTTTGAAAAATGTGAAAATTAATTACCAAAATCTAAATTAAAAATGAAATATTATACATTTGAGATAAAATCACATTGATAAAATCACATTATGAAATATGGCATGTTTCTGAATTTTCCATTTAAAAACATTCTGAACACAATAAGTACCAAATAAAACAGGCATTTCCATGAATATGTATATATTTATGCACACACACACACACACACACACACATATACACATAGAGTTAGCTATGTGGTACAGAGGATAAAGTGCTGGATTTGGATTTGGGGTCAGGAAGACCTGAGTTTGAATCTAGCTATAACTCTGGGTAAGTCTCAGTCTTAACCTCTCTCAACGTCAATTTTCTTCTCTGTAAAGCGGGGGTAATGGTAACACCTACCTCACTGGGTTCTGGAGAAGATGCATTCATCCTCACAATGAATGAATGAATAAAGCTTTGAAGTGTTTACTAAGATGGAGCTGCACATAGAAAAGTTTCTGATCTCAAGGAGTTCACGTTCTAATGGGAGAGATAAGACTTAGCAGCAAGTCTGATGGAAGAATTCCATGGTCCTGAGAGTACAGGATCATATCAGATTGGATCAGATGACATAAGAGAAGCAACTTTGCAAACCTTAAAGGGCTATGTAAGTGCTAATTGTTGTTCTTGCTACCATGATTACATAGCAAAGCAGAAGATGATGCTTGAAACTGGATCTAAATTATAAACAATTTGCTTTTCTTTTAAATATATCATAAATTTAATATGTCACTTTCAAAGCTGTCCAACTCGTTTGTGATTATTTCTTGCCTTTCTTCTGTTCTCTTCGGTATTTAAAAAAAAAAGTTTCATTGATCTTCTTTCCTTTTTTGCTGCCTTCTCCCAATGTCTTCTCTATTGCCTTCTCATGTAGGCAAGCTCTTTATAAACTTTGAAGATACTCATAGAAACAAGTAGTTACTATTCTTATTGTACCTTTATTTAATAAATAATTTTCTTAGTATCTTTGTCTGCCTGTCTATGCTATACAGTGGCAAAACAACAATAGCAGCTTAGATTGACATTCCCCAAATACTTTAGGACAAAGCAGGAATTTTTGACTGAATTATCCAGGTAATTATATAATCTTCCAGTTCATTTTAGTGTTATAAAGTTGGCCTTTAGGGGATTTGAACACATATTGGTTTATTTTCACTGACCAGTGCAGTCCTCCAAACCTTCCTGGACTTTATTATTTAAAGTTACAAAGCTTGTTTCTTAGAGAAGATAAAACTAAAATGATAGTAGATATGGATGAGTTAAAATAAGTACCTTTAGTAAAAGTAACTCTATCGTATAAATAGCAAATGACTTGCTCTACTGAATTATTGACACTGGTCTTAGAACTCCAGGAAAGAAAATAAAGTGTTACTAGAAGTTTCCTGTAATCTTTCCTCATGATGGCATAGGATTCCTCTGGGAAATCTGCTGTTGTTTATAGGATTTCTCTGCTCTTGTTTGGATTGTTGGTTATCTCTCTTATTAGCAGCCCCCACCTCAGGCTGCTTTTTTTTTTGAAGCAAGCAGCCAAACTCATCTCCATTCTGTTAGATTCTATGGCTATTAACCAGGATTTTATTGCTGCAAAATTCCGACCAAGATTATTTTTTAACTCTTGTTAGAGATGTTTTATAATTTAGTAGAATTAAGCTGTCTTGATAACACCAGAACTTCCCCTCAATTCCCTCTGCCCAGTGGGGGAAAAAAAACAAAAAACAGAAAAAAATGATTATTTGCTTTGGTGTTTGAAACTCAGTGAGAAAGAATTTTCCGTTTTTCGTTTTCCAAAGTATTCAAAATTGTATGTGTGTGTATGTGTGTATGTGTGTGTTTTGAAGAAAGTCACAGACATCTTTTTTGTTTACTTTGTTGAAAAGCAAATTAAAATAGCTCCTCCTAGTTTTTCTTATTAGATAACTTGATTCAAAAGTTAAAGAAAAGTTTGAGCTGACTACGTATTCTTAACTTGGGTCCCCCAGGTCCCAAAGGGATTGCGGATACATTTCAAATCATCTATCAACTTGGATAGAAAAAAAATTACATCTTTATCTTCACTAACCTGTAACTGAAATTTAGTATTCCTTTCAGTTATAAATGTATGTTACAAACATGATGTTGAGAAGGGATCACTATAGGCTTCATCAAAGGGGTTAATGACACAAAAAAAGTTAAGAACCCCTGGACTAGATCATAAAAGAAGAAATGTCAAAGAGAATGAATGTACAAAAAATCTTGAAGGAGACTTGGACAGAATGACTGAAATAATATTTTTGTGATGAAATGAAATTAAAGATGAATTGTATTATGCAAGTTTAGCTTCGATATTCAGTTTTTAAGGAACAGCTCAATGTAAAATATTAAAGGATTATTATGAATAATGCTAATGAATACTATTCTTAGTTAAGGTCATAATGTATATTATTATTTATAGTACCTATGAATTAAAGATTGGTAGTATGATATAATGCATAGAGAGGTGGCTTCCAAGCCAGGGAGATCCAAGTTCAAGTTCTGATTGACACAGACTGGTTGTGGGACTTTATACAAGTCATTTAATAGTTCAGTTTTCTTTGCAACTCTCTAAGGATATGTTGCAGAGAAGATGTCAGCCTACACTTGTAAGGGTTTCTTTACATGGGATTTCCTCACACCAATGAAATCATAGTATCCTTATATTAGGTAGGTGGTGCTTTGATATAATACTGGGACTGGAGTAAGGAGGACCTGTATTCAAAATCTGCCTCAGATGCTCACCAACTGAGTGACCTTGGGCAAATAACTTATGTTTGCTTCAATTTTTTCAACTCTAAATTTGGTATAGTAATAGCATCCATTTCCCAGGGCTGTTGTAAAGGATCAAATGAAAAATATTTATACAGGGCTTAGCATAGTGCCAGGCACATAGTAGATATTTATTGAATTCTTCTTCTCTCTCTTCCTCTTTTCCTTCCTTCCTTCTTTTCCTTCTTCCTCCCCTCCTCCCTCCTCCTTTCCTTTCCTTTCCTTTCCTTTCCTTTCCTTTCCTTTCCTTTCCTTTCCTTTCCTTTCCTTTCCTTTCCTTTCCTTTCCTCTCTTCCTTCTTTCCTCCTTCCTTCTTTCTTCCTTTCCTTCTTTCCTTCCTTCCTTTCCTTCTACCATTTTGTGGAAAGGCTCGGGCCAACCGACTTTCATTCTCCTCCCAACTCTATTCCTGAATTTCTGGAATTCAAAGCTATGTACCATTTTTGCCCTTCCCTTGTCCCTCTCCATTTTTCAGTGTACTGTTTTGTGCACTATTCTTGTGCCCCCACCCCACTACAGTTTAAGGTCTTCCAGAACAAGAACTGGCTTTCTCTCTGCTTGTATTAGTATCCCCAGGACTTAACACAATGCCTAACAAGCTCAATAAAGGTTTATTTTCTTCCTTCTTTCTAAATCTTGTGTGTAATAGAAGGGTAAAGTCAGATAATTACATTAAGACAGAAAATTGAGGTTTATAACTAATTTCAAAATAGCTTAATGAAGTTTGAGTAAGAAGAGAACAGCTTGGATTGTATCTGAAAAAGTGCAGAGTCTTCATTTATCAAAGCTGCTTCCTAGCATAAAAATTGATCTTTTAAAAATTTAAATTAAAATTTTTTTTAACACAATATTCTCTAGTTGATGCTATAAGATTCTGTGTTCATAGGACACTATGATATTTAAAGGATCAAAATTACGAATGACCTAAAGTGCTAAATTGTGTGGCATATGGAAAATATAAGTAAGAGTTTAGCTCTTTATCAATAGTGAATAGTACACTTGAAGTGCTGTGTGTGATATGGTCCAGAAAATATGATTGAAAAAGAAGTAGACTGTTCATGTAATGATAATGAGGAATAATAAACAGACAGCCCAGCTGATGTGCTGATACACATGAGATGTTAAAAGAGATAGATATAGGGCTCTAGTGTTTTGGGAAGTTCCTCTTTGAAGGATTAATCGTGGACATGGACAAGAACTGCAAAAAATGAGGAATAAAGGACTTTCAATCTGTTTTGGTGGAGGGATTATTTGCATTTGTCGTTCAACTGTTTTCAGTTGTTTCTGACTCTTTGTGACTCCATTTGAGGTTTTCTTGGCCAAGATACTGGAGTGGTTTGCCATTTCCTTTCCCAGCTCATTTTTACAGATAAGAAAACTTAGGCAAACAGGGTTATGTGACCTGCCCAGGGTTACACAATTAGTAAATGTCTAAGGCTGGATTTGAACTCAGGTATTCCTGACTCCAGGTCAGCACTGTATACACTGTGCCATCTAGCAGCCCTGTTATTCACATAGTGGGACTTGAATGAAATAATAGATGTAAAAGTGCTTTGTAGATGTTAAAGCATTTTTATAAAAATTAGCCATTTATTGCTAATCTTGATATAGTTTTTTCAGAGTTCTCTTGAATAGTATGGAAAGGTCTCTACTTGACAATGAAGACCTCTTTCTGTTAGCAACATTGGACACTTTAGTTGTTAACATTCTAAATGAAGAATTGATGCTCAGGATCTGTCTACTTAGTCAAAATTATCTGCTAAAAAGTGATGAATGTATTGAAACCAAAGAACTGAGTGTCAATTTGCACAGAGAAAAGAACACTCAGTTTGGAATGAGGAAACTCATCTTTAAGCCACTACCTTTTGTGCTCAGCTTCTCCATTTGTAAAACGAGGGGATTGGACTAGATGATCTCAGCCATCCTATCAATTGATAATATTGTGGCATTAGAATGGGAAGGGGTGTCGTCAGAGGCCTCTAATCCAACCCTCTCTTTTTAAAGAGAAGGAAAACAGAGGGCCAGAAGGACTAAGTGAATTGCCCAAGCTCACATATAGAAAGTGACAGGACACTGGTCTTCTCACTCCAAAGTCTTTACCACTGGTTCTCACCTGAACTGATGAAACTTTCTTGGGGTCATAGCTCCAGTTCTTCAGGGACTGCTAATCCAACTTTTCTTATTATTTAACTTTTAGGGGTTTTCATTATTCATTAAAGCACTTATAGTATAGGGATTGAGCTGAGAAAATACAGAGAATAAAATACATCTGCATTGGTTAGAATTCTTCTGGCAAAACCAGTTGCCACAGTCAGATTTTTTACATTATCCATGGACTTCACTTTGTTATCAAGTTAGAGTCACGAATAACACTCCATTCTTCAAAGTGTCTCTGACGTCAAACAAACAGGACCTCAAAACAAGAAACCCCTGACTTAATGCGCTCTCATAATGGGCTGCTCATTTTACCAATTGCTCCAGCAGGCACTTAGAGAATATCAGCCTTGTAATTTTCACTCTCTTCCTTTGGAGATGTCTTCACCATCCACATACCTATAAACTAACCTTTGAGTTCTGGATTCTGTCTCCAGCACCCAGCTGCAGCTATTTTCTTGAAGGTCTCCAATGAACAAATCCAGTCTTTTTTTTCTTTTTTTTTGTTTGAATTCTATCTGGTCTTTCAGAGCTTTTGGCATTGTTGGTTGTGTCCTCTTTGAAGTATTCTCCTTCCAAGATGACTCACTATTACATTATACTGTTCCTATCTCTCTGCTTACACATCTCCCATTTCTTCAGTGGTACCATTTTCTTCCTCCATATCTCACTCAAATTCAGGCATTCCTTAAAGCTTTGCCATATTTCCTATTTTTCTCCCCTTCTATGCCTTCTTCTTTGACAATATCATCTACTCTCATGATTTCAACTATTATCTCTATATGAAAATGATTCTAGTTCTAGAACTTTAACCTGAAACTCTCTATCAAGTTCTGGTCCTGAACTTCCCAAGATCGACTGTCACACTGTCACATTGGTATGTCAAACTCAGCAGCTCTAAAGCCAAGTTAATCATCTCTGCTCTCTAAACCGACTCTCCTTCTTGGCTTTATAGTAAGCACTGTCCCCAAATGACATTTGTCATAGAGGGGCTATTTATCCAGTCACTTCGGCTCAAAATGTCAATTATTTTCGATTTCTTTCTCTGCTCCCCCTTCCCTCCCTCCTCCCCCCTCCTCTCCCCACACCATCCTATTAAGTACCAATTTCTGTCAATTTTGGAACAACCAAGTCTTTCCTATTCATCTCATCCCCCTTTTCCATTTCCATTTCCACCCTTGTAATTCATATTCTCTTCTCTTTCTTGGTCTTCCAAGCTGGTCTCTGTTCTCTTCTCTCTGTTCTTTCTTCAGGCTGCACTATCTGCTGCTACCAGCCAACTCATCCTGAGGTTCACTTCCCTTCATACGGCTCCCATGCTCAAAGAACAACACAACAGCCACCATAATGACAACAACAACAACAAACCCTCCAGTTTTCCCTATTACCTAACAAATAAAATTCCAACTCTTTAGTCCACTGTTCAAAGACCTCTGCAGCCTGGTCCTAACTGATTCTCCAGCTCCAACTCCAATTAATGAAGTTATCCCCTGAACATATTTTCATACCATTCCTCATATCTTCTCTTTCTCTGGGATGTTAACTTTCTTACCTTCCCTTAATGATTTTCCTTTTCTCGTATTTAAGTTTTATCCTGTATTTTGAGGCTTAAATGCCATGAAATTTCCCATGATTTGATGTCCCTCCACCCAAAGCTAGAAGTGATTTTGCCTTTTTTTGATTACAATTGGTAACTAGTTTGTCACCCATTACCTTGAAATAACAAATCTTCCTCTCCTCCACTCATATCATGTTCATGTCATTGTCCTGAGCTCCAAGGATACAAATATGAAAAGAAAAACTGTCTGTATTCTCAGGGATCTTACATTCCAATAGATTCTGCTTTTTTGATTCAACATTTTCTGTCAGGTCTAAATCATATTACCACAAAAATTTCATTATAACAAGAAAATTTTGAAGTCACTAACTTGCTTCTTTTGAGAAATAATGGGGAAAAAATGTTTCCTGGGCAATCAAGGAATTTAGATAGTACCTTGAATTTTACAGTTATAATATTTTAACTCAAAGTAGTTGGAAGGGATCTCAGAAAGTCACTTAATCAAATCCACACCTGAACAGATTTTCTCACATAATTTCCCTAAGAAATGATCATGTAACCTCTGCTAAAAGATGTTCAATGAGAGGGTACTCAGTATTTCCTGAGGCAGATCATTTCATTAGGGAGAAATCTGTTTCTTAAGTAGAATTTGAATCTACTTCTTAGAAACTTCCTTCCATTGTTCCCAGTTCTTTGGGATTAAGCAGAAGAAATTCCTATTATGTGAGCATAGAGATAGCTTTATTTTTTTAACATGTTTATTAATATTTTTATTTTCCTCACTTAATAATATTTTTAGTTACATGTAAAGATAGTTTTCAACAATCTCTTTTGCAAGATTTTTGAGTTCCAATTTTTTTCTCCTTCCTCCCCTTCCTTCCCCCTCCCCAAGATGGCAAGCAATCTGACATAGGCTATACATGTACAATCATATTGAACATATAGAAATAGCTTTTTCCTCAACATACTTCAAAGCAAATGAATGGATTTGAAAATAATTCAGTGTTGTTTTTTGTAATCCAATTATTGCTGATACATTCTTATTGTATATGCCTTTCAAACAGCATATATATACATATATATATATATAATTAATATGCATATATATACACACGCATACCATTTATTCTGAAAATGCTTTTGGTCATTTAAGAGACTAAAGAGCCATGTGAATAGTCACAGCACACCAGAAGAATATTCTCTATTTTAAAAAAGAACATTTAATTCAGCTTTTCAAGGCTGAATTTTATCTAGCCATTTTATCAACAAGGCAAATGTAAAAGGAGGGAATGAAATATGCATTTTGAAGTGCCTACTGTGTGCTAAACACTCTACAAATACTATTTCATTTGATCTTCATAATAACTTTGAGAGGTAGTTGCTATAATTATCTCTATTTTACAGATGAAGAAAATGAAAAGGATGGAGGTTAAGTGACTTGGCCAAGGTCACACAGCTAATAAGTGTCTGAGGTAGTTAGATTTGAACTCACGTCTCCCTGGCTTTAGGCCCAATACTGTATCCATTGGGTGACCTAGCTGCCTCTGGAAAAATGGAAGGTAAGTTTGAATAGACTATGGCATAAAATCTATGACAACTTGCATGTGAGAACTGACAAAATATTATCAAGGACATCTTTGACTAATAGATACAAGCTGGTCACATAGCAAGAGTGGCGAATGATGATGACAGTAGAAGTACGACATTGACAGACAAGAAATATTCAAATAATGGTTAATAATAATAAAAATGATTTATCTAGGATGTACTATGTGCCAAGTGCCATACTGAGAGCTTTACATTATTTTCTCCAACAACCCGAGGAGGTAGAAGCTATATTATTTTCATTTTTGCTAATGAGGAAACTGAGGCAAACTGAGGTTTAAGTGACTTTGCCTAAGATCATATAGCTACTATCTGAGGCTGGATTTGAATTCAGATCTTTTTAATTCCACAGTGCCACCTAAGCTTCCTCTAAAGTCCTTTGTGGAGGATTTATAGGGTAAGGATAAGAATAAGTGTCAGTCAGTCAGTAACCATTTATTAAGCATCTACTATATACTAGGCACAATGCTAAATGCTGAAGATAACAAAAAAGGGCAAATGACAGTCCCTGTCCTCCAGGATCTCATAATCTGAGGGGGAGAAAATGGACAAACTTCTATGTACGAACAAGTGGAGAGGTTTTGATTGGCCCTGAGCATACTGCATACCTCTGATCGTCATCAAGTTTTCCTAGATTTAAAGCAGAGAAATCATCTTCTTTAGCTGCTTCATTTTATGGGAGGTGAAAAGGCGATATCATGGAGATAGCAAATAGCAAAGCCAACTGGCTCCATTAAAATACATTATTGAAGTAAGTTCAAAAGAATAACCAGAAGTTAATGAGAATTGGCAGTTCTTTACTTAGTAATCATAAAACACATTTCATACTGTCAAGAACCCAATATGATCTGTACACATATAATTGATAAGGCTTTCTTCTTACTACTGCTACATGAACTTATTATAGTCAACATAGTAAGATCTGATTTTTGCTAGCAGACTAGAGAATGCATGATAACTAAACAGTGGACTCTGAACATTTCTTCTTTTTGACTTGGGAATACAGTAGGATACAAACATTTACAGATATATGGCAACTGTGTTGTAGACAGAGTGTGTTTAGACTGATTGAATATGTAGACATAAAGGGCGGCTTGAGAATGGAAGAAAATATTTAACGTGCTTTATTCTGATTCTTTCAAGCTCAGACACAAAAGTGAGATAACTTTAGAACTGATCATTTATTATTATTTTTACTCTTATTAGCATTTTTATTAGCAAAATTCAGCATTGCCTTTCATTCATTTGTTTTACGACTTTATGTCTCTGTCTTCCACTAGAGTCCTACCCAGATGCATCACGATGGTTCAGAACATTCTCTGAAGGCCAGGTCATTGAATTGCAAGCTTTGGCAGGTTCTACCAAGCTGAGAGAGAATCTTTCAATTACAGTTATCTGACAAGTACCAGTCTAGGTAATTAAATTTAATCTTTGGTCCTCTCCCTGATTACTGTCTTTAGGAGTGCTATGGTTGGTGCTGGAGGGTTGGGGGTAAGAAGGAGATGTTAAACAAGACAGAATTCTTGTCCTCATGGTGCTGAATATCTAATTGAAAAATAAGTCATACATAGATAATGGGAAAATACAATAAGGGCATTAGAATGAAGTTTGCTAATGCTCATTAGAAGTGGGATGTCCACTAATGGTGATTTCTTTTAGCCACAGCAACTCAAGAATATTATATTTTAAGAGAGAAGGATTGAGATCTGCCAGAAATAGAGAGTACCCACACTCATTTCGAAGTAAATATTCTAAACAAAACATCTTAGAATTGAATATTATCTTTTAAACTTATTGTTTTCATTTTTAAAGACAAGAAGCGAAAGGCTGATTTCCTGTGTCCATTAAATGGAAGTGGTGTGGGGGAAGGGTAGGTACAGTGATAAATGAGCGGTCATTTCATCTGTTTTCTTTCTTGCAGAAATCAGAGCCAGATTACACTTTATCTTGCCTTGACTTTTAGCAAGACAGATAGCCATGCGAAATTTTCAGTTTCAAATAGTCTATGACCAAATGGTGTAAAACCATCACCTTTTGCAATCTTTTTTTTTCTCTTATAGAATAAGATAAATCACTTAGCTACTTTTAGGGAATAATAAAAGCAGGTATTCTAATTATTTTCATAGTCTTTGGGTGGCAATCCCGTCAAATTCAACCAAATATATTTAGCAAAATCAGTTTTTGTGAAACACTTTTCTTTTCTCTTTCCTTTCTTTAACCTTTCCTCTCATTTTCTCTCTTCTTTGCTTTTTCCTTCCTTCCTTCCTTCCTTCCTTCTTCCCCCCCTTTCTTTCTTGGTTACTCTAAATAGACTGCTTCAGATACTGAATATGATGTGCTTTGAGATTACTTGTCATCAAAGGATGCTCATTCTCTTGCTAGAATGACCAACAGTTTGGACTCCGACTCTAAAGATTTAAGGCTACTTAATGAATACAGGACTCTGGATGATCAACTTGTTTTTAACACTAAAAGTGTTAAACAGAAACAGTAGCAGCAGAGGAAACTGGGGCTGTAATTTAACTGAATATGTCTCTTTTTTGGTGTTCATGAGATTCTTTTCTGATTATTTAAAGAACAACTTAACATTTCCATAATATTTAAGATACTTTGCAAAATGGATCAAATGTTTCCATGATGATTTTTCTTTCCATGTTTGATAGAAATTCAAGTCCAATCTTTACTGAGCACACTGCCCAGGCTGCAAAGGATAGGGGTTGGCCCATTTGTCCATGGGAATAATGGTGGACTGAGGAAAGGAGAGAGTAAGCAAAATGTAACGGACAAAATTGTCCTGTTAAGAACTGCTGGGAAGTTCTGTGCATACAGTGAATGCACATTAAGGAACACACAGTAGACAGTGGGTGGAATTAAATTTCAAGTCCAATTCACCTGTCCATATAAACTATCTACGAGATATGTGACCTAGACAGCAACACCAGACCAATAACTTACACCCAGGAGGAACCTCCTCTCTGATCTCTGGGACGGGTCATCGGTAGGACAACTGAGGGGTTGGTTCTCTGACTACTTGAGTGCTTTCTTGGTTTAGAGGATGACATGTCAGAAAGTGTATGGGTGTGGAATCTACACTTGCAAACTATCGAAGAGGCAGAATTGACCACCACCAACTTTCCCTCAGTCGTTCCTTAGCTCTGCTTCTAGTTTGTAGCTACTTGAAAACTACTTTGCAGCGCTGAGCAGGACCCCCAGGTGCTTCGTAAATGCTTGTTGAATTGAATTGAATTGAATTGAACTGCCTTCAGGGAGGGCTTCATTAGTGAGTTGACCGTTCCAGGCGGGACTCCCAGGTTTAAACCGCCTTCCCCAAGGCTGGTTTCCTCAAGGACTAGGTTCTGTGTCCAGTCGAGCCCAGTGTACCCCTGGCCAGCTTAGCCGAACCGGAGCTGGCCTTGCTCTGGTGGAAAGGGACTGTCCTCTCTGTGCACTATGCCCGGACAATTTGTCAAGGCTCCCAATGGATAAATAGCTGTCTTTAGTCCTTTGGAGTGTCTAATCCAAACAAATCAGTCCCTTCTCCGGAGAGTTTCAGCGGATAGATCGGTTTTCAAGGATCTCCCGCTAAGACCCCCGGAGAAGACTGCACCGCGAGCCCCACACCCTCCGGGTGAGCAAGGTGGGCTCCCTGCGGTCCGCAGCAGCGGGGCTGGACTAGGCAAACCCCGAGTCCGGGTGAGGGGAGGGGAGGGAACCCTCTTGTGACCACAGGCATAGTATGTGTCCGCTCCGGTGCTCCCTTTCCTCTGCCAGGCTGGATAAATTGCGGGGCCCGCAGGCGAGAGAGCATAGGACTGGTGGGGAGATCCTCCTCCTCCTCCTCTTTTCCATTTTACCCGCCCCCCCAAGTCAGTGATCTTCCCCCCTTTCCCACTGACCAGTCTGCATGGCCTAGTTTGACCCCCAAATTAGTAGAGTAAACCCCTACTCTGGCACTTGGTCAGCAAAAGCCTGCACCGCTTTTTTGGTCAGTGTTGCCAGATCCTCGCACATACATCGTACTCGGCACCAAGCTGGCGCTTAATAGGTACTGAGGAATTAACTTGAAGGTCTGGCTGACGTTGCCCAGACAAAATCCTTGGCTAATCAACGCTAGTCTTCATCATTTGCTCAGAAGAGCGTCCGTCCTTAAAGCTTTGATCCCCAAACTCGCAGCTTCTTTTCTGCCCCCACCCACTCTTTCCCTTGGGAGATCCTACTAGATGCCTGGTCAAAATACCTGCTGGCGCCAAGAGGAAATTCACATGTAACAGATACCTAGTGATGTAAAACCAATATTTTCCTTACAGTGTCGTTTACCCCCATCTCCTGCATCACCAACTTGCCTCTTACTCAGCCAAAACATCAGGAAGGATTGTGAATCCTGAGTACGCAGTCGAGGAGTTTGGGGAGCGGTTTAATAGGCTCGATGATTGCTATCTCACACATTTCTTCGGCTTCTCTCTAGCCTGGATTTGTAGTAATCCTTTGTTCTGCAGAGTAGACGAAATTAAGAGGTTGCTCAATATTGATGAGCAGGTAGGTTTTGTTAAATGAGAGAAGAGTAGTAAGATGCCAAAGAATCTTTCTTTTAAAAAGTCAGTGTTCATGTTGAAGGACTACAGTCCTGTATCAAGACCATGCTGACCTGTAACAAGACACATTTCTAGTTTCATTTTCTTAAGATGTAAAACAATTGCTAAATCTGAGTGTTTTTGGAGAGCTACCCAGTTCCCTCTCATTTTAGTTTGAGTTCACGTATAAGACAAACAATAAATATGCCTTGTCTTTGACAGATCTATTTTCTTAGAGGTCCAAAATTGTGTTCACGGAATAAATATTACTGAACAGGCGAATTGTATGTTGAAACATAAGTATTTAGAAGTGTAAGATTGGCAGGATGTTGAAGAGTAGTTGATTTCGGAGAAATTAAAAATGAGAGAGGTGATTTTCTTGACATTATAATATGTAGGGATGTTTTAGGTGACTGTGTTATTAAATTGCTGGTATTTTGCTATGTTTTAAGAAATGAGACCTCTAAGTGTTGTTTAAACTCAGCTGTTTTGCTCTATTAGCATGTGTAGGAACATAGTATTTCCTGGGTAATTGTTTTTCATCTTTTCAGCATTAGCCTTTTGGCTAATTGTTTTTCACGTTTAATCAAAAATCACATTTGTGTTTAAGGTTAAATGTAGAACATGAAGGGGCATGTTCATATCTGAATAATCATATGTATATATTTTTTTCAGACACTTAAGGTTTGGAGCCTAGATACTTCTAGGAGACTGTGCTTGGAAGTGACATGAACCTGCATTTAGTAACGTTTCCCTCTCAAAGATACAGCTCCTGACAGAATCTGGATTGGCTTAAAACTCACAGTTATTGGAAAATGCAATTTTTAGATAAATGGTAAAAGAACTTAATAAATATTTGTTAATTGATTGGGTCTGAAATTGTACTGTGTCACTTTACCATAACAATGCACCTGTTCATATATTGTAGAGATTCTTAATTTAGGGTCCTCCCCAGTGGACTTCCCCAGTGGGCTGTGAATAGATTTCAGGGAATCCATGAATTTGAATAAGAAAAATTAATATCTTTTTTTTTAAAGATAATTGATTCCTTTGTAATCCTGTGCATTTTATTTTATGCATTTAAAGGCATTATTTGGGGAAAGGTCAATAGTTTTCACCAGATGACCAAAGGAATCCATGTCACAAAGAAGGATATAAAACCACAGACCTTATCTATCTGGTTGGAGTTAAGTTGTGTCTCATTCTTCATGACCCTGTTTGGGGTTTTCTTGCAAAGATATAGGAGTGGTTTGTCTTTTCCTTCTCCATCTCATTTTACTGTCAAGTAAATTGAGGCAAACAGAATTAAGTGACTTGCCCAAGGTCACATAGCTAGTAAGTGTCCGAGGCTAGGTTTGAATTTAAGAAGGTGAGACTTCCTGACTCTAGGCCTGGAGTTTTCCATCCGTTGCCTCACACAGGCTAGAGTTAAGGCTCAATCTAAAACTGAGGGCACATCTCTCAGGATATCTTTTTTGGGTAGTGTGGACCTTTTCCTGTTTGGCATGTATGAAATATTGTACATATTAACTTCCACATATGCCACAATAATGGCTGGCACAAATCAAGCAAGAAGTCAGCAAGCATTTATTAAGTACCTACTATATACCAGGAACTGTATGAGGTTCTGGGAGATTCAAATACAAAGAATGAGACAACTTCTACTGACAAGAGAGCTGCATTCTAACAGGGGAGACAATATGCACATGTATAATTCTATAGTTTAGGAAAACTGACTGGACCTTTGATTTCACTGATGTAGGAAATTCTTGGATGAGATACTACTTTACCAATGAAGTTTAGAACTTACTCTCTAACTTAGTCTTAAATAATTACCTAGAGCACTGAGAAGTTTGCTGAATTGTCCAGGATCAGAAAACCAGTACGGATGAGAACCAGTATGGCCATGAAACCAGATCTTTCTAGCTCTTGGTCAGTGCTGTGTGTACTATGTCATATTATATGTTTTACGCCATATCTCCATGTCAGCATATGCAGAATAAATCATGGCTAATATTTACATGGAGGCAGCTAGATAGTTCTGTGGGTAGAGTGCTGGGCCTGGAGTCAGGAAGACCTGAGTTCAAATCTCAGCCTTAGACACTAGGTGTGTGACCTTGGGAAAGTCATTTACCCTCTGTTTGCCTTAATCCACTAGGGAATGAAATTGCAAACCACTCTAGTATCTTTGCAAAGAAAACCTCATGGACAGGATTGGTGTGCTATGGTTCCTGGAGTCACCAAGAGTCAGAAAGAACTGAACAGTAACAGTATTTACATGGTGCTTTAATATTTTGCAACCTGCATTATGTATGTTGTCTCATTTGATTCCCCCATAATCTTATGAGGAAAGTAGTATTACCTCCATTTTACAGATGGGCAAACTAAGGCTGAGAAGGTAGTGAGTTGCCTGGAGTCATGCATCTGGTAAGTGTCTGAAAAAAGATTTGAACTCAGTTATTTCTGACTCCAAGTCCAGAGCTCTAACCAATGCACCACTAAACTGCCCTAACACAAAACAAATACAAGGTACACTTACTTAAATACCAGGTCATTCAGTAGCCTAAAACCAGGCTAGCACAGAATGGTTGAAATTCAGTCACACATCTATTATGAATTTTATTTTACAGCACATTCCCTGACATGGGTTAGGGAGTAGGAGGAGGGGGTGGTACTTGCATCATTTTCTCCTAATTGTTTTTTCCTTAATGAAACAGAGTAACATTTAATTCCTGTAATGTGATAAACTGAACTTGTTTTTGTAGAGTACCCCAAATTGCTTCTCTGTAGAACATTAACTGCAAAAGATGTTAGCATATATACAAGGTGTTCCAAAAAGTCTTAGTGAAGTTTTAAACTATTAAATCTTTTATTATGAGTTTTAATAATAACATATTATTGTAAATAAAAATAATGTTTTCTAGCAAAGTGGGGATTTAGGAGAAGGAATTGGGGGGACACAATAATAAATATACCAGAAATTAGAGCCAAATGCCAATATTTTAATTGCCCTTTGGTGAACTTATTACAGAATGTAAAGGAGGCAACAGGAGTGAGAGGGAGTTTCTTATGATTACCAAATTAGATTTCTGAATTGTTGGCTGTGCAATTTATCTGACAGTCACATTAAGTACTCAAGGTAAATTGAATCAATACCCTTCTTTTCTTCCTCTAGAGGATTTTGTCAGGTGACAGAGCCTAGCAGTGTTGTTTTAGACATTATTAGCTTATCCTGAAAATAAATCACTTTTGATAGCCCCCAAAGGTGAATAATTAGCTCTGGCTTAGTGCTGACAGGCATGAAACTAAGAGCTTATCTAGGGCAAACCACTTCGAGACTAGAACAGAGAAAAATCTAAGTGTGCCAAGGACCAAGATAAAAGCCACTGTGTAACGTCAATTATAGTGACCGTATCACCTTTGAACAGTTTGAATGGGAATATTTTAAAAGAGAGAGAGAGATCCTGAGGTCTTTTGTTAGTACTGCCAGGAAGGTGTCAATGGAGAGAGAGACAGAGAGAGAGAGAGAGAGAGAGAGAGAGAGAGCTTAAAAAAATACAAATCAAATAAACAAATTTGTATATACAAATAAAAAATACAAAAATACAAAAAAGCAAATCAATGGGCAGCTTTGTTCTTCCAAATGCAATTGTTATGAAAAAGTCAGATCTACATTCACTCCCACAAAATTTGTAACACATAATTCAAATGGAGTACTGTTTAGAATTCATGGCATATACTACCCTGCCTGAGACAGGGCCAAACCTAAGGGCGATTAGATATCAGTGTGTTCCCCAGAATATTCCCCCACTTAAGGATGATATAGAGCAACAAGCTCTAAGTTAGGAGAAGAGCAGGCATAAACTGAAATGCCTAGTAGCCTTGGTGCTAGGGTGTCTGCAGAGCATGGGAATGATAGAATTGTGAAAAAGAATAGTTTCCAGAATAGGAACAGGGCTGGAAAACTTGTAATAGTTCAAAAAAGAGAATGTTTGAAGAATCAAGGAACATGTTGTCTGGTTCAACTTGTTTCCCAAGTGTAATTCTTTTTTCTAGAAGCTATTTTCTTCCTTTCTTTCCTCCCTTATGCTACCTTTACATCCTGGTAGGGACTGGTGAGATCCTTAGTCTTCCTCCTTACTCAGCAACAGCTTTCAACATTGAGGACCTTGTTTTTTTTTCTCCTTGCCTTAGTTGTATCAGCAACCATTTGATTTCTATAGTAATAGTAACAATGACAAGAATATATAACACTTCTATATTGCTTTAAGGTTTGCAAAGCCTTGAGCTTTACATTCAAGCTCACTCGATTAGCTATTCTTTGAATTAAGTAATAGTTTCCTGCTACAATTGGGGTAAATATATGTTGTTCAGTCATTTTGCAGTCATGTCTGACTCTTCATGATCCCGGCAAAGATGCTGGAATGGTTTTCCATTTCCTTCTCCAGCTCATATTACAAATGAGAAAATGGAGGCACACAAGATTAAATGACTTGCTCAGGGTCACAGGGCTAGTAAATGTCTGTGGTCAGATTTGAACTCATGAAGATGAATCTTCCCGACTCCAGGCCTGGTTCTGTATCCACTGGGCCATTTAGCTGTAAACACTTAGCTTGGCTCAAACATTCAAAACATTGTCAAAAATAGGGATTCTCTAGTAGAATTCTTTGAAGATTTTTTTTGCTTTGCCATGGTCTAGTTTGGATGAGTTCACTAAGGACTTTTTTTTCCTTGAGGGAAATATTATTATTTTTTCATAATAAAAACTAATAGCTAATACCATGTGCCAGATATTGTGCTAAGTGCTTTAAAATGATTATTTCATTTGATTTCTATAGTAACAGGCCAGGGCTGGGGGTGGGGTGATTAGATCTCCATTTTACAGATAAGGTTGTTATGTAGTTGTTTTTCAGTCATGTCCAACCTTCAATGACTCCTTTTTGAAGTTTTCTTGGCAAAGACACTGGAGTGGTTTGCCATTTCCTTTTCGAGTTCATTTTACAGATGAGAAAAATGAGATAAACAGCACTGAGTGACTTGTCCAAGGTGGCAAAGCTAGGAAGCGCTCAGGCGGCATTTGAACGCAGGTCTTCCTGAGTACAGGTCCAACTCTCTATTCACCGAACTACCTCATTTATTTCGGGTGCTGCTACCAAAGACAGTCTGAGTTGGAAGGGACTTCCACAACCACATCCCTCTATATCATATATACCTGACAAGTGGCCATCTAACCTTTACTTGAAGGTCTCTATTGAGGAGGAAGCCATTGCCTGCTAGGGTAGTACATTTGACTTTTGGGCAGCTTGAATATTTAGGAATTCTTCATATCTGAAAATTACAACTGTTGCTCTTAGTTCTAAATCTTTCCTCTATCTTGACAGGCTTGAAGATGAATGTCATCTTCTCCCTAAGTCGTATCTTCTTCAGGCTGACAATTTCCAATTTCTGTAGTCCATCCTCATATGATAGCAGCCTTCCTATCCTGGCTGCCCTCCTCTAGATGCTCTCCAGTTTATCAAGGTTTTTCTTAAAATGTGCAGAAATTAACCAAGCAGGATTGGACCAGGGCAAAGTACAGTGAAACTTTTGCCTTCTGTGTCCTGAATGTCATGCCTCCCAATGCAGCCCAAATCACATTTGCTTTTTATTATTTTTGGTTTTTTTGGGGGGCGGTAATGGCTTCTTTTCTAGTGTTGGTATTAATAAAGCAGTTTAAACTGTTCTTTGCTCATCTACACATTGAAATTCTCAGCATCAACACGTTCAGTGCTCTTCAACACTGGGCCATGCTCCCTATAAAAGAAAAACCATGGTATACGGGAAGCTGAACTGTATGTGCTTCAGAAACATATTTCAAACATTCATAGAAGGATTCTTCAGTTTTGAAACGTTATAGAGATGACATTTATAACTTAAATTTACACAGCACCCAGAACACCCAGAATGACTTATACATGTCAAAAAGATGTATAATATACACACATACATATATGTATGTGTGTATATATGTATGCATACACATATATGTATATATACACATACATGTATGTATATATTATACATGTACACACATATATATATACATATACTATTATGTGTATATTTTAAGTATACATTAGTTTACCTATCATTGAAAGGCAGAAGCCTCTGGAAAGGAACTCTGTAGCTACTTAATTCCCACGAAAAGGGAAAGCACATATTGAGACTAGGTTTACACAGTGCAAAGTGAATTATAGAGTTGGCAATTGTCTGCTGTAGAGGAGTCAGCCAATTTTGGCAATTTGGGATGAGAAAATCCATTTAGTCAGAGAATAGTAACAACACTTTGCAAGGAGCTCAGTGTACCAAGATCACAAAGGAAGTTGAAAAAAAAAAGTATATAATTCAAGTATGACCATGGTGCAAGGGGGGGATTTTAAGGAGACAGATCTTAGGTACTCAGATTTAGTCATGACAGCAGGGTTAAAACCATAATCTTTGCAAAAGATGAAATAGGCTTAAAAAATAGCTACAGTGGTCCAGGTTCAATTTCATATCTCATTTGAAAGAAAACACTGACTCCAAAGTAGTGCAGGGTTTAAATAAGTGCACTGACATTTAGCAGAACAATAGGGCCTTCCAACTTTCTTTTCCTCATGTATCTTTTTGAATAAATGTACTGATGTCCTGAGCCCAGACCTAAACTGTATTCTGTATTTTATGTGACTAGCAGGCTCATACATCTGTAAATTGAAGCAGTTAGTCTGGAACTTGTTGCTTCATTCTCTAAAGTTAGGAATTATGAACAAAAGGGTTTGAGTCTGATGCCATAGATAAAGAAGTAAAGAGACTAATTGATACCTTACCTCTGACTGTCCCTTTTTCCTGAACTCTTGTATTGTCTCAGCCTCTCCTGCCATTCAAAAAAAAGATTCCTTTAGTAGAAAAGACAATTTGGAAGAATGAGCAGCCAGGATCATGATTGCTTCAGGATGGAGATAAATTATTTAATTCTGGGTTCTTTTTTTTCATTTTTGTACTAAGAATTTGTTTCTTTTCTCTTTTTAAAAATCATACAAGTTAACTATTCATGTATTTTATTAGTAAAGTCACTAATTTTTTAATGTGTCTTTTTGTTAGATTTTTAAAAAATGTCTGAAAGGGGTTCATTGAGTTCCCTTACTGTTATAGTTTTAATGTTAATTTTTCCCTTTAGTCCTATTGTGTTTTTTAAAAAATATTTTAGATACTATATGCTATTCAGTGCATATGTGTTAAGTACTAACATTGATTTATTGTCTATGGTGCTTTTAAGCACGTCTTTTTTTTCTGTTTATCTTTTTATATCATTTATATATTAACTGTTGCCTTATCTGAGATCGTGATTACTTGAGTTTGCATAAATAATAATAGGTTTTGCTCAAGTTCCTTTTTCTTGTGAACAGAGTATTGTTGAATTCTGCTATTGTCTTTGATTTTGTGAGTGAACTCATCCTATTTACATTACATTGACTATTTTCCCCCATTCTATCCCCTTATAATTTTCCCTTATTTATTAACACAAAACACAAAGGTAGTTAGAGAGTGGTGATCTATAATGTAACATTAATGATCTAAAATTGAAGGAGCATTTCCATTTAGTTGACCCTCTTTGCTTCCCTTTATGTTTCAGGCATAACTATTTTCTTTCTTTCCTTGTTTCTTTCTTCTTCCTTCCTATTTCTTCCTTTCTTCCTTCTTTCTTTTCTCCTCCTCCTCTTCCTCCTCTTTGTCTTCCTCCTTCTCTCTGTCACCTTTCATTGCTGTTATTTTTTCTCTATGATGCTTAAAGAAAATTGAGTTCTAAAGGAGCACCCATTTATTCTTTCTCTATCAGAATGTTAAGTATATTGTTTTTCTCCTTCCAAATATTGAAAAACAAGGTTTCTTTCTACTTTTGCATTTCAAAGTTTCTACTCATTGCTGATCTTTTCATCAGGAATCCTTGAAAGTCTTCTATTTTATTAAAAGTACATCTTTCCACCTCCATCATGAGATTATATTCACATTTGAAAAGTAAGTTATTCTTGGTTGTGATTCTTTGCTATTTGTCTTTGGGAATGTTGCATTCTAAGAGCTCTTCTCCTTCAGAGTACTGGCTGCTCAATTTTGTGTGATCTTGATTGTGGTTTCTTTGTATTGGACTCAATTTCTGTCTGTTTCCAGTTTTTAAATTTGATCTATTTCCTCTGGATTTTGGCTATGGAATTTCTTGGGAATTTAATTTTTGGCAAGTCTGTCAGGAAATTACTAGTATATTCTTTCTCTTTACATTTTGCACTTTTGTTCTGATAGATTTGTGCAAATTTCATTGATGATTTCTTGAACTATAATATGTAGGGGTTTTTTGGGGGAGTCACAAATATATTTTCTTCTGATTTTTTCTATCTTTTGACTTTGCTTTAATATTTCTTGTTTCCTTATGGAATCATTGCTTTCTTTTCCATTCTGTTTTATATGGTGTCTATTTCTTGGATACAATTTAGCACCTTCTATTTCAAGCTATGAGTTTTCCTTTTCTTTTTTCCTCCATAGATTTCTTTTCATTTTGCATCTTTGTGTCTCTTGCTTCATTTCTTCAAGATACTCTTTCAGTATTTAAGATACTCTGATACTTTGGTACTGGTCTAGGTTTGTCTCCGTCTGTGGTTTGTGCATCGGATGCTGGGGTATTCTATTGGTCATTGTCCTGACTGTATCACTTGTCGTGTCTTCGATGTGGCCTGCTTGAGTTCAGGGATACCATTGGTCTGGGCTTATTTGCTTTTGTGGCTTAGGTATGGGCTCTCTGAGAACCACACTGCCAGTCTGGCTTTGTTTTCTGCTGTGGCTTCAGACTATCATACCTCCTTGACACTGATCTCCTTGCTGTTCCTTGCACAAGACAGTGTGTTTCTTGACTGGGTATTTTCTTCCCTCATGCCTAGGATTCTCTCCTTCTTCATCTCCTCACTACTTCTTGCACTGGACACACCACCTTTCAATTTTGGGACATTTTCTTTGGCTGTCCTTGAAGCAGGAATTCCCTCCCTCTTCAACTCTGCCTCCTGGATTTCCTGACTTTCTTTAAGTTTCGAATAAAGGCCCACCTTCTGAAAGAAGTCTTTCTCATACTTCCTTAAGTGTCTTTTCTCTGACTAACCCCCCTTATCTGTATATGTTTTAGTTGTACATAGTTATTTCCATGTTATTCTCTCCATCAGACCATAAACTCATTTAGGGCAAAGACTATATTTTTTTGTCATTCTTTGCATTAGAACAATGCTTAGCAAATAGTAGGCACTTCAGAAAATGCTTGTTGAGTTCTTTCCACCAATACTAGATTATCTCAGCTCATAGCCTCTGCAGGTTTTGGGAAGTCTTTGTGCAAGCCTAGGCTGGATGGAGAAGTTTATGGACGTTTGTTTTAAATTTTCTGTGTCATTTCTCCTGGCTCATTTTTAGACCTTTGCTATGGGGGATCTGGGCTCTTCTAGTCCCTACCATGACTCCCATGGCTATAAGTTCACATTTAGATTTGTTATTGCTTTTTTGTGATGATAACATAAGGCAATAAGATATGGACTTCAAAAGAATGAAAAATCAGAAAAGACCCTTGCAAAAAGCAACAGACCTGGGTTTTAATTCCAGTTCGGTCACTAGTTGTAACCTTGGGCAACTAACTCACATAACTTTGGTGGACCTGTTTTCTCAGCTGAGAATGTGGGCCCAGATGAGCTTTAAGGTCATTTCCACCCCTAAAACTCTAATTCAGATTATCCATTTTTAATTTCCCTAATTATTTATATGTGGGAGAAAAACTGAACACCTTAAAAATGGTCCTCATAGCATCACAGATTTAGAGACAGAAGAGATTTTAGAGGTTATTTAGTCCAACCCTTTTATTTTCCATGTGGAGAAAGTGATCCAGAGAGCATGCATGAGTTATTCGAGGTCATAGAGGTAGGAAGGGGATGGGCTAGAATTAGAACTTGTGTCTTCCGACTCCAAAGCTAGTGTTCTTTCCACTCACATTTTCTCATCATACTTATTCAACTTACGCTCTGCATAAAAGTGCAATAATGACTTGTAAAACAATTGAATACTCTCTGCCTACCAGGCTTTCATTTTAACTAGACAGCTATAGAATAAACACAAGACATCAACTCTTACTCTTAAAGGGAAACTTATCATAGCCTTTAGAAATGTAGACATGTTATTTGAAGTTTGTGCTATTAAAAATAACAGTTCTGAGCTAAGTGCTTCATGCATCATACTCTTATATTTCTCCTTCTCAGCCTTCCTAGTTATTTATGACACCTCTTGCTGCCCCACTAATCATTTTATATCACAGAATGAGATAAGTCACTGGGAAGAGGAGATAGACCTAATGATCTTCGAAGTTATCCTTCTAATAATCCTTACTAGTGAAATGATTTGCTGTGGTCACCTTCTTATCCTCTGTTAAACTCCTCTAAGTAACTACAGAGCAAGGGTTGATTTTACCACTAAGAAGCAAGGGCTGCCTTGAGTGCCATGAACTGAAAGGTAGTTGACAAGAAGTTGATCTTGAGAATCCAAAGACTCCATATTGATCCTTCAAGGATTGTTTACTACTTCTGAGGGGTTCATGCTTAGAAGAGGGGAAGAAAAGAATGGTAGCATCCTTCCAAGCCTCAGTTGAATGGCTATGCTCTTACCTTGGGATCTTCTCTAACCAGATGCTGTCTGTGGACTGTGCTCCTTGCCTTTAGTATGCCTGGGACTTGAGATAACATAGGTGGGATAAAGTCAACAATAGTCAATAGCATTTACTGTGCATATGGATTTATATTTAAGCCATACATAAAAGAAACTGGAAAATAGAAAGTGAGCAGGGTAAGGACTGTCCAGCCATTGCAACTGCCCTGTGGCTGAACTTTCCTACAGGTTGTTGTATTTTCAAAAAAGAATGTCAACTTTTTTGGAGTAAGGTCCATCTTGTTTTTGCTATTTGGAGTCCCAGTTCTTTAGCAAAGTGTTTGGCACATTGCTTTTAATGAATGTTTTTTGGTCCATGAGGCCCCTCCTCTAAAAGTTATTGGTTCTCATGATCTTGCATAGATGATGGACTATCCTGAAAGCATGACATCACTACTGGTTCTCCTGTTCTGCTCAGAGGAAGTGAGTGTAGTTCAGTGTGGCAGAAAGGTGTGCTCACTTCTAAGTTTGCATATATACTAGCCCTTGAGCTGTGGCTCAGGGAAACTGTACTGGGGTAAAAATAGTTTGGGAGGCAGCATATGGGCCCAAAGAGAAGAAGAGTGTCCATAGTCAGTCAATAAAACACCTACTATGTGTGAGGTACTGTGCCAAGCTCTGGGAATACAGAGAAAGTCTCCCCCTCCCCTCCAAAAAGAAAAATAAACCAAACCCAACAAAACCAAAAATAAACAGTCCTGTGCTTGAGAAACTTACAGTCTAATGAGGAAGACAACCATGTGCAAACTCTAGTCAGGATAAACAGGAATTAACAGAGGGAAGGCACTAGTTGTGATACACAAGAGAATCTGAGAAGAATAACAATGTTAGTGTAGAAGAGGACAGTCCAGCAGGCTAGCAGGGTAGAGAATAGTGTTTTCAATTGTTGTTTTTCAATAGGGTACAGTGACTGCCCTACTGTTGAGAGGGTATGACATGTCCTTTATAAATTTTTTCAGGGTAGTCTGGAGGATCACAAGCAATATATGGAGATGGGGAAGTTGTCTTGAGGAGGAAGCATAGAAGTTTATTAGTTCTAGGTCAACACTTAGGACAAAGGTCTGTTCATCCCATGCTCCTACCAGTTTGAATCGACTCTGAGAAGGAGAATCATAACTTAAATGTGCCAAGAAGAGTAGGGAAAGCAAAAAAAAAAAGCTCATGCCCATGTTTCTTGTTGAAGTTTGATTTCAGGTACAAGTTGAATTAGAAAATTCTTAGGTATAGTTTGGATCCAGAGAGTGATAAAGACAGTGTAATAAAATAGAGTGTTTGGGGCACTAGACTCTACTACATTTCTGCTGGGCAGTCAAATAATAAGATTAACTTTCTCATTGTTGGTTTTTCTTTAAGTGAATACTTAACATTTCTTAACATTTTTTCTTTTCCTCCTTCCCTCCCTCCCTCCTTCCTTTCCTTCCTTCCTTCCTTCCTTCCTTCTCTTCTTCATAACAAGTCTGATAGAAAAATGGCTGCGTCCTGTTCATCAAAAAGCCCACCTAATTAATGCCACCTTAAAACTTTGGGTCTGTTAATTTATATCAACAAATAAGCTAAAAGAATAAACTGGAAGAGTTTTCTTTATGCTCTTTTAATTCACAGGAGTAAGACTCTTGCTACTGCAGAAACCATGTGAAATTCAGCTCTCCAGGAGGAAGATATTGTTTTCTTTTACAGGAAAATTTAGTTATAATGGATTTCAGTAAAGCTGTATTCCCTTTTGGAGAAATTACTGCAATATGTGGACCATGTAACAGGAAAGAACTTTCCAAGTACGATGCAATAAAATGCCAACAATTTTTTTCCCATTTCAAGTGGCCCACTGGATTTCTATTGCTCCCACACACGTGTATGCATGCTCTGACTTCATCAGGCATGGAACAAGAATTTATTAAGCACTTACTATGTCAATGCCCTCAAAAAACTTATAGAGTAATAGGGAAGATTCATCCCTTTTACTTTACCCTTAAAAATAATTACATTTTTTATTGGAGTTACCCATATAATTACCATAACTGTTCATGAAAATTTATCTATGAAGACCCAGGATGTACCACTAACTTCTTAATCTGAAAAAAAAAATCAACACTTTATGACTGATTAAATTGTAATAATAACTGACATACACATACTGCTTTCAAGAGGCAGAATAGTAGTTGGAGAGAGGATTGGTAGAGATTCAAGCCTCCCTAGGTACCCACTAGGTGGAAGTTACTGAGCTTCTCAGTCCCTCCCCCAGGTAACTCTCTAAGATTAAGCTGTGAATTGCATGGCTGGAGGGTTTTCCTCACAGAAACTCTTTACATTGATGAAATTGCAAGAGAAGAACGAGGAGGAGGAGAAGGAGAAGGAAAAGAACAAGAAGAAGAAGGGGAAGGCGAATAGGAAGAAGGAGGAGAAGGGGAAGAAGAAAAAGAAGGAGAAGAAGAAGGAGAAGGGGAAGAAGAAAAAGAAGAAGAAAAAGAAGGAGGAGAAGAAGAAGAAGAAGGAGGAGGAGAAGAAGAAGAAGAAAAAGGGGAAGGGGAATAGGAAGAAGAAGGAGAAGGGGAGGAAGAGGAAGAGGAAGAGGAAGGAGAAAATGTCCTTGTAATGAATGTCAGTTAGGCATTTCCCAATAAGGGGACACTGCAAAAATCTTTTCTTCACTGGTAGCTGATACTTGAACAAGAGTCTTGTGATATTCAGAGTGACCTTTAGTTTGCTTTTGATTCTTGCCACACACTAACTGGATATACTGAAGTGAAAGGTGTCAGTCTCCTTGACCATAAGAGTATAGCCAAGAAAACTGTCTGCAGAGCTCACGCATAAAACAAATAAACAAAACAAAAAATAAAAACAAAAATATCTTAAAAATTAACTATTTTCCAAAGAAAAGCAATCATGGATTAAACAAAATAAAAAAAAGCTACACTTACCCAATCAAAAATGAAAATTATATCAAAAAGTGGTTGCAAATGTTTGTACATGCAACCTTATCTTTTTTTTATTTGTCCATGGATGCAAGAAGGGGAGACCATATGCATTCATTTTTAACAGGGCTGTGCAAATGTTCCACTGTACCTGACCATGAGTTTTATGCTGCATGAAGTCATCTTCATTTAAGTAATTTAAGTTATTGAACATATTGCTCTTTGCCTTTGTTTTTTGGTCATTTCATATGACTTCATACATATTGTTTCATTCTTTAAATTCTTTATATCTGTTATCCCTTTCTGTGCAATAATATTGCATCAATTTTACCTCCATGACTTCTCTTTTATTTTCTATTTAAATTTGTTTATTTACTTTTAGTTTTCAACATTTACTTTGAGTTCTAAAATTCCCCCCAACTCCATCTTCCCCTCCCCTCCCCCAAGATAGCATGCAAACTGATACAGGCTGTGCATGTGCAATCTTATTAAACGTATTTCCTCATTGGCATGATTTCTCTTACCTCTATTTTGTTCTCTACGCTCCGATGGCTACCGACCGTCCTAGTTAGCTTAGTTTGCATTATCACAACAGCCTGCTAACTTGTCTTGAGTCTCTCCTGTCTCCAATCTACCTTCTACATAGCTACCAGAGGGATATTCTTAAAGGTCACAGGTGTGACCATGCTATTTTCCTTTTCAAGAAGCTTTGGTAACTCCCTATTGACCTTAAGCTAAAATAAAAAAGCAAAACAAAACAAAGAAAACCAACTGTTTAGCAGTGTAATACAATGGAATGAGCACTGGCTTTGGATTCAGTAGGTCAAAATTCCGTGTCTGATTCTTACTACTTCAATGGGAAATTTAAGTAGAACTCAGTTTCCTCAATTGTAAAGTGACAGGTTGGACTAGATGACCGTTGAACTCCAGATAGATGATCTGCAATTTCCTTTATGATTTGTCTCTAATCTACCTTCCAACTCTTATTTAATAAATGAATGAATGGGGGATAAAGCATTTGTTAGGTATTTACCTTGTTCAAGGCACCATGCTAAGGGCTGAGGATATGAATAAATAAATGAGATAGTTTCTATTCTCTAGAAACTCTCATTCTAGTGAGGAAGACAGCATAGATGGAAGGCTTCGACTATAAGTCATGTGGAAAAGTCTCACGGTCCTTCAGGTGCAATGGCAAAGTAGATATTAATGTTTCTTTGATGTCATTTCCACTGATGATTTCAGTTATCATCTCTATGCTGATGATTTTCAAATCTACCTATCCAGTCCTTACCTCATTGCTGACTGCTGGTCTTTGCTTCTTCAACTGCCTATTAGACATCTCAAACTGGATGTCCTATTGAGGTATTCAACTCACCATGTCCAAAACTGAATTCATTACTTTGTCCCAAACTCTCCTCCCTTCCAATCAAGGGTACCATCATTCTTTCAGTCCCCCAGGCTCTCAATCTAGGTCATATCCTCAGCTCTCTCATCTTGTTATCCAATCTGTTGCCAGGTTCTGTGGATTTTACCTCTCACAGATGCCCTTTTTCTCCTCTGACATTATCACCACCATCATGTCGCCACATCACCTCATATCTAGACGATGGCAATAATTTGTTGGTTGCTCTCTCTGCCTCAGATGTTTTTCTACTCTGACCCATTTTCCACTCAAAGAGATCCTAAATCCCAGGTCTGACTGTGCCAACTCTTTTTGCTGTCCCCATGTCCAGCTTCCATACTTTCCATAGGCTATCTCCCATACCTAGAGTACTTGAATATCCCACCTTTGCCTCTTATGACTCCTCAGCCCTCCCTCACTCAAAACAAAGTTAAGTGCAAGTCATGTCACCATTTCCCCGATGGCATGGTCTTCTTCGGTGATGAAGGGCAAACACACTTATGACTCCTAGCTTCCTTCAAAGCTCAGTTCAAGTGCCTTATTCTATATTGGGCCAGTCCTTCTAAACATAATTGATAGTGTCCTGCCATTTGAAATCACTTTATATTTACTTTATGTATATTTTCTATTTATTGAGCTAAAATCATGTGGTTTCATGCCTATAGAATGTCAATTCTTTGATGGCAGAAATCATTTTGTTTTTGTACTGTCAGTACCTAACATGGAGGCTAAAACAGCTCCAATAAAAACTGAATTAATTAATTAGAATTAATATAATTCATCATACTCATGTAACATGTCTATAACTATTCCCTCATGGTCAGACACGGTTTGTTTCTACCTTTTTTCTATTTCAAATAAAACCAGATCTGCCTATCTTTACACCTGGGGCAGTAGATATGAAATCAGGGTGGGGAGGAAGTTCCCTGAGGTGTGGCCACTGGAGGAAGATACTTATTCTAAGTTCCTGTAAAGGAGAGTATAAGCTTCTTCTGGGGAGGGACTGTCTCACTTTTGCATTTAAATCCTCATCCCCTGGCATAATGTCTGGCACATAGTAAGAACTTAATAAATGCTCATTAGTTGATATGGTAGACTCCTATTTTGACTAATTAATCTTGCTACTCAGGGCAGCCAGGTGGCATAGTCGATAGAACTCTTGGGCCTGGAGTCAGGAAAAACAGAGTTCAAATCCAGACACTTACTAGTTGTGTGACCCTAGACAAGTCACTTAATACTACTTGCCTCAGTTTCCTCATCTGTAAAATGAGCTGAAGAAGGAAATGGTAAACCGTCCCAGTATCTGCCAAAAAACAAACAAAAAAAAACCAGATGCTAAATGAAGAATGATTTTAAGTATTGTTACTAGTCAGTCTTTTGGCATCCTGAAACAAAGTTTCAGTCCCACAGCCCTAATTAAAACTCTGCAAACAGTACTATTATGAGTGAGTGCTATGAGTACTACTATGAGATAAATCCTTTTTCTCCCAGGGTGATTAAATTTAAAAGCAGAATTGATGGGTCAAAATATAGAAAAATTCAGAATCTTTTATTGTACAATTCCATATTATTTTCTAAAATGATAAGATGAATGGATCACCAATAGCGAAATAGCAAACCTGTTTCTTTAAATCCCAGCCAATGCTGAATTTTCTCATCTTTAGTATCTCTGTCATTTTTATGGGTTTCTGTTAGCCTCTTGTGATTTAAATTTGTATCTTGTCAGTGCTGGTAAGATTTCTCTCCCTCCCTGCCTTTTTTAAATTGGAATCTTCAAGGGCAGGATTGTATAATGGATAGAGGGCTGGCTTGGGAGTCAAGAAGAATCAGGCAGGTCACCTTCCAGGTGACCCTGTGTGATTTTAGGTTGCATTGGAAGAAGTTCTTCAAAAGAGATTCCTATATTGGTGAATTTCAGACCTGATTAAAAAAATTATATTTCCATAAAAACATCCAGATGTGTGTCCTCTATCCTTTTAAAAATGAGTCATTTGAAAATGAAATGAGTAGTTAAAATGTTATCTTTTGAGAAATGTTTGTCTATCCTCAAGTTAGGATCCACCTAAATTCTTTTTTTTATGAAAAAGAAGACTAGATGATTTATTCAATCAACATTTATGAAGTGTTTATTGTATTTAGAGCACCGTGCTAGGCTCTGGGGAAGATGTATAGTTTAGCTAAGACATTGTCCTTGCCTTTTGGGACCATAGCCTAATGAAAAGATAACTCAGAGAGCAATAATACACGATTACACGGTAAGTACACTCTGCTGTTGTTCAGTTGTGTCTGACTCTTTGTGACCCCATAGACTTGTCTTGGAATTTTCTTGGCAAAGATACCGGAGTGATTTGCCATTTCCTTCTCCATTGTGTCCCTATTTTACAGATGAGGGACCGAGGTGAATAGGGGTTAAGTGACTTGCCCAGGATCATGCAGCTAGCGTCTAAAGCCGATTTTGAACTCAAGTCTTCCTGATAACAAGCCCAGTGCTCTAAGCACGGAACTATCTAGTTGCTCCTCAAAGTGCATGAGAGAAAAACAAATAATACATGTAGCTCAAGGCAGAAAGCCATTAATTACCAACAGGGGATCAGTTCCAACATTCAATTCTAGATATATCATTTAAGGAAGGTCATATTTTGGGAAATTCAGGACCTTAGTGGATGAGGAAATGTTTCTCATTTTTGTTTAATCTTTGTAAGGCAGAACTCTGACTACATACTTTGCAGAATAGTTGAGTTTATGAGTCCACTGAAAAGAGGAGCAGTAGAAAAGTGATAGCCAAGTAGGGAGAGGATGCTGATAAGTGTGGATGTGAGGTCAGTGTAGATAAGGAGAGCTCTCTCCAACTTTTGTGAGCTGATATGATTTCCAAAAGCGATAGGAAAAGCTAGTGACTGCATAGATTATTTATTTGCCTTCTTTGCAAAGCTAATTGTGTGGCCCAAGTTTCATTTCATCCAGCCTTGAAAACCACCTACACAGTTGTCTTGATGTCTGTGAGTTAAACTTTTAAAGAGAATAGATTTTATTTAAAATAGAAGGAATCTTGTTTAGATACAAAGCCTACAGAGGCATTCAATACTTGGAGGCTCAAAGGGTGAAATTTTAGAGAAAAGGCATTTAACGTTTAATTACAATAGTAATTGCTGATCTTTACGTAGTGCTTTAAGGCTTGCCAAACACTACATACGTGTCATCTGAGCCTCACAACCATGGTGAAGTATGTGTAATTATCATCCCAATTTTACAAACAGGGAAGTTGAGAGAGAAAGATGGGAAAGACAGAATCTTGAGAAACCATTTTCTTAGTTGTCCTATCTAACGATAGGACATCAGACCTTTTCTCAGACCTCACCTTTTCATTCTCTCTGTAGCAGCTGAAACACCCTTGCCTCCTGAATACTCTTTCCTTTCTCTGGGTTTTATGACCTCTTGGATATGTTTTTACCTGTCTCAGTCTCATTTGCTGGATCATTATCCACAGCATGTCCTCTAACCAGTTATACTCCAATACTGCTTAGTCCTGTGTTTCCTCTCCTTTCCCCTCCCCTCCCCTCTCATCTCCTCTTTCCTTCTCTCTTCTCCACTCCTCTTCCCTCTTTTTTCCTCTCTCTCTCCTTTAAAGACCTCACTAGCACCCATGGATTTAATTATCAGCTTTGTGCTGATGATTCTCAATTCTGTATCACTAGCCCTGGTCTCTTTTCTGAATTTCAGTCCCACATCACCAACTGCCTACTAGACATTCAAACTGGATGTCATAACAAATTTCCACAGTCATCTCAAACTCATTATGAGGAAAGCATAATTCATTATATTCATCTCCTTCGTTTTCTTATCCCAAATTCTGAATTTCCTATTCCAATCAAATCACTACTACTGGTCTAGTCACCCAGTTTTGAATCCTTGGCATCATCCTTGACTTCTCACTCAACCTACATATCCAGTAAATTTTCAAATCTTGTTCTTTGTATTTCTCCAACATTTCTCATACCTATACCCTTTATTCCATGTAAGTTCAATGCTATATTGAACTTATTGATCTCCTTACATCATCCTTCCTCACTTCATCTTAAACTCCCAAGTGTCACCCCTCAATAAGTAAACTCTGTTTGTCATTAAAAGTTCTGTTGGCTGAATTCAAGGAATTCGGTTATTTTGAGGCACTTGTCATGGTGACCATTTCTCCAGATATAGTCAATACTATTTTTCTGATCTATCTTCTACCTTTGCTAACCTTGATCCCCTGGATTCCCTACATGTGTGCCTCATTATCTCTGTTTTTCAAGCTTGAGCCAATTCTCCTCAAGGAGAGTGATGTGTGTGTGTGTGTGTGTGTGTGTGTGTGTGTGTCTGTGCACATTCATGTGCGTAGGTGAGATAATGGGCCCCCGAAGGTGACAGAGGAATACTTTGTGCCAATTAATTTAAGCTTGATTCATGACTGCAATGGGAAAGGGAAAGGGAGAAGGAACATCAGAAAAGTCAATTAATTCCTCAGTTCATTGCACTTCCCTAGGTCAGCTCTCAAGTGACAGCAGAAGGTGTGTTCTAGTTGTTCCTTTCTTTGACTCATAAACTGTCTCATTTATGTTAATCTATGCAATGGTTTCATCCTTACTCTCTCAGCTATTAATAAATTACATTCTACCTTTGATGAAGTCGACACAAAACACATGTTCAGCATCATAAAGTGTGTGTATGTATTTGTTATCTCTTGACTGTTGTGAGTTCAAAGTTAATTGTGTTAGTGTTAGTTGTATACTGTTGTGAGCTCCAAGTCATTTTCATTAGAGCTCTAGCTCTTAGAGGTGAACAATCAGGTTTCGTCAAGCATATTTCTAAGGTAGCAAGCAACATCTGAAAAATGATTTGTGTGTCCAAGTCTTATATAAGAAATGTTGCCTTTGTTTAGTCATTTCAATCATATCCGACTCTTTGTGACTCCATTTGGGGTTTTCTTGGTAAAGATACTGGAGTAGTTTGCCATTTCCTTTGCTAGTTCATTTTAAAGATGAGGAAACTGAGGCAAACAGGATGAAGTGACTTGTCCAGGGACATATGGACATATATGAACTCAACTCTTTCTGACTCCAGGTCCAGTATTCTATTCACTGTACTACCTAACTGCCCAAATAAGGGATAAGGTAGTTTTATGGACAGAAGTGGAAAAGAATGATATGTTTATATAGATTTATATAGATTGCTATGATCAACAGGAGATATCAAAAAGTATCTAAGCTAGTTTGGTAGCTGCCTATTTCCAGACATATTGATAACCTTAAAATTTAGGTGTAATTTTGGCTTCATAGTAAACACTCACATTTATATATCAATTTAAAGTTTGCAAAGTATTTTACAGACATATTTCAGACATTGGGCTTCACTATAACACTGTGTGATGTAATGCATAGAGTGCAGGACTTAGAAGCAAGAAAAGTAAGATTGAAATCTTGCCCTGGATACTTACGAACTGTGTGATTCTGTGGGAATCTCTGCTTTTCTGCGACTCAATTTCCTCATCTGTAAAATGAGGTGGTTGGACTTATGGTTGCTTAGATCTCTTGTAGTTCCAAATATGTGAAATTGTGCTATTTTATTCCCACTTTAAGTTGCAGAAACTGAGACTGAGGGAGGTTAAGTGGGGGTCACACAGCTAGTAAATGTTTGAGGCAAAATTTGAACCCAGATTTTTTTGATTTCATTCTGTATCTGGTGATAAGATATGTCTTTTTAAGTGCTTTAGAGTAAGATGTTCCAATGTTTTCTTGCTTACTTAACATTTTTCTGGAATAATTCACAGATCTTGGCTTCAGGGCTGACCAAATACCTTACTTATTGTAGATTCATCTTTATAACATACTGAAATATAATTAATTATCTGACCTGAATTAGAAGATAGCCAGCTATATTTACAGGAAAACATTAATCTAAGCAGAAGAATTTAGAACACATGTGTAGAATCATTTCCCCTCTTGCACACATTTATTTCTTTAATTTTATTTCTCTATGTTTCACCTATCTGACTATAGCATCATTGTCTCTGAACTGACTCACCCAGAGAACTCTTCTTGGCCCTAAGTCATCTTTTGCCCATGTAGACCAATGGTGCCATCTACTTAGTGAACATTGGTGCCCCAGATGCTTGATCAGGAAGCCATGGTCATGGCCTTATTCCTTTTGGTTTATCTATTTTGATTCCCAATTCCTGATCTTTTCCCCCGAGTTTCAGTCCCAAATTCTGAACTGCATCCAGGACATCTCCATCCGCATTCTCCATTGATACCTCAGGCTTGTTTCGTCTAAAAACATCATTCCCACTACCTCAAATCTTGCTCCTCCTCCCAATTTCCTTATTCCTGTATGTGGCACCACCATCTTACCAGTCACTCAAGCTTGTAGTTATCCTTGATTCTTTCTCCTCTCTCTCTCTCTCTCTTGCAGTCCACATCCATTAATTGTTAAGCTTCTCAGTTCTACTGAATACAAGATGTTTCATTTCCATCCCTTTCTCTCCAACCACACTGTCATCACCCTAATTCGGGGTTTTATTATTTTTTTCCTGATCTATGGTAATAGCCTCCTAACTGATCATTCTATTTTTTTCTCTCTCCCTTTCAAATTATCCTTCATACAACTGTCAAAATAATCTTCCTAAGACAAAAGTCTGAGTGTGCAACCCCCCCACCCCACGCCTTCCAAATAAAAAATCCTCAAGGATTCTTCATTTCCTGTAAGATAAAATACAAACTCTTCAGCATGGCATTTTATAACTTTTTGATCTGGATCTAATCTGTCTTTCCAGACTCATTTTACATTGCTCCTTTTCATGCATTTTAAAATCTAGGCAATTGAAACTTACTCTGATCTCATGGTGTCACAGTCTTCCTATATATCTCTGCAGGATATGCCCTAGCACCTGGAAGATTCTACCTCTGTCTCGTAGACTTCTTTCTCTTACTGAGCCATTTCGAATAGAAAAATGGTAAAAGGAAATGAACAGGCAATTTTTAAAGAAAGAAATACAAGCTATCAACAGTTATAGGAAAAAATGCTTTAAATTACTGAGAAATGCAAATGAAAGGAATTCTGCATACTAGTTAGATTAGCAAAGAAGTTAATGTTGGAGGGACTGTGGGAAAACAAGCACAATGATTCAATGTCAGTAGAGTCTGAATTAGTGTAGTCCTTTTAGAAAACAATTTGGAACTATATGTAAGAAGTCACTAAATTTCTAGGTTTATATCACAAAGAGAAAAAAGAAACAGAAAAGGACCCATATGTACAAAAATGTTTATTACAGCTCTTTAATTAGTAGCCCCAAATTGGAAGCTAAGATGGGGGTGGGGACCCATTGGGCAATAGTCAAACAAATTATGGTACATGAATGTAATGAAATATGGGTGCCGTAAGAAATGATGAAATGACAGTTTCAAAGAAAACTTGGAAGATTTTTCTGAACTGATGCAGAATGAAGTGAACAGATTAGAACAGTTTATAAAATGCTAACAATATTGAAAAGAAGAGTAATTTTGAAAGACTATAGAACTCTGATTGATGTAATGATAAATTATAATTGCAGAGGACTGATGATGAAGCATGCTGCCACCTCCTGCCGAAGAACTGGTGGACTTCGCAGAATGAAACGTTTTTGATATGACCAATGTCAGAATTTGTTTGGTGAGATTATGCATATTTATTTTGTGAGTTTTGTTTTCCTTTTTTATTGTTCAAAGGTGTTGAAAATTGAGAGGGAGAGATAATAAATGCTGTTCGTAAAAAACAAAAAAGAATATTTTTTTTCTTGTTTAAGCCTCAGCTCAGATGCCACCTTTTCTAAGATGCCTTTCCTAATTTGCTCAGTTAAAAATGACCTTTCCCAGTTTCCTATTTTGTAAGTGCTTGGTCTGAAATCCTCTTTTTGCTCTTTTTATGTTCTCCTCTGTATAAATTATTACTGGTTTTCATGTGTCCCTATCCCTTGCCCTCTCTCCTTCCAAGACTTTAAGCTCCTAGATGGCAGAGGCTGAATTGTTTTTTCATCTTTGCATCCATGTGTAAGCACAATGTCTTACACATAGTAGGTATTTATAACTGGTTCTAGCATTTAATGGAATTCAGAAATTGAGTATTGAAAGAATGAATCTTAAGTAGCTTTTTGGCTTAAAAATAGATGCTGTGTTTTTTAATACAATGCTTTACTGTGGCTTTTGGCCAATAACTAAATCTCACACATCATTCGTGAATGCTGTCAAAGAGAAAAAATGCATAGAGCTAATTTGTATTTTTTGGCCTTATAGGCTGCAGAAAAGCTGTTTCCATACTTCTTCTGAGCCAGATCTCTAAAGAGATGTCATGCTACTTGAATTTTAAACAAGTCATGAGTTTCACCAGGGCTGTGTTATGTTAGCACATCTGGCCATTCCCTGCATTTAGAGGATTTTCAGCAAGGTTTTTTAAGAATCACTACTAGAGCAGTAAAAGAGACAGATACAATTGATGAGCCCAATCCAGAAGAAGAGCATAGGTGAAAGAGAGATGTGGTGAGGCTTAGTTTTACTTCGAACGATCACCACTATGAGTTGTTTTTTTTTAAAGGTATAGATGTTGGTTCACTTTTGGCTTCAAACTCAAACTCAGTTCTTGGTTCCTTGGGAGTCTTATGAGAGGATTCATTCTGAATCCATCTGAAAATCCTCTTTGGAGTTACTGACTGGAGTCATCAGTATTTTGATGTAGTAGAGAAGTGCATGCATACATGTATGCGTGTGTGTGTGTGTGTGTGTGTGTGTGAGAGAGAGAGAGAGAGAGAGAGAGAGAGAGAGAGAGAGAGAGAGAGAAACTATGACTTAAGGTTTCTCAGCTGGGAATAGGACACAAAGGATCAACTTCCTCTCCCTCCCTTTTAATACCCTCCTCCCTAGTCTAAAATGGCCACCAGATACATGTCTCAGTTGTATGAGGAATGACTGGAGACCCTATTAATTCAAAATCTTATAATCAAAGAAGCATTTTGAAATAACTACATGGATTTCTTTAAATGTTTTATTTTAAGGCAAATCTATTGAAATTTTTTTAATAGCATAAAGAAAATAAAAACTACCTAATTTATTTTCTATTTAGGAAATACTTGTCATAATAATCAAACAATTATTTGATAGAGAAAACCTGTTCATCTACTAACTTCAGATGTATGGTAGGTGACTGAATGGATGACTATATTATCAGCAGGAGGAATGGGTTTTGGGAGGAATGTAATGAAGTCTGTTTTGAACAAGTTGAGTTTGAAATGTTGACAGGATGCCTAGGGAGAGATGGTAGTAAGTATAACCTACCAGTAGCCTGTATGTTTTTTGTGCAAACATTCAATTCTGCCGAGCTTAAATTACAACAATTTTAATAACAGTTGATATTTGCATAACAATTTAAGGTATCCAAAGTATTGTTATGTATACTATCCCAATTTTTCTTTACAATTTTGTGAAATAGTGGTTGGAATATCATAGATGCTTAATAAATGTTTATGAACTGACCATCTCTATTTCATAGATCATAACACTCTGAAGTCAAGACTTGCTGAAACTCACATACCTTGAAGAATCAGAAATCAAATTCCAGACGTCTGATGCCAAATTCAAATGTAGAATCAAGGTCAATGTATTTTTAAAATATATTAATTACTACATATAATATTTAAATATTCTCAAATATTCTAAAAAGAGAGGTAGTTTTATAAGTTAACACAGCATATTGTGAAAAGTATCTTAATATTTAGCATTGTACATGTATTTACTATTATATGCTAACATAACAATACTCTAATATTATGATAATATTCATCTGAGCACCTCATATTTATATCTCACTTCATAGTTTATAAAATCCTTTCTTCAACATAATCCTCTGAGGTTGGTAGTGTGGATTCTCTTATCACAATTTTGCAGCTCATATGAGCATTGATTTAAAGGAAGGGGCCTAATTATCTAATTCAGAGGTCTTTTACTTTCTTTGTATCAAAAGCCCTTTTAGCTTTAATCTTAATCATAAACCCTTTTAATCTAACGAGGGGGGTTTATGATTAATTTAAAACATTATTCTGAGGAGGGGTCTGTAGCTAGGGCTCTTAGTCTAACAAGCCCTAGCTACAGATCCCTTCTCAGAATAGTGTTTTAAATTGAATAAAAGAAAATACAAAGAACCATAAAGGAAATTAACTATATTGAAATTTAGGCATCAGAATATTAAAAAAAGCAAAAATGTTCATAGGCTCCAGGTTAAGAACTCCCGATCCAGTCTAAGGCCCTCATGTTACAAGTGGGGCACAAATATTAAATGAATTGCCCAAGGTTATGTAGCTAATAAGTGACAAAGTCAGCACTTGAACTCAGCTTTCCTCACTTCTAGTCTTGTAGTCTCTCTAATATACTCTGTAAGCTGGTATATTTCTATTTTCCATGTGCTCCTGAAGCTATGTTAGCTGCCAGGTAGAGGGGATATTGGCTTTTAATTTGAAAGTGGCAGGACCACCAGGATAAGGGTTTTTTTTTTTAACTTTAACCTTTTAAGTATCATGTAAGTATAAGAGGCTTCCCATGTTTTGCCAGTTCACATTAAACTCTACATAATTCTCTATTTTTATTGAACTCTACATAATAAATACCTGTGCTTCCCTTCTCAATATCTTTTACCTACTCATTTTGTGGGCTGAATTGATCCAGGCAATAGAATATGGGGTATTGGGATATAGTCAAGTCAACAACCATTTATTAAGTGACTACTATGTACCAAGTGGAGTAGCTAGGCAGAGTAGAGGCTCGAGTTTTGGGCCTGGAAATGACTGAACAACAACATATGTAACAGGCACTGTGTTGAGTACTAGGGATACAAAGAAAGGCAAAAACAATCCTTGCCATCAAGGAGTTTACAATTTAATGGGTGGGAGATTGTATTAACAACTCTGTACAAACAAGATATATAATAATAGATAGTTCCTACTATGTGCTAAGTGCTTTACATAACTTAACATAAATATGTTATTTTTTGTTCTTACAATAACCCTGGGAGGTAAGTGCTACTACCCCCATTTTATAGAGGGGAAAACTGAGGCAAACAGAGGTTAAATGACTTGCCCAAGGTCACCCAGTAAATATCTGAAGCTGGATTTGAATTCAGTTCTTCCTGACTCCAGGCCATTTACCATCTAGCTGCTTATAGAATAAATTGGAGATAATCTCAGAGGGAAAGTACTAGCAATTATTTGAGAAAAGCCTTCTTGAAAAAGGTAGAATTTTACCTGGTATTTGAAGAAAACTCAGGAAGCCAGGTGGCAGAGATTAAAAGGAAGAGAATGAGCAAAGAGGATATCCACTGAAAATGGATCAGAAGATTCATTCAGAAGATGGCATATAATATGTGAGGAACAGCCTCATTGGACAATAGAGTATGTTGGTGGTGAGTTGAAGACTAAGAAGACTGGAAAGGTAGGAAGGCAGTAGGTTAGAAAGGGCTTTAAGAGTTTGAGAACCTGGAAGTGATAAGGATCATCTTGAGTTTATTGAATTGTGGGGATAGGGTGGGTTGACATGATCAGACAGATGCTTTAGGAAAGGCACTTTGCTAGTTGAGTGGAGGCTGAAGGCAGTAGAGAGAAGCTGGAGGAAAGGGGACCAATCAGAAGTACAGGCTTGAGGTGATGAGGGCCTGAATCAGGGAGTGGCATTTTGAGAGGAGGAGGTACGGATGAGAGATGTTTCAAAGGTAGAATTGACAGGACTTGGTTGTAGATTAGATATGGGTTTGAGTAGGAGTGAAGAGTCAAGTATGAGACTTAGGTTTTGGACCCCTCAAGAGTATGAGAGAAATTAGGAAGAGGGGAGGGTTTGGGGGTAAAGATAAAGGGTTCTCTCTCAAGATTTTGTCCCACAGTGATCCATTTTAAGACATAGTTTCTAGGAATGTATCACATCTAAAAAAGTGAAGTATTTTATGAGCCAAATATTTTCAATTGGGACTCAAATTTAAGTCTGCTTATGCTCTTAACATATGTTGAAGTGACCCACAGTTGAACTTCCTGACTCTAACTAGGAAACTTTTCTTTCTTTCTTTCTTTCTTTCTTTCTTTCTTTCTTTCTTTCTTTCTTACTTTCTCTTTCCTCTTTCCTCTTTCCTCTTTCCTTCCTTCCATCCTTCTTGGAAATTTTCTTATGGAAAGAAACTCTCTCTGTTGATGCAGATTAGCACCTGCCTCTAACTTGCAGTCTTAAAGAGCTGTCTGAGATGCTGAAAGATTAAAGGATTTGTCCACTGGTCACACAGCCAGTGCATATTAGCAGCAGAACTTGAAGCCAGATATTTCTGCTTTAAAGGTTGGCTCTCTAAGCTTTATGTTGCCTATCAGCTAGGAAGCATAATGTTTTTGATAAAATTTGCATCAGGAAATACATTAATTCTGTAAGAAATGTACCAGGGAAGTTCAGGCCCAGTTAAGAAATGACATTTGCAACCTATAGGTAGCATGGTGCACTGGAAAGGGTACTCGTTTCAGAGACAAAATTTTTGTTCGAATCTTGCCTTTGTCATTTACTCCTTATATGAGTTTGGGCAATTTACTTTACCCTTTGGGGTTTATAGTTTCTCCATCTGTAAAATGAAGTGATTGGACTAGCTACTCTGATCTAAGCTGTTGAATTTCCAGTTTAATGAACAAGGTACTACATGCATAGGTCCCAAGGTTAAGAGTTAATAGGTCAGGCTTCAATGCCAGTTTTACTAAATAGACACAAATCATGCTCAAAAGTATACAAAAGTTGGCATTTTCTCTATCCTTAAAGAGCTTCTGTTTAAAATGGTAGGACAAAACACATCTTATTTATAAACATATGCTTGTTGGTCATGAGGCTGTCAAGGTAAGAGAATATGGTTGTGACTGGCTTAATGTTATACAGAATTTTAGTGTTGGAGGAAACTTCAGATCATCTGGTTTGACTCCTGTTAAAAACATGAATGTCTTGACATAGAGATGTAACTGGCATTTTTTTTTATTCAGGGTAAGTTGGTTAGGAAGGGAAGTAGAAGCTTTACAATTTTTATTTTTTAAAAGTTTGCCAATTATTCTTGCTAGTTAGATATTAAACTCCGTATATATACATATTATATATATCCCTGGCTACATCTCTGTCTTGACGTCCCTGACAAGTCTAGTTTTCACTAGAATACCTCAAGTTATAACCATATTGCTACTTCCCAAGGTGGCTTATTCCATTAAAAAAATTTTTAAATGCTAGGACATTCTTCCTAAAATTGAACTTAGCATAACTTTTTATCAACTAATGGAAAATCTAGTCAGATTATGTTCTAGAGATGGAAGTTTAGTAGTATCTGAAGGCTAGTACATCTGGGTATGTAAAGGGCAGTGCATATTAAGGATACATACCTGAAAAGGATCTAGTCTTACACACATGGTTTTAAACAAAAGGGAGAAATGTTTCACTTTTATTATGTGTAAACGGAATGAAGACGTGGCCCTTCTCTGTCCTTTCAGAAAATGGTGCTTTGAATTTCCTTTGGGCATTATGTACTATTTTCTAGCTATGCACTTGTAACTGACTAGGTGAACACAGCAATAAACCATCCAGGGGTGGGGGTTTCTATTGCTGTGCAGGGCAGAGAATGGGTAAAAAAGATGGGGGCTTTCATTCACCTGTGACCTTCTGTCTTGTACTTATTTTCTCTTCCATTTTGCAGGAGGTAATTGTAGACTTTCCAGAACAGACATCTAGATGTGTTCCCAAATGGAACCATGTGAACTTCCAAGATTTTCGCAATTTCTCCCTTCATATCTGACAATCTGGCTTTTACTGTGAAGCTACGATATTTAAATTTGAAAAGGATTTTGAGGCTTTACCACTGAGATGAAGCTAGACATGCTTCACATAGAAAAAAAAATTGATGAATTTATATGCTTCATTTATATACCTCCTTTTCACTTGATATATAATTAAAATTTGCTTAGTGAAAATGCAGAAGCAAACCAGAGAGAAAAATGGTGACATCTGCTACTGTCCCTTAAAGTGGGATGCTTTTGAGATTGATCAAAATTAGAGCGTAGGTCAGTGAAAGGGGATCCCGGTCTTTAACAGAAAGGGAGTTGACAAGTGATGAAGTCAGGAATGTGCTGACGTCCCCAGGCTGCATAAAGGGGCAAAGTGTGGGAAGGTCCTAGGAACAGAAAGATGAAGTTGGTGTTGGGTTAATTAATTAGGGTGGGATGCCTGCACATTAAAGGGAGGAAAAGAGCAAGGGGCTTGAGTTGGAGTGGACTGGAGGCTCAAGTAGCACTTACAAAGGATTCTGGAGCCACAGGAAGGATGGGAGAAGTGTTGGGTACAGCTCAAACTGGCTGATGGCCAAAGAAACATGTCAGATATTTGGGAAAACAAGCCACAGCTGCTGCACTTTACAAGCTACACAGCAAGCCTTCCATGGGATATCCCTTGCCCGCCAAGTAGTGGGCTAATCACTCTCTTCCTCAAAGCCACAAGTCACAAATCAAATTTCACTCATGGACCATAAGAGAAAGTAAGGGGATGCTCTTGCCTGATTGTTAATGGGAAGGAGATACATTTCAAAGCATTTCATGAGAGAGAAGTATACTTGAGGTAGAAAATTCGTTATTAATGGACTGAAATTTCTTAGATGTTGCTATGCCAAGCTAATAATGGTAATTTTCAACTCCCCTCACCTCCACCTCCACCCCTACCCTCTTTTTATTCACTACTATCTTGGACTAGTCATACAAAGACAAAAACATAAAGTATATATCAGGAAATATGAAGTAACTGCAAGAGGGTGGGAGGGGATATTAACGACTATAAGGATTAGAGAAGAATCCCTGGGGGAGATGGTGAATAAGCTGTCCTTTGACGAAAACTCGGACTCCTAATGGTGTCTTTGCATAGGGCTCAGTATTGGCAGCAGTGGTATTTTGATAAATATTTAACTTTTGATTCTCTGTAAAAAAAGAAACAGGTACAACATACTATGAAGTTTAATAAGTATTATTAATATTTTCCCCATCACTGTCTTAGGTTGAGACATTAGCAAAACAATAAATCAAGCCCTGATTTGTAGCATTTGCTGATTTCCAAGGTGTACATGCTGACACTGAAAATTTAACAATTAACTCTTATGAGCCCGTATGAGATGGTTCCGCTATAGCCCTGACTGTAAATAAACACCTACGGATTGAGGACCAGGTCTGTTTAGGTAACTTTGAACAGTTCCTAGAAGGAAACCATAGGAAACAAGAAAACATAGAGAAAACTTTGATGGTCGTGGTAAAAATACAATGTCAGGATGTTATTAGTCTTAGTAATAATTTGTCTTCGTTTTCTTCCCTCTTTCCTTCCTTCCTTCCTTCCTTCCTTCCTTCCTTCCTTCCTTCCTTCCTCTCTCCCCTCTTCTTTCTTTCTTGATGCATTCACATATTAAAGATGAGAAAACTCAAGTAAGGTAATCTAAAACGATAACAGAACCAAATGGACTTTATAAATATCCATGATGTTGACTTCTATATGACACTGGTAAAATGATCAGAATCAAGTAACCAAGGTTTATTTCACCCATCTTAGATTTAAGTGGATCTGGCTACTGTGCTGTTCAAGTATAAGCCCAGAGAGATGTGCACCCTCCAGGAGCCTACAAATGTATAGAATGTAGAAGGGAGATTCCTCACCAAGCATGGATGCTCCAAATAAATATTAAGTTGTTAACTCAACATACCATTATTGAGTTTCTCCATCTGTAAAAGTAGGGCTAAGGCACACCCAGTTCACAAGGCTTTTTGAATGTATGTTTAATATTTGTGAAGGACCTTGGAACCAAATTGAAACACTTGAATGTAGTGGAAATTTAATAAATAATTATTGAGTTAAATACATAAAATGTTAGCATATTTGTTTTCTTTTATCATCATAATTTTTTTGTTATTGTTTGGAAAATGTGTTTTTAAAAATCTTAAAAATCTACACAGCCAAACTAACCTTTTAATCAAATTCTAGTATTATTTCAACCAGTAATTGTTTCAATTCAGTTTCCTGGGGCAGGGAGGTAGCATAGCGGATAGAGTGCTGGGGCCTGGAAACAGGAAGACTCATCTTCCTGAGTTAAAATCTGGCTTCAGACACATACTGGCTGTGTGACCCTAGGCAATTCACTTAACCCTGTTTGCCTCAGTTTCCTCATCTGTAAATAAGGTGTAGAAGGAAATGGTAAACCACTTCAGGGTCTTTGCCAAGAAAATCCCAAATGGAGTTGTGAAGAGTCAGATATACTAAATTACAACAATCTTATTTCTGGTGATCTGTTTACCACATTAGTTTTTCTGCTGTCCACTTTATTTCCCATGCCTTCATGTTATTACCGTTGTACTGTAACAACATGCAATAGACCCAGCTTATGCAAACTGGAGGAGAGTAAGCTGAAACAGCCCTTCATGAAATCCAAATGGGACCCGCATCTGTGCAACCTGATAGATCTCCCTGAGTTCATTATTCCAGGTGAGTATTTCCGGCCTTACAAACTTCCAGATCCCCAGTGAAGCAAGAGGATTGCCAAAGAACAGTAAATAGGCAGCTTCTTTTAGCACATCAGGAAACTTCCATCAAGTCACAGATCTATTCTTCTCCCTACGGGTCATACCCAAGTCAATAAAAATTAACTAAACATTTGGAAACACAACCACATAAATGCTAGGACTCTTGCTTTCTCTTTAAACACACACACACACACACACACACACACACACGCACACATACACACACACATACCCATAAGAACGTGCATATTGTAAGCCATTTGTTGAAAACACACATCTTGGCAGGCAACTGATCCACATTTCTTTCTTGTTCCGTTTCTTTATACAGTTCCTTTTAAAAAATCAAACTCTGGCAGACAAATGGAGGTACCATATTAATGGATACTTGAGAACTTGGGCCATTTATACAATACATTTTTCCCTCTTAAACTCTGAAGTCTTAATCCATGATACTGATGGATGGACTAAAATTTTTCAGTTAAAAATCATTTTTGAATCATAAGATTGAATATAAACATGTGAAAGTAACACATTTTAAACAAAAATATATTCCAAGGATTTTTGAAACAGCTGGGAGGGAAAAAAATTACTCTTGGCCTGTGGTTTTATATTCAGATGTTAGCCGATGATGGTTTTAAGGTACAAATAATTTTATGTTGACTCTGTTTTTCAGAGGCTGTTTATAAATAAGTAACATGATGGCTTTCCTTTCAGCCTCACTCTGCTATTGGTCTTCTTGATGTTTCCTTGTGTTTCAATCTCCTCTACATCAAGGACAGGACTGGAAGTTCAAATCAATTGACTTTGCTAACTGCAATAGCTTTACTTAAAAGGTGGGAGTGGGGAAAATACTGAGATGGCAGTTATAGGCAGCTATGCAGTGGCCATGTGGATAGAATGCAGGTTTGGAGTCAGGAAGGCCAGAGTTCAAATCCAACCTCAGGTGCTTACTAGTTGTGTGACCCTGGGCAAGTCACTTAACCCTTTTTCCCTCAGTTTCTTTGTCTGTGAAATGAGCTGGAGAAGGAAATGGCAAACCACTCCAATATTTTTGCCACAAAAACCCCAAATAGCACCATGAAGAGCCATACATGAGTCAGAAAAACAACAAAGTCTGGATTTTCTGTGGATTTAAATTTATCCATATCTCTTATGTCCATCTACACTAAATCCCACAATAGCTCATTGGGGTGTGGAGGTGATTTTGCATTCTCAGACACTCTGCCCACTAAGCTCCGATGAGTCCTACCAGCTGGAAAGGCTTTGAGTCAAAACTTGGAGTCTAGTGATATAAGTCCATAGTTTGAGGAGAGAAGCCGAGAGAGGATCATCACCAAAATGGTAATTTGTTGGGTGACTAATTATTCAAACTCATTATGAGTCTCAAAGTCCGTTTCCTAAAAGTGTAAAAGAATGGTCATTTGCAACAACAAAGGGAGTATCCACAGTGAGAAAATCATAGGCTCCTGAAATACTGAAGCATAGAAACTTAAGAGCTGGGTTTAATGCTTAGTCATAATAGCTCAAATTTATGGTCTAAAAGCACTTTTCTTAAAACAACTCTATTAGGTAAATAGTCCAAGTACTATTGGGAAGTTTGGTGGTGCAGTGGACAGTGTTTCAGACCTGGAGTCAGGAAGACTCCCCTTCCTGAGTTCAAATCTGCCCTCAGACACTTACTAGCTATGTGACACCGGGCACATCACTTAACCCTGTTTGCCTCAGTTTCATCATCTGTAAAATGAACTGGAAAAAGAAATGGCAAAGCACTCCAGTATCTTTGCCAAGAAAACCCCAAATCAGGTCATGAAGAGTCAGGCATGACTAAAAAATGACTGAAGAACAAACAAGTATTGCTACATTCTACAGATGAGGAAACCACAAGGCCCAGTGACCTTTACAAGGATGCACACCTAGTGAGCGACAGCATCATTACGCAAACTCTGGTTTTTGGATTCCAAAGCGGGAGATCTTTCTAGCTTTTTAAATCACAGCTGTTTCTAGAGTACAACTGTGACCTACTGAATAACCAGAAAATGATAAACTGCTGAGCATGCAAATTAGACCTCTGCCATCACTAGAGGGCAAGTTCTGGACCTTGCTAAGAATGACACTCCTGATGTTTTGATTTAGGATTGTAAGATTGCAAAGTCATAAGTTTCAGAGCTGGAAACTTACCTTGTAGCCTCCCTATAGAAGGGAGTGGATTCAAGACGCAGAATCAGACATACTTTTTCAGACAAAGTGGAAATTACTTTTTATTGACTATGAATATTTGTTACAAGGATGTTGTTTTGTTTTTCATTTGAGGATCCATGGGAGGGAGAAAGAGGTTGGGGTAGAGTACCCCTCCAAAAAATAAAAAAGAGAAAGAAAAGAATATCTTTGAAGCATTTTAAAAAAATGTACTGAAGAGAACAGAAGGAAGGTCAGAAAGAATCACAGATAAGCAGCACATCTATTGTTAACTTGTTGAATGTTTTCAACAGAACACCAAGCTATATGTGATATATATTTACAGATCTCCTTTTTTGTTCTATTTTTTTTATGAAAGTGCTCATTTTATTTGATGTTTATAAATTCAGAATATAGGTAAATAAATACATAAATAAGGAAAGAAACTCAGACAAAGAAAGTTAAAGTGACATAGGTGGTAAGTAGTAAGACCAGGTCCAAACTCAAGGCATTTGACTCCCAAGATAGTTCATGTTCCTATTCTATAATTTCCTTCTAGTGGATTTCCTGAGCTTGCTCTACCTTTATCTCTTGCACTGTGAGTCTCTGGATTTCTTGGCTCTGATGTTAGTTCCTATTGTTTGAAGCTTTCTTATAGAACTCCTTGACTCAGATATGACTCCATCCCTGGAAGACCTTCCCCTTGTTGAATGTCCAGTGACTCCTGAATCATTCATGCCATAGCTCCAGACCCTGTCCCTTCTAAACCCTGGGGGGAGAGGCCCAAATTGAACAATTTTGTTTAATTAAATTAAGAATTTCAGATATAATGAAAAATCAAGTTTGCTCATTCCCAAATTCTCTAAGAAAGCAAATACCAGGTTAGAGAGTCAAATTAAAGTATGGGATGACTTAGTTCAAAGTTAATTTAATAATATGAAGGTGTTCATACTGGTAGACACTAATTTCTTACTTCCTATAAAAATCTTTGAATATTCAAGGTAACAAACGTAAAGGGACTGCTTCAGCTTTTGCCCTTTTCTGGACTCTCTCCAGTTTATTCATGTTATTTTAAAACTGGGGGTGCTCAAAAATGAAGAAAATTCCTCCAGGTGAGTTCTGAAGACACAGTGTGTGGGACTATCATTTCCTTATTCCTGAAAGGTAAGCCCCTTTTAATATACCCAAGAAAGTATTTGTTCTTTTGGCTGTCACATCACACTGCTGACTCATGAATCTTGAGGTCAACTTGTATTTCCAGATCTTTTTTGGAATGACTGTAGTCTATCCATAGCTCTGTCATCTTATACCTGTGAAGTTGATTTTTTTTTTTGTACCCAAATGTGAGAGTTTGCATTTGTCTCTGCTGCACTTTTCTGAAACAAAAAAATCAAATCTTCTTGAAAACTTCCCTGTTTTTTTTGGGAAAAAAGCATTTAAGTCTTTCTTCTAGCCAGTATCTCTAGTAAATATTGCTCTTACCACACACCCCTAAAAATTATTCTTTTGGGAAATCACACTCTCATCATCATGTACCAGCAGGAAATCCCTTTCCCTTACCAGTTACATCCTTTTCTTTTAAACGTTCCTCACAATCATATTAGAATTTCATTGGTGAAAAGTTCCTGCATATGACCCTAAGATCACAGCAAATCAGACAAAGCTACTTTTATAATTGAATAATGAATCTACAGATAATTTTATCAATCAACTGGGATAAACAACTGGAGTCCTTGAATACAGTACCTTTTTAATATTATTCTTGGTTTCGTTCTCTTTAATTAATGTTTATTATATTACTATAACATTCATTTATGTGACTGATACTATTAAAGATTTAGATAACGCTCTCCCACCTCCAGTCCTAAATTTCATACTTGCCTAAAATCCAGCCATATTGTAACATGTAGCATATACTGCAGAATTCCATTCATCTTCTGATGTGACCAATTTTATTTTAGAAGGAATTAAATAAGTCTGACATGATATAACTTTTTTTTTGCCATTCCTAATGATTTTGCATTGAGGTAATGTTATGAGATTTGAATTTAGAACTAGATGTTAATGAATAAGATGACACTATTTTTTAACGCATCCTTCACCTGCTCATTTCTATAAGGTCTCCTTTCCTTTACTTCTCTGATACCTTCTTCTTTTCCTTCAACTTTATGAAAATATATACCCATTAAACCTTTTAGCTATTTGTCTTGATCCTCAGAATCAATGACACTTGGATAAGCAATCTTTCATTATGCCTCCTGAAAGAGCATCTTTAACATAGCTGTATGTGATATGTGTTATCTGCTTTTTTAAACTTTCAATTGGTAAAGTTTTAAACCATTTTCAGTCATTTGACAAGGAATATAACCGACATCTGAGGGAAAAACACGCAAGGGATTTTGTTAAGTGAAAACCTGCTGTTGAGGGTTAGAAGGTGATATAATGAGGTATAGTAATTTTAACTTCCCTCAAGTTAAGTCTGCTCAGTGTGTCCTGTTTCAAGTGATCCGATTTGAAAGGTCTACTCTGTGAGTCCTTAAAATAATTTTAATCTTCGATCTGTTGGCAACATTCTTTTCCCTGTGGTTTCTTGAAAATGACATAAGCTTATCTTATCCTAAAATTGTTTCTCCAAGATTGGGTTGAAAAAAATGAAGCCATACCATTCCTCTGCCAAGCTACCTATCCCCCCCTTTTGATAGAATCATCTAATAATATTTATTAAGCACTGCTGAGTACACACCATTGTGTAAGGGACTCCATGCACTTGCCAATGGCGAGAAGCAATTATCTCCTCTTTCCATGAAGAGGTCTGCCCAGTTCTCTGGGGAGAGACACATGTGCATGTACACTCTTTCATCCACAGTGGGTGGTCTGCTGGCTACATTTCTCTAAGTTTTCTCTGAACTGGATTTGTTATGTGACCAATGCACTTCTTGCTGTGTCTGCAAAAGATTCTGTGTTGTGGAGCTCAGTGGATGACTTAATGAGCGATATTAGTTTAGTAGTGTTTGTGACTTTGGGGCTGAACTGCCATGCTGGTATTGGCATGAACTGGAAAAGAATTTATTCCAGCAGTAGCACAGAAGATTTAAATGGCAGAAGAACAGAAGTCATTACATATTGTCACGAATTATAGGTTGTCTTTGAGTATGAATGTGTCTTGGGCTTACAGTTAGGCAGCAAAGATCTTGAGGTCAGAAAACATGCTGTAAATGTCTTTACATCTACCCATGTGGTGTAGAATAGGGCCTGTTACAAAATGAGCACTCAATATGCATATTGATTGATCAGTAAAAGAATAACAGTATTTCATCATTCTACGGCACCTCCCCAAGAAAGGAATTAATGATGGATTTAGAATGAGCTCTAGTGATTGAGAAGAGTGACAAGAAATAGCTTTTCTTGGAGGATAAAAATGTCTTACTTCAATCTATTCCATACATCATATCCAGCTACTTACTGAATACTGCTGTTTCTTCCTTTGAAACATTTCTCTTTATTTGTTACTTGTGTGTATGTTTGTCCTTTGTTGTCGAAGAAGACCATGCCATCAGAGAAATGATGATATGACTTGCACTTGACTTTGTTTTGAGTGAGGGAGGGCTGTGCCAGTCACTAGCCTTACTTCTCCTCCAGAGCCATCTGACTCCAGTGACCAGATATTCATCAGGATGACTGGAGATGACCCAGGATGAGGCAATTGGGGTTAAGTGACTTGCCCAAGGTCACACAGCTAGTGAGTGTCAAGTGTCTGAGGTGAGATTTGAACTCAGGTCCTCCTGACTCCTGCACTGGTGCTCTATCCACTGCACTAACCTAGCTGCCCCATTTGTTACTTGCCTCCTACTCTTGTCCCTACCATTCTAAATCAGACCTTCCTTCATCACTTAATTCCATGATTGCTATAATAGTGTCTTTAAAATTCTTTTTTTAATATAGTTTGCCTTTTATGTCACCTTCATTTACAAATATATCCTTCCATCCTCCTCTTCAGAAAGAGGCATCCCTTGTAACAAAGATGAGAGAGAGAGAGAGAGAGAGAGAAAGAGAGAGAGAGAGAGAGAGAGAGAGAGAGAGAGTAGCCCAGTGAAACTGAACATACTGTCTGAATCTGAATATATAAGACTATAGACTTAGACATGGAAGAGACTTTAGAGGTTTGATATCAAATCCAGTTACATCATTTAACAGATGGGAAAACTGAGATATAATGAGATTAAGTGGTTTGCCCAAGATCACACAAACTAGGAAGTGCCTGAGGTGGAATTTGAACATGTCATGATGGCCCTATTCATTATGCCTTGCTGTTTTTTATATGAAATGCTCCAAACTCAGAGTTCCCTACCTCTACAAAGAAGAGAGGGAGGATCTTAACTGGTCCTGCTGTCTCCAGTTATTCCATCTTATCATTTTTTCCATTGATTATGTATTTGTATTTCTAGATTGTGTCAAGCATAATGTGTGGATAAATACATAGGAGGTGCTTAATAAACACTTATTGACTTCAATACTTCAGTGGACATGTGATTGGTGTAGATACCTTCTTAGTCTATTTGTAGATCCTCTACAAATGAGCTTCCCATTGTTCTTTGGACCCTTTCCTAGATCTGTTTACATTTCCCAGGTACAAGTGCACCACTCTGCTTTTTCATCTGTTACCTCTTATTCTCTCCATTTCCTAGCATACATTTCATAAACAGTCTCCCTTTCCACTTCTTATGCACAGGCCATCATTGGAAATATGTTGCAGCTTCCTTTTTACCCAGTATGTTCTTCCATATTGCCTTTTGGGCCACCTGTGACTTATTCTTTGGTTACTATGGGTCTCAAGATTGATATCCATACAAAGGGAGTGTTACACCATCACCAAGAGAGTGTTAATGTTTAAAAAGTTGAGATTGTTTGTGTATGGGTGTGGATGTGTGGGGAGACAGCTTAGGGTCACTGGAAAACATAACACGGTTTCCCAAATGCAGTCCAGCTTGATCTCCTCCTCTGAGGCCATCTGGTTAGACTGGGCCACATTCTCCAGAGGAAGGCGTGGGGTATATATATGCAAAAATAGTTTGAGAACAGTTTATAGATGTAACCACGGAGCATCAAAGGAATTTTTAACAATTCTCATGTGCTTATTGGTTTATTCACGAGTAATATAGTCAAAAGGGCCTGGGGTCTACTCACCTTAGATTGTCACATTTATAAAGGAAAATGGTTCCCTTTGAATTCCTGAATAGGAAATAGCATAAATCCCAGTATTCAGGTATTAACTCAGATCAGTCTGAGCTCCTGGAAGAACTAATATACTCCTAGTACAACATGGTGACATGTCTTAATTCAGGACTAAAGGGACTAGGGTGGTGGTGGTGAGGGCTACGTCTCAGATTGGCACATATCAGTCACTTAACAAACATCTATTAAAACCTGCTAGGTGCCAGGAACTGCTTGGAAAGGGCTTGGGCTATACATGAAGAAAGGTGAAAACTGAGTCCTTGCCCTTGAGGAGTTCCCATTCAAATGTGGAAGACAACATGCAGTTAGCTACTGACAAACAAGATATATCCACAGTAAATGGTAAGGAATCTCAGAGGGAAGGCACTAGCATTAGGGGGAACTGGGAAAGGCCTCTTGTAGAAGGTTGGATATGAGATGAGTCAGTCTTGAAGGAAGGCATGGGAAATGGGAGATCAAGATGAAGAGGGAATGCATTCCAGCCGTAGGAGACAGCCAGTGAAAAGGAACGGAGTGAGCAGATATAGTATTTTGTTTAAGGAACAGTAAAGAGGCCAGTGTCACTAGATCTTAAAGTACATGAAAGGGAATAAAGTGTAAGAACACTGGAAACATACGAAAGAGTCAAATTGGGTTTTAAATGCCAGAGAATTTTGTATTTGATCCTGGAGGTAACAGGGAACCACCCGAGTTTAGGGAGCAGGGGGCTGGGTGGGGTGTGACATAATCAGACCTGGGGTATAGGAAAATTACTGGCATCTGAGCAGAGTATGAATTGGAATGGGAGGAGACAAGGTGGGGAGACCAACTAGAAGGTTAGTACAATAAAAAGGGACCTGTCAGAGAGATACTGAAGGTAGAAACATCATACCTGAACTCTATCTTTTTTTTAACAATCAAGAAATGATGATTAGATGTTTGCTGTGACTTTGATATTTTCCTGAATTCATATCAGAGGACAGCTAGGTGGCACAGTGGATAGAGTGCTGGGTCTGAAATCATGCAGGTTCATCTTTTCTGAGTTAAAATCTGGCCTGAGATATCAGCTCTGTGACCCTGGGCAAGTCACTTAACTTATGGACCTCAGTTCCTTATCTGTAAAATGAGCTGGAGAAGGAGATGGCAAGCCACTCCAATATTCTGGCCAAGAAAACCCCAAATGGCATCACAAAAGTTTATGCAAGACTGAACAACAACAAGAATTGTATTCTCTTACTCAATTTAGGGCATTGTTAATTGGTTCTCTGAAGTATCTTAGATACATGTAGAAACATGCAGACTTGGTAGAAGAGTTCTTGAACTCTATGCCATAGTAGGAGAGGAGAGGTAACACAAAGTTTAGATAAGAAACTGTCTCTGCTCCATCACCATGTTCTGCAGACAGGAGATGCTTACTAAGTGTCATTTTAGATGGTTACTTAAGCTATCCAATAGAGTTAGGCTGCAACCACACATATCACCAGTAGGTGTCGCAAGGGAATATTCTCTACTCCAGCCTAAAAGTTCTTTCTGGTCTGAATCTCAGGGCACTAAATTCTTTTCCTATTTTGCTCAATCTGTTGTTGTTCAGTCATTTTTCAGTAGTATCCAACTCTCCATGATCCCATTTGGGGTTTTCTCGGCAAAGATCTTGGTGTGTTTTGCCATCTCCTTCTCCAGCTCATTTTATAGATGAGGAAACTGAGGTAAAAAGGATTAAGTAACTTGCACAGAGTCTAGTTAAGCATCTGAGGCTAGACTTGAAAGATTTGGATGCAGGAAGATGAATCTTCCTTTCTTCAGCCAGGCATTCTTTCCTCTGTGCCACTTACTACTCCAAATTCCATATGCCTCGTTTATTTAAAAAAAAATAGGCACTTGTATAAAATATAGAAGTTCTCATCTTAAAGCACATTGTACTTCCTAGCCATGGGAAGAAAACATTGGTTTCAAAAGTCTGATCATTCTGAGCAAATTCCCTCCTTTATAAGTAGCAGCCAGTCTCTTCTCTGAATTTTTTGGTACCCTTAACCAACTGCTTGTTTTGGTCATGTTTGCCAGCACCCATTTATCTACTGCTCATGTTTTTTAAAAGGCCATTTATAGTTAACATGTTATGAATGAGGTGTTTTTTTTTCTTGGCAGCTTTACACGGCTTTTTGATGCTGACAGGGGAAGCCCTGACATTACTAATGATACTTATTTTTGAACTGTGAACAACCAACCAACCCAGTCACATACCCAGCCCCTGGCAAAAACCTCTAACACACACCATCCAACTCACATGGTATCCAAAGGAATGTTGGATAGAAAGATGAAAAGGAAATTGAAGCTTGTATAGCATCTGAAGCACGATTATGGAAGGATGACCAGAAGGAGGAAAATTTAAGGGGCATCAACAGCACCATCCTAAGGTTGATTTCTTCTCTGCTTTCCTTGCCCTGGTGGCAGCTTCAGTATTGATATCTCTCTAGGGACTTTCCTTCCCTTTCAGCACCTTAGAAACCTCCTATTGTCCCCAGGGATATATTTTTCTTCCAGGGTCTAGCCCAAGATGACCCCTCCCTTCCCCCTTATCTCTGCTTTGCTGCCATTTACCCCAGGTGCAGAAATGGGTAGTTATAGTTTTGTGTAGCTGCCACACCAGAATTGAAGAAAGATAAAGGAGCCAAACTTTTGCTTTCTTTCTTTCTTTCTTTTTTTTAATGAAAGAAGACACTATTTGGCTGTACTGTGTGTCCAAGTGTTAACAGGATGAGGAACGCATTCTGTTCGTGTTCTCTTGTAGCCTTGAACTTGAGAATGTTGAAGTTTTTCTCTTTCTTTTTCATTGCATCCCACAGAAAAGGTTATTCCAAATTCACTTGGCAGTAGTCAGACAAGCTATTTCCTAATCCTCAAAATAACTTTCACTTTGAGTGTTTCCCAAATATCTTAAAATACATCCATGAACTACATCTACACTTCACATATTGCATTTTTTGGATAAAAACTAAAACTTAAAGAACTAACAGATGATAAACATATAAATATTACTAACTCAGCTGAAAAGAGAAGAATATTACAGCTCATTGAAAATCACTTCCTTCATGATGAAAGAGAAGAAAGTAGAAAGATCTTCAGGTCTCCAGTCTCTTTTTAATTGTTTCTGTAACTATTAAAATTTTAGAATTAAATTAACAATTCATCAGAGATTTGTTTTTAATTGGAGTTAAAGTATTATAAGTAAGAACACATACTGTAAAAATTTTTGAGTTGAAAATTATTGTCTTAAAAAAACCCACCTTCCATTTTGTGAATGACGAAGATGATTACAAGAAAAATTGCCGTTTTGTGGATATGACAGACACTTGCTAGAGGTCTAATCTCATCAGTTTTTGGAAATTTGGGCAGAAAAGAGATAAGAACCAAGGCTTCCTCATGGTTGAAGGATGGAATGACAGAAATAGAGGTACGCTGTTGTCATCCCCACCCCTTTTAATTTCCCCACTTAATCACCTAAGATGCTCAATCTTCTAAAAATACTGGCTCGTCCCTGGCTTTCCTCTGGGATAGTCCAATCTGGTTCTTTGATAATATGTTCCTCCCTTGTGAGTAACACAGATAGAAACATCTGTCTCTTACACTGTATCCATTTCCTTTTCCCAGCCCTAATTGTAGGCATTCCCCAAGGTACTGTGTGTGGATCTCTCTTCTTCCTTTACCCTTGTTCCCTTGATGATCTCATTCATTCATTCTCATGGCTGTAATGATCAGTTCTAGTGCCAACGGAGTTAGATAGGGAGGGATGTTCCTCTTCTCCCCTCTCAGGGCAGGTCCTTGAGTACATCATCTCCTAGGCAAGCCTGTGACTGAATGAGACTGCCTCATGTTTGTGTCTCCTTTCCTTTGGTATATGGCCTTGTGAAATCTTCAAAGGTTGAAGAACTAGGTCCTCACTGTCAAATTCCCCTTTTACATGTGGAAAACAAAGCACCTACATGTATTTACAAGATGCAAACAGTAGTCTAAACCAACAGGGAAGAAATGTTATGTTTCAATTTACCCAATGGCATTGGGGATAAGTAGAGAAAACAAAGGATTTGCTTTAAAACCAACCATTTTACACAAAGGAACAAAAACATGAAAGTAGGAAGGGGAAAAGGTACGTTCAGGGAACAACATGTAGTCCAATTTGTCTGAGACAAGGTTTGTTTAAGGGAGGAATGGTAGTTAAGATCAGGGATCAGGCTGTGCATTGTCTTGAATGCCAGGATAAGAAGCTTGGACCTCATTCTGCAAGCAAGGAGGATCATGATCTGTTTTTTAAAATCAGAAGAATGATGCAATCAGACAACTTTTAGCAAGATTAATCTGGTGGAGGTGTGTAGGATAATTTAAAGAATGGAGAAAATGAAGGAAGACACACTGTTTAGAAAGCTACCATAATATGACAGGTGTGAGGTGATAAGTTTCTGAGCTAGGCTGTTGTTCATGGAAATGAAAAGGCGATGGTTGACTTTAAGACATCCAGTCCAATCTTTCACTTTACAAAAGAAGAACTTGGTCTTCTGATTCTAAACCTGGAGCTTTTTTCTGGAAACTTGATGTCTCTCAAATTTTTTTATCCTTGATTGATTTGGAAAATGACAGTGTCATCCACAGAAATGAGAAATTCAGGAGACAACTGTTTTGGAGAGAAGATGAACTGACAAAGTTGAGATGGGGAGACCATGTAGTACAATAGAAACAATACCAGTTCTGGATTCAGAGAAACTGGGTTCAAATCTTGCCCCTAATGTTGATTATGATGTAGAAATTGTGAACTTTTAAAAAACTTTCCTGAACTTCAGTTTATCTGTGAAATGATGGGACTGAAATAATTGACACGAAGATCATTCCTGGCTCCAGATCTATGATCTTATAAATTTGGTGGAATTTGAGATACCAGGTAGGTATTCCCAGCAAACAGTTGGAAATTTGGAACTGGGACTTTAGAGAAAGATCATCCAATCTACATGATCACAAGCTTCCAGAAGTAGCTTCCTCAGAAGCTCATACTCCCAGGGATGGGTCATTCTCCATTATTCTTCTTTACTCTAGGTTCTCTAGGTTCTAATATTTTGTCCTGGTTTAATTATCTTTATGCTTTTTCATAGGTTCACTGACTTCAATACTAATAAACTCATGGGACTTTTGAATTGCCATTATACTAATCTATCATAATTTGTTTAGCCATTTCCCTCTTAGTTTCTAGTTTTTGTCTACTATAAATATAGATATTATAAATATTTTTGTATATATAGATTCTTTTCCTCTTTCTTTGATTCTTTGAGGGTGTAGGCTTATAGATTATGATTCTTTGGTGGGTAGTGGTATCACTTCTAATTTTTGGAGGATAGTTCCATATTGCTTTCCAGGATGGTTGCACCAATTCACAGCTCCAACAACAGTATATTAATGTACCTGTTTTCCTACAGCTCCTCTAACATGCATCATCTTTTCTGTAAGAGATTTCCTTGGCTCAGGAAACAGGCTCAGGTTGTTGATATAGATTCTTTTTCTTACTTTTTTTTTTTGGCTAGGAATAAATAGTCCAAGAGAAGCTCCATTTCCCTCTCTGAGGCTTCTGACTGTGGAGTGTCAGTGAACTAATCCTCAGCTGAATCAGGTCTGTGTCCTAACTAATAATTCTTGTGGAATGCCCTTCCTTTACTATGACTAAGTTCAATAAACTTTACTTTTTTCCTACTCAGGAAATCACCTCAGGAATCACCTATAAGAGTCTCATTTTGTTCCAATATTTTACTTAAACTACCAGAGCACCAGCTTGTCAGACTCAGCCCACAATCAGAAGAGTTATCAAGAAACATTTGTTAGATGTCTCCTATGTGTCAGATGGGCAGCTACGTGGCATAGTGAATAGGGTGGCTGTGGAGTCAGGAGGACCTGAGTTGAAATCCAGTCTCAGACACTTACTAGCTTTGTGACCCTGAGCAAGTCACTTAAGCCTGTCTCTGTTTCCTCATCTGTAAAATGAGCTGGAGAAGAAAATGGCAAACTACTCCAGCATCTTCGCCAAGAAAACCCCAAATGGGGTCACGGAGAGTTGGAAACCACTGAAATGATTCAGTAACAAAAACATGTGTCAGATACCGTGCTAAGCACTGGCGTTAGAAAGAAAAGCTAAAACTGTTTCTGCTCCCAAGGAGCTCACAATCTAACGAGGGGAGACAACATGCAAACAACTCTGTACAAACAAGAGATATTCAGATTAAATTGGAGGCAGTCTGAAATAGGAAAGCACTGATATTAAGAGGGACTGGGAAAGGCTTCTTGCAGAAGGAGGGATTTTAACTGAGACTTGAAGGAAGCCAGGAAAGCCAGGAGACAGAGGTGTGGAGGGAGAGAATTCTAGGCATGGGAAATAGCTAATAAAACTGCAGAGTTGGGAGATGGATTATGTTGTTTGGGGAACAGCCAGGAAGCTAGGGTCACCATAGTAATGAAACTGAACATGCTCCACAAAGTATTTAAAATGAGCAATTACTTTTTTTGCTGGCAATTGAGGTTGAGTGACTTGTCCAGGGTCACACAGCTAGTGTCTGAGGATGGGTTATGAACTCAGATCCTCTTGACTCCAGGGCCAGTTCACTGTGCCACCTAGTTGCCCCAAATTACCTTCCTTCCTTCCTTCCTTCCTTTCTTTTTCTTTCTTTCTTCCTTTCATCAGAAGTGTTTTCCAGAAGACCAATTACAACCTGAGCAACAAATGTGGTGGGCCAAAGTTTAGGATGAATCTCAGAGTAGACAAATAGCAGGGTATCACAGTTCAGACTGTCACAAATTTTCTGGAGCATCTTTTGGGAATTCATTGAATTTTAGAAATATTTAAAATATGACTACAATTTGGAAGTTTGATGGAGATTAATTAGACTACAGAAACTGCATTGTTTTGAGCTTCCCAGTGAAAGGTGATCTGTTAAGTATAAATGTAAAGGTTCATTATAAGAAACAAAATTAGTTTCTAAGGTAATTATATATTGCATCCAACAAGTTTCCCCTTCAAAAAGGAGAGCTGACTTATCAAATATTTAATAAATGGCTAGTTGGAATGAAGGTACTTTCTAGAGGTAGCTAGGCAATAATAGTGGGGAGAGTGCTGAAGCTGGAATCAGGAATATCTTAATTCAAATCCTGCTTTAGAAACTTCTTAGTTGTGTAACCTTGGGCAAGTTGCTTTATTCCTTTCAGCCGCAGTTTTCTCATCTGTAAAATGAGTACCTGCCTCCCAGGGCTGTTGAGAGGACTGAATGAGATCACTTATGAACAATACTTTGAAAATCTTAAAACTCTCTATCAACGGTCACTATAGTAAATCCATACTTTCAGAATTTTTATTTAATAATTAAGTATCACCCTTGAGGAAGTGGGACTATTTCTCTAGTTGTTCAATTGTGTTTGACTCTTTGTGGACCATAGCAAACCAATACTATCCATGGAATTTTCTTGGAAAAGATACTGGAATAGTTTGCAATTTCCTTCTGCAGTAGATCAAGGCAAACAGAGGTTAAGTAACTTGCCTAGGGTCACACAGCTTGTAAATGTTTGAGGCCAGATTTAAAACTCAGGTCTTCCTGAGTCCAAGCCCAAAGTTCTATATTTAGCTACCTAGCCGTCTGCTTCTCTAGTACCTCCTTTCTATTTGTTCTGGACATGGAGTAGAATCTAACCCATCTTATCATAGACTTAAAGCAAGAAGATTTAGAGCAGGAAGGGACCCCAGAGTTCAGCAGTTCAACTTCTCCATCCCATAGATGACAAAAGCTGAGGTCCAGAGAGGTTAATTAAGTTGTCTGAAGTCACACAGAGCTAAGAATTTGAACTTAGGTCCTCTGACTCCAAATTCATCTCTCTTTCCCCTCCACCAAACTGCCTCTGGAGTTTGTACCACAGAAGTAATAAACATGGCTTTGAAGTCAAAACAACCATTTTCATTTAGTTCTTCGAGATCCCCACTCACCATCCCAGGGAGGGACCCTGACCAGTATATTTTGTTGGAGGGTTTTATATTCCCGAGTGTGGATGAATGCCGCTTGAGATGGTTTAGTTCCGTAAAGAAGATAGCAAATTTAATGAAGAAACTCAGAAACTGAAAACTGACAAAGAGAGTAAACAAGTTTATCCCCATTTCCTGAAAGGGGAACATGGGAGGGCTTGCCAAGTGGACTGGAAAACTCGCTAACCTCAGACCGTGCCGGAGTGCATGCAGAACGGTATCGAAATTTCAGTTTCTAGGAATTTCGGTCATTTCCTCACATAAAATTGTTAAGTTACAGAAGGTTCTCCTCCCCTTTCTCTTCCCCCCTTTAAAGTAAACAGTCTGGTTCCAAAGCAATACTGCTGACTTTGGGGGAACCATGCGATTTACCTGCCGATGTTGTGTTTTGTGCCCACCCCGACTCATTTTGGGTGCTCAGTCAGGAGCTGTGGCATCTGTTTATTAGTTAAACTGGGCAAATTTCCCTTGGGGAATATTCTTTCTCATGCATCTTCATTGATATAATGGATGCTGGTTTATTTCAGGGCTGCCAAAAAAACCAAGCACCAATAAAAAGAATGTTTTAAAAAACTCCACATTTATCACTTTTTAAAAACATGTTCTGGTAAGCATAGTGGTGGTTTTGCTGGCTCAAGGCTATGCATCTCAAAAGTGTGTTATGATCCTAATTAAATTTGATGTTCTAATTGCTGCTTTAAGTACTCTGAAAGGGCAAGAGGGAGAGCTGAAACATAGCTCTCCATAATCCTTTTTTTAGTTGTTTCTAGTCATTTAAAATATCATTAAAGTCTACCTCTTCTCTAGGATTGATGCCAGTAGCTCTTGATAAATTAATATAGTGTGTCTTAGTGTAGAACTGGAAAATATATAATAAAGATATGAAAAATGACACCTCAGTAAGGAGCAAATTGTCTTCTTTTATTTTCCTTTCTTGAGCATCTAATTATGATGCTCTCATTGACATGGTACAGAAGAAAGAATGCTAAGCTTGGAGTCAGAAGAACTGAATTTGAATCTTGATTAGGAGCCAAATCAGTTAGAGGCAATTAGGCAGGGCAGTGGAGTGTAGATCTGGAGTCAGGAAGACCTGAATTTAAATTCAGCCTCAGACACTAGTTGTGTGACCCTGGGCAGGTCACTTAATCCCTTTCTATTTCAGTTTCTTCCAATATAAAGTGGAGATCCTAGTAGCACCCACTTGCTGGGGTTCTTGAGAAGATTAGATGAGATAATATTTACAAAGAACAAAGTAAGTGCTTCATAAATGCTTACTTTTTTCCTTCTCTCTGGGTCTCAAGTTTCCCAAAAGCAAAATGAATGAACTAGATGAAATATCATGACTTTTCCATTTATGGATCTAGGATCTTGTGAACTGCAGAGGAGGACCTCTAGACTGTAGAGCTGACCAATGATGTCTCTTCTTTGGGTGCATAGATTACCTCTCTTTTTAGAAATTCAAGGAGCTTCCCATCTCTTGGGTATCAGCATAGGACTCAATGAATTCAAGAGATTCAGACATTATTACTCCTGTCTTTCAAATAAAGAAAGTGAACCACTGTGGAAACCTCTGCATAGCTTTGTTTATATGATGTTTGACCTGGTTCTTAACTTTTGCATCCCACCAGCCCTTGCTGCTATGACCACTTAACCCCTACTTGTAGGTTTAGCCATGCCTTAGGTCTGGTTTCAATCTCCATTGGGTTCAGGGAACTCTAAGGGCCATCAAAATGTGGTTTGTTGGAAGGAGCCCTGGACATAGAATCAGAAGACTTGGGTTTACATCCTGACTTTGCTATTACATACCTATGTGATCAGTGAAGAAGAGGCTTACTCTTTCTGGGTCCCTTTCCTTATCTATAGAGTAAAGGCATTAATTAGTCTAAGTAATCACTAAAGTTTATTCCAGCTCTACATGACAAAATTATGACTCAGTATCATCAGCCTTGCTGCTGGTCCATCTCAAATCTTTTAGCCATTAGTGGTGACCCATTCTTGCCTTGTTTCCAGTGATCAAACTCCCTTACCTCCTCTCACTCTCCATTTATGACCTAGTTTTAGCAAACTCCATCATCTCTCTCAGTGCTGTAGTCCCTGCCTTGGTTGCCTGAGAGTCATGGCACAGTGGGTAGAGTGTCACCTTTGGAGTGAGGAATGCCTGAGTTCAGATCTTGACCTAGACACTTACAGTATGTCCCTGGACAAAGCATTTGACCCCTCTGAGCCTCAGTTTCCTCATTTGTAAAAAAGTGATAATATTTATTTCACAAGGCTGTTACAATAAGGGTCAAATGAGAAAAGGTATGTGAAGCACTTTGCAAACCATGTAACTTAGATACAAGCTATTTATCATCATCATCATCATCATCATCATCACTATCATTTGGTTGTCATTATCCCAGTTATTCCAGTTATGCACTTGACCTTAGCATCACCAATTCTCCAAGGTATTAGGGGTCTTTCTCGTTACCCATTTTATTATAGGGAAGTCCTCATTATATTGCTGTCAACCCTCCCTGATACCAACATTCCACCTGCTTAGACCTTTATCTCTTCCCTGCTACCAGCCCTCTGCTGTTGTCATGTTTCTGGCTCCTCACTTCTGTGGTCTATTGTCAGAGACCATGAGGCTGATTGTTGGTCAGTCTAGACCTCCTATTTCACCTACTACCTACTTTATTTGACAGTCTCTATAGACCTGTCCAATTTCCTACTATTACCCACATCTGAGAACTTTCTGGGGTCCTCTTTCTGCTTTTCACACTTTCTAGGTTTGTATATTTTCTGACTATAGCTCTGGTCTGGTCTGTCCCGTTTCAACTAGACCCTTGTCTTGACTTCTAGAAATCTTGTTATAGTTGATTTTAATGGGTTTTAAAAAATGTTATGTTCTGCAGGAAGGGACATGGAATCTTTAAAAGAGGATGGTCTGTGTTACAGAGCAGACCATAAAAGTTGCAGGAGAGCCCCAGCTGTTTGAATTTAAAGATTTAAGTATTAAATGAATTTAAGTATTAAATGCAATATCAACTATTGAAGAGAAAATAGATAGAGAATATTGGAGGAAGGCAGATAGAAAGGAAGAGAAAATGGCTTCTTATCGGAAAAGTTGCCGTGTTCTTTTCTTCCCTGTGACTTCTGCCAAACCCTTATGAAAAAAAAACAACAGAGCTTTGAGAAGACAGGGACTGAAAACTGGGAAAATGCTAGTAGTTAAAAGAGCAAGAGGCTGAATGGACAGTCACTATTGAGAAAGGAAGCTACAAAAGTTGAATCTCCAGTGCTTCAGAGCTCTGCAAAAGGCCAAGGTAAAGGATTGAAATAAGTGAGAGAAAGAGTTAAAAGGTTCTTTGCTGGGTATAAGTAGGGAAAGAGCCCTTTACTTAAAAGTGGCTCAATGGGTCTGCTATAATAAATAAATAAAAAATATTATATTATATTAAAGTATTTTGCTATTATAAAGCTACAAAGAAGAGGGTGCCTGGCACATAGTAGGTATATGGTAAGTCCTTGTTGAATTGATTTGAGAAAAGTACCTCTCTGAGGTGGGAAGGTCCTTTGAGAATAAGGCACTATAGAAAGAGCACTGGGTTTGGACAAAGATGGTCTGAGTCCTGTCTTTATTACTTAGTCCCAGTGGGAATTTGGGAAGAAGTCATTTATTGTCTTTGAATCTGAACTTCCCCAAGCTGTAAAATAAGAGGATTGGATCAGATAATCTCCAAGGCAGGAGTGAGGAACCTGTGACCTCAAGACCACATGTTGCCTTCTAGATTCTCAAATTTGTCCCTTTGACGGAATACAAACTTCACAGTTTGGATTTGTTCCCTTACTAAAAGGATTTGTTCTGTAAAACTTGAAGTCAAGTCAAAAGACCACACCCAAGGACCTAGAAGACTGCATGTGAACTTGAGGCCACAGGTTCCCCACCCCTGTCCTAAGGTTTCTTCTAGTACTAAGGTCTTTGGGAAAAAAAAATAAGGTAGGAAGTAGAAAGTGGATGGCCCTGGTTACCTGATCTTGGTAATTCATTGAGATCAAGCCTGAGAGAAGTATAGACTTTGGGGAAGATGCTCCTTTTGCTCTCCACTCATTCATCGGTTGGCTTATATCTCAAATCTACTGGATATCTGTACTCTTTGGTTCTGGACATGGAACACTTTGAAAACTAAACACAAAAAGTGAACATTTAACTTCAAGGAGAGATACTTAATGAGAACTATTTTCAAGCATATTGACTGACTACATGTTTAGTGAAATCAGATAAATAATGAACATGATATCAAACACATCGACCATGAGTGACGGCAGGGGGAGACGGAGGGAGCAAGCACTTTCAGTGCCTCTTATCTACAGGCATTACACCTATCCAGACTTAGACACTTACTAGCTGCATGACCATGGGCAAGGTACTCAACCTGAGCTAACTAAGGTAACCTTAATGGTAAAATGGAGTTAGTAACAGGGCTCTGAGGATCAAATAAAAGAATATTTTTATAGTTCCTGGCACGTAATAGGTGTCATAGAAATGCTTATTCCCTCTGTTTCCTCTCTCCCTTGAATTGGCCACCTAGTTGCCTCCTGAATTGTTCTATGATGCATGATTTATGCTGCCTCCTTTTACATTTTCATGGAAGATGATTTTCTTTTTAAGGTTCTTTAGCTTCTCAATGGACACTTCAGAACTTTTCCCTTTTGTTTGTGATTGTTTGTAGGTAGACAAGTCTCAGTGATCCTATGTAGGGGCTAGGATGAGGAAGATGCAATGAACTGGGACCAAAATCAGTAGCCATTTGTTTTTCTCATGACACCACAGGAATGATGAAGGAAAGGTTAGCTGTTATAACCTTTCCCTAGGCTGATCTCTGCGAAGCCCTCCAAGCAGCCTGGAGTTCTCTTCTTGCTCAGAGCAAACTTTCTTCTTGGATCCTCACGCTAAATTCCTGCTTTTGGACTGTGGCTTTCCATTAGCCTTCAGTTAAGAAGCAATACAGCTGTAGACACTAGCATTAAAAAAACCCCAGAGAATTCTAAAAGAGGGTCATGTCCTTATTCCAGACAGCAGAGGAGGGGAAGCACTGACTGTATGGGCTAGGTGAGAAGGACCCTGGCCTGGGGGAGTGGTTAGGGTCCAGAGAGTATAGTTAGAGAAGACCATCAAGTCAAGAGTTTCTGAGGATGATCTGAATTGTTCAAATTGAGATGGCTCTTCCATTACTGATGCTTCAGCTTCCTTCACCTGAGAACTCCAGAAGATAATCAAGGAAGGTCTATAAATCTAAGTAAAACTTTAACATCATGATCTTGGAAAACAGAATGTCATCTTGGAATTTATTTCTGTGGAAGAGAATATAAGCTGAAGGTATGAGGCAGCTAACAGCAGATTAATTCTCATAGTAATGTTAACATTTATATACCATACTATGTACCAAGTTTCATGCTAAACACTCTACAACTGTGATCTCATTTGATCCTTACAACCATCCTGGGAGGTAGGTGATATTATTATTTCCATTTTACAGATGAGGAAACTGAGTCAAACAGAAGTTAAGTGACTTGCAAGACAACTCTGAAGAACTTATGGTGAAAAATACTATCCATCTCCAAGAGAAAGAACTGATGGTGTCTGAATACAGACTGAAGTATACTTTTTTTATTTCCTTATTTTTCTTGAGGGTTTTTTTGTTTATTTTTTCACAACATGACTATTATGGATATGTTTTGCATCACTATACATGTATAACCTATATTGAACTACTTGTCTTCTCAAAGGGGTAGGGAAGTGGGGAGGGAGAAAGAGAGAGAATTTGGAATTCAAAGTTTTACAAATGTATATTAGAAATTGTTTTTACATGTACCTGGGGGAAAAAAATTAATTAAGTAAAAAATTTGGTGGGAAAAAAGTTGTGACTTGCCCACACAGCTTCTGAGACTGGATTTGAACTTTGGTCTTTTTGCCTCTAGGTCCAATGCTCTATCCTGAATTCTTATCCAGTTGTAAAGCCAATTTCCCAGTATAGGAATCTACCATTGTGGAAGGACTGAATTATGTAACAATTAATACATGTTTAAATGAAGTTATTTCCTAAGAAAAAAACTAGGCACCTGGGGAAGGTTATTAGGACACATTGTATCTGCTTGTTCTTCTTCTTAAAGTAAGGGGGTCTAGCACATTGGAGAGTGCCATAAATTGACCTAATTTGGAATGACTTACACAGCCAAAATACTCATTTATCTAGACAGTCAACAGCATGGCTTTCTGACCAACAGGAAGTGACCTGGAGCTATGTCGGAGACTAAGAAACATCAGTTTCACTACAGGTGGCATTAAGAAAGCTCGTGGTGAACTGGACTGATTACTTTTTAAAAGTTTCACATTTGGTTCTTCAATCATATTTAGATACTGCTTTCAATATGACTGAATTTCTTTCTGCCTCTGTCCCTTTTTTGCTTGCACATGGTTTAGGCTTCTGTTGCCGGTGTGCTACCAATGAACTCCATGATTGTGAGCAGTCACTGTGCTTTTCTGGGCCCCAACCTCCCCATTTGTAAAATATGGGTTTTGGGCTAGATGATCCTAAGATCCTTCCAACTGTAGTGTTCTATAATTCTAGGAAGTTTGTGTTTTTGATGTCATTTTGTAAGATATGAAAAAACCAACTTCTGAACTCCACATTCAATTATAGAAAGTATTTACTAGGCACCTATTATATCTTCCTCATCATCTATTATTACCATTCCTTTAATGTTAGTCACAGGAATTTACCATTCAATATATCACCCAGGCTGATATTAAATATTTAAAAAAAATTTTTCCTTGGTTACATGTCAAGACAATTTTAAGCATTCATTTTTACAATTGAAGTAATAATAGCACCTACCTCCTAGGATGGTTGTAAGAATCAAATGAGATAATAGTTGTAGAGTGCTTAGCATGAAACTTGGTACATAGTATGATATATAAATGTTAACTATTACTATGAGAATTAATCTACTGTTAGCTGCCTCATACCTTCAGCTTATATTCTCTTCCACAGAAATAAATTCCAAGATGACATTCTGTTTTCCACTAAATTTTGAGTTCCAGATTTTTCTCCCTCTCTCCCTCTCCTCCCCTATTCCTAAAATGGCAGGAATTTTGATATAGTTTATGCATGTGCTATCACATTTCCATATTAGTCACAGTTGCGAAAGAAGGAACAGATCAAAAGAAAAAAAAACACCAAAAAATAAAGTGAAAAAAAAAAGTATGCTTCCATTTGCATTCAGAATCCATTAGTTCTTTATCTAGACGTGGATAGCATTTTTCTTCTTGAGCCCTTTGCATTTGTCTTGGATCATTTTGTTGCTGAGAACTGAGCCATGCATAGCCAATGATCATACAATGTTGCTGATACTGTGTACAATGTTTTTCTGGTTCTGCTAATTTCACTATGCATCAGTCTATACAAGTCTTTCCAGGTTTTTCTGTAATCTGACTCTTCATCGATTCTTATTGCACAATAGTATTTCATTACATGCATATACCAGTTTGTACAGCCATTCCTCAGTTGATGGGTGTCTCTTCAATTTCCAACATTTTACCACCATGGAAAGGACTGCTATAAATATGTTTGCACCTGTATATCCTTTCCCCTTTTTTATGATCTCTTTGGGATACAGATTTGGTACGGGTGTTGCTGGATTAAAGGGTATACACAGTTTGGTTGCCCTTTGATCATAATTCTAAATTGCTTTCTAGAATGATTGGATGAGCTCACGATTCAATCAACAGTGCACCAGTGTCCCAATTTTCCCATATCCTCTACAGTATTTATCATTTTCCCTTTTTGTCATCTTAACCAATCTGCTAGGTATGAGGTAGTACCTAAGAGTGGTTTTAATTTGCATTTCTCAACTAAAAATGATTTACAGGATTTCTTCCTATACATAAGCATAGATAGATAGACAGATAAATAGATAGATAACTAGCTTTGATTTTTTTCATCGTAAAACTGTTATTTCATGTCCTCTGACCATTTATCATTTAGGGAATTGTTTGAATTCTTATAAATTTGACTCAGTTCTTTAAATATTTGAGAAATGAGGTATTTTTCAGAGATAATTGCTGTAAAGATTGTTTTCTAGCTTTCTCTTTTTCTACTCATCTTGATTGCGATGTTTTTTTTTTTGGTACAAAAGCTTTATAACTTAATAAAATTAGAATTATCTGTTTTACATTTTGTAATCTCTTTATCTCTTGTTTGGTCATGAATTCTTCCCCTTCCCATAGGTTTGATAGGTAGATTATTTCTTGCTCTCCCAATTTGCTTTATGATATCACTTTTTATATCTAAATCAGGCCAAAGGTATGTCATATATGTAACTTTTCTAATACTCTATTTACCTCCTTAGTTTCTTTCTTCTTTAGTTTTTTGGTTGGATTTATTGAGTTCTGAGAGGGGACAGTTGAGGTCTCCCACTAGTATAGTTTTGCTATCTATTTCTTCCTGTAATTTCTCCCTCAAGTATTTGGATGCTATACCACTTGGTGCATATATGTTTAGTATTGATATTATTTTATTGTCTGTAGTACTGTTTAGCAAGATGTAGTTTCCTTCCTGATCTCTTTTAAATGAGTTTTTGTTTTTACTTTGTTTGAGATCAGAAGTGCTACCCCTGCTTTTTTTTTTTTACTTTAGCTGAAGCATAATAGATTCTGCTCTAGCCCCTTATCTTTACTCTGTCTTTTTCTCTCTGCTTCAAGTGTGTTTCTTGTAAACAACATAATGTAGGATTCTGGTTTTTGATCCACTTTGCTATCCACTTCCATTTTATGGGAGAGTTCATCCAAATCACATTCACAGTTATGATTACTATGTTTTTCCATCCATCCTATTTTTCTTCCTGTTTGGCCTCTCTTTCCTTTTACCCTTTTCTCCCCAACAGTGTTTTGCTTCTGTCTACACCTCCTCTGGTTTACCTTCCCTTATGTCAGTCCCATTCTTTCCCCATCCCCAATTTACTTGATCTCTTCCCCTTCTCCTTCTCTGTTAGGTAAGACAGATTTCTATATTCAACTGTTTGTGTATATGATTTGAGTAAATATTGATGAAAGTAAGGTTCAAGTGATGCTCATCATCCATCATCCCGTCTTCCCTTCCACTGTAATAGGTCTTTTGTGGCTCTTCAAATGAAATAATTTGCCTCCTTCCACCTCTCCTTTTCTTCTGAACCCAATGTACCTCTTTCTCATCTCTTAATTTTTTTATGTACTTCCCTCAAATTCATGTTATACCCATACACTCTGTCTGTGTGTACTCTTTCTAGCTGCATGATCAGTGATACAATTTTTAAGAATTACAAATATCTTCCCATGTAGGAATTTAAATAGTTAAGCTCTATTGAATGTCTTATGTCTTCTTTTCCCTTTTACCTGTTTATACTTCTCTTGAGTCTTAATATTGGAAGTCAAATTTTTGGTTTAATTCTGATTTTTTCTTTATGAAAACTTAAAATATTTCTATTTTATTGAATGACTATTTTCCCCTTGATATATTATGCTTAATTTTGCTGGGTAAGAGACCCTTGGTTGTAGTTCTATTCCTTTGCCTTTCTGAATATCATGTTTTGTGACCTCTAACCCTTTAATCTTGCAGATGTCAAGTCCCATGTAATACTGATTGCGACACCCTGATATTTGGATTATTTCCTTCTGACCACTTGTATTTTTTCTTTGATTTGATTGTTCTCAAATTTGACTATAATATTTGTTAGAGTTTTTGTTTTGGGATCTCTTTCCTGGGTTGATTGGCAGATTCTTTCAATGCCTATTTTGCCCTCTGTTTTCAGGATATCAGGGCAGTTTTCCTTGATAATTACTTGAAAGATGCTGTCCAGATTCTCCTTTTGAGTAGGTAGTACAGTGATTCTGACATTGTGTCTCCTGGATCTATTTTCTAGGTCGGTTGTTTTTTCCATGAGTATTTTACATTTTTTCCTATTTTTTTTCATTCTTTTGAATTTGTTTGATTGATTCTTGATGTTGCAATGAGTCATTAGTTTCTACTTCCCAATTCTAACTTTTAATGAGTTGTTTTCTCCAGTGGATTTTTGTATCTCCTTTTCTATGTGACCAATTCTACTTTTTAAGCAGTTTTTCAAGCTGTTGACTCTTTTTTCCCACAATCTCTTGCATTACTCTCATTTCTTTTTCCAGTTTTCTTCCACCTCTCTTATATGATTATAAAGCTTCTTTTTGAGTTGTTCTATGAGTTTTTTTATGGACTTGAGATCATGTCCCACTTTTCTTTGGGGTTTTGCCTACAGCTGTTTTGACATTGTTGTCCTCTTCTGAGTTTGTGTCTTCATCTTCCCTGTCATTATAATAATTTACTGTGGTTAGATTCATTTGTTTGTTTGTTGTCTTTCATGCACCTTTTTTTTTGGCCTTTTTATCTTTCTTTTAAATTTGAGTTCTGCTCTTGGCATGGAAGGGGTGCTGTCTCAGGCTTATTGTGTCAGTGATACAGGCCCTCAATATCTACCTGGTGCTGTAATAATGTTGCCTCTGGGGGACCCTCATGTCTGGTGCTGTGCTGAGGGGGTGGACTGGGGGGTAGCTGGCACAGGTGGCGGCTGTAGGGGTCGGGCTGCTTACTTGGTGCTGGGCTGGGGTCCTAAGTGGTGTCTGGCATATGCTGAGGTCAGTAGGGTGTTTCTGCATTTCCCTGTAGCTATGCTGAAACAAGTGGAGGTCTGGCCCCTGGAGGATGCCTGTTTGCCTGGGGCTACACTAAAGCAGGTGACGGATCTAGAAGCTGGAGTCTGCCCATTCCTCTGCTATACAAAGGCACTTGCGGGTGTCCTAGCATTGGTGCTTGCTTGCTTGCTCCATGACACTAGGACTTACAATCTCCCATTGGTTTGCTGATTTGGGGCTTGCTGCTGGCTTGTTGGGATGCATCCTGTCCTGGAATGTGCTCCCTTTTAACTGAGTGAAATGGGCCTTTCTTCTTTTTGCTTGTTTTGCTATTCCAGTATTTGCTTTTGGATGCTATTTTATGGTTGTTTGGAGATGAACGTGGGAGATTTGCAGCAATTTGTGGGTTTCTTCTACATATTGACTCCTGGAAGTCCTTGAGAAAAGACATTGAACTACTTGATTTTTTTCTTTAACTATGATCCGTAGAATGGTGAATGGATAGTTAAAGAGATAGTTATGTGAGAATGAGATTTATATTTCTGGACTATGGCTCAAAATATAAAAATGACAAACTCCTGACCGGATGCAGTGTAAGTGACAGAGATTTCTGAGAACCTCTCTTTGCCTGGTATCTTGGAAATCTAATCAAAAGAGCAGAACAATTAAGGAAGAGAAAAAGTGACTGATATAGAGCCACTAAGTTAAGTAGCATGAAGAGAAGGAATAGGAAGAATTTTAACAGAATTGGTATATTGTTCCGGAGGTAATAGGAAGTTACTGAAATTTAGCATGTGTGTGTGTGTGTGTGTGTGTGTGTGTGTGTGTGTGTGTGTGTGTGTGTCTAATGATAACTGTCTCTAGGGTGGATGGTGAAGAAATATAAGTGATAACTTTATTATATATTTAAAAGAAATAGAAAATTTTACATAATAGATTTGCAGTTTCATGTATAATCATTTTAAAATTATACTATGTTGTGGAAATGTTTGTTTTATTAACAAATTAAATATAAATAACATTTTAAAAAAGGAATGGAAAAAAATAGTCCTGACAATTGACTTTATGTCCATTATCTGAAGACCAGCTCAGCTAAATACAGATAGTTTTTCACAAGGTTGGATTTAGAATTATGAATTTTTTGGCTGCAAGCAACTCACAAAAATAATTACTAAGGCATAGAAAAGTTGTGATCTGAGTAAGTGGAAGAAGTATACACACCAACAAAAATACAAATCCTAGAAGTATATTGTTCAGTCATTTCTGATTCTTTGTGATCCATTTGGGGTATTCTTGACAAAGATCTTGGAGTGATTTGCCATTTCCTTCTCCAACTCATTTTACAGATGAGGAAACTGAGGTATGTACTCACGATTATATTTCATACTATGATGCCACAAAAGATATAAGCATAATATTCTGTGTAGATTAAGTATGTAAAGGTCCTGAATCGATATTTTATAATCTGATATACATATCTCATATATATATATATATATCTCGTGTATATATCTCATATACATAATTGCCTTTAGGAATAGCATCTCTGGATATGGGCAGCAATGTATACCAAATTTGCAATTCTCCAGACTCTTATTGTGAGAAGATCACAGTAAAGTTAGTAACTTTTAACCACTCAGAAAGGTGTAGCTGGAAAATTCTGATTAGCTCTTAAAGGCCTACAGCAGTTATTATCTTTTTGTATAATGTCAAGAAAAAATCTAATGGGAAAAGAATGCCCTATGTACTACAGAAATTTAAATAATGTTTCTATAGGAGAGGCAATGTGATATAGTGCAAAGAGTGATGAACTTTGAGTCAGGAAACCTGAACCTGAAACCTGGTTCTGACACTTATTAGCTATTTGACCCTGGGTAAGTCACTTCATGTCTATGAATCTATTTCCTCATCAGCAGTATGAGGATAATGATATTTTGGCATTACTCTCATAACTTTGAGCCACACTGGCAGACAGAATCACCAGAGGGCAGCTGCTACTTCTTCTCAAGTTTGAGCAGATTCTAAGAGGCTCAGTAGTGTCTTTTTAATGCTATAGCTCATGAGTCCTACCCACGTGCTTCCTTCAGTGATTATTGGTTGCTCCAATCAATTTGCTTTAAGAGGTACATATTTTACTAAGGTAAAATAGTAAAAACTACAAAACATCCCATCTCCATTCCAAATTCAAGGATTATGAAGAATTACAAAATGAGAAGTCAA
>CM053770.1:413992145-414107322 GCA_028658325.1 Potorous gilbertii | reverse complement strand
ATAATATAGTTAATGGCCCAATTCTCCCACTCCCATGTTATTCTCATGTAACAACTGGTTACATGAAAACATCCTCTATTTTGTTTAGTCTAAGCATAGTGTGGTAGACAGAGTCCTGGGCTTAGAGGAAAAAGTTCTGGGTTTGAATTTTATGGGAGGTTTACAAAACACTTTATGCACATTATCTCACTTGACCCTCACAACAGCCTTATAACGTCATGTGATAGCTATTGTAAATCCTATTTTGTAGATGCATAAATTAAATCTGAGGGAGATTAGGTGACTTGCCAATAGTCAGACAGTTTAGTATCAAAAATTGAATTCTTATAACTCCAAGTCTTGAACATTTCCCACTATACAATGTTGCTGCCTAGCCATGTGATGTAGGGTGAATCATTTTTTCCCTCTCTGTGCCTCTATTATCCGTACTGACCTCAACAGAGTGATGCCATTTTGGTCCTCTTCAAGAATGAAGGACAATAACCGTGCCATATTTAATCTGTAGCATAATAGGTTGAATCAGATGACCTCTAAGTTTCTTTTAGATTCTGATAGTGGATTTCTGAAACCTAAATTACAGTGAAGAAAGAGCCAAGATACAAGGAGGAAAGGGTGGGAGTTCTTAAAAAAACCCTTACGAGAATAAAACCCACAGAAGTGCCCTCTATCAACTTGATCATCTCTACTAGAAGTTCAGAATCCTGTGCTGTAAAGTGACATTTTCGTTTTTAATGTGGTTTCTTTCAGGGTACAAGTACTGACTGACTAGAATTCAATGGGACATAATAGGAAACATGTGCTTAAATAAATATTTTGGTTAATTTTCTTTTAAACAGTATAAATAAAAAGACTACAGCTGTGATGACTGGGACAAACAGTAACTAAATCAAAGATACCTTCTACACACTAAAGGCAATGCGGCATAGTACTTTTTTATTACAAATGAGCAGATGTAGAAAGAACAAAGGTTAATGTAGAAGGTTCTTTGAGCAATTATAGTTTATATTGGTAAGGAGGTATAAAATTTCAAATCCTCAGGTCTATAAAATGACAGCTGTATTGATGTAACCTAGGGATTCTAGTAGGTGAAGAAATTATGATTGCCAGAAGGAAGCAATGGAAAAAGTTAATTTAGGCTGTGAACATTTCTTCTCCAGAAGCAAGGAAGGGATTGGCCACAGTATTGCAGGGAAGCATGAAAAAAGTGAAGAAAGCTAATTTAATCATTTTAAAGGAAAACATTTTCTAGTAGTCAGGCAGTCAACAAACATTTATTAAGCACCTACTATTTATGAGGTACTATGCCAAGTGCTAGGGATACAAAGAAAGGTGAAAAAAATTGTTCCTGTTCTTGAGCCTGTATTCTAGTGGAAGAGACAATAAGCAAACAATTATATACATGAAATATAACTGTATATACAATATATGGCATAAGCACATGCATACATACCATAAATGCAAACAGGTATTTATGCTGTATATATAGTAATTATATATGTGCTTGCATGTATATATGTATATTATATAAATATGCCAGCTATTCTTTTTTTCCAAACCACTGATAAAACAGTAAATGTTACCAAGTCAAGCAGATCCCTGAAGCATTCCACAGGAGACCTCCTTCCCAAGGTGACATCAAACTATTAATGACTCAGTTATCTTTCATAAGGACTGGGCTGATGGTTCTGAATTGGTAATCATGGCTGAAAGCAGACCCCTGGAGGCTCATGAGCTATATGGCATTAGAAAACCACCCTTGCCTCTCAGGGCTAATTCTACAATCCTGACGAGGTGTGATAGCCACACTCTGAGATTCATCAGCGCATATGGGTCAGAGAAGAAGAGCGCTTGAATTGGGTCATGTAACTGGATGCAAAAGATGATATAGAGGTATAAGTGACAACATTTGGCAACTGACTGAACTAGGAGAAAATGAGAAATCAAGGAGGACACAAGTCTGCCATACTTTGGTGGATGGTTCCATAAGTTGTGGCCAATGCTGTTTGTGACTAACCCTACTAGATCTATACCTAAAACTTTTGTAGTTTGATATGACCCACTGGAAATTATGCTTTCTTGGCATTTTGGAATTCCAAAGTAATCATCATGCCACAATGAGACATTTAAAGCAGAGCTAAAATTAAGAATTCTTCTATTTAAGAGATATTTATTGGGGACTAGGGTGGAGATTTATAAAACAAACAAAATGGGCCAACCGTTTAGCATAAGGTATTATGATAGGAATCCAAACAGCACCCTATTTAATTCTCCAATCAAATGCTAAGAAGGGACTATCAAATCTAAAAGGGAAAGCTACATATAAAATCTCTAGGTAATGAGAAACCTATGCACCAACCTCTCAAACATATAGGATATTTACAGTTATTGAGACTGTCTGTCTTCTCCTCTCCCTCTACCCCTTCCCAATCCATTTTAGGCCTAAGAATATTGGGATGGCAGTGGGGAAGGTGGTCCCCGAGTGGGGTTACTATAGTGACAGGATCCTGGGATTGACGGACATAGTTACCTGGGCTACGGGAAGGCCAGCAGAGAATATATGCTCCCATGTCAGTACCTTGCAGAAAATCCATGTTTCTCTACCCTAGTTAAGCCAAGTATAGGACAGAAAAATGAAAACCTTCGAAATAGCTATCCTCAAAATGTTACGCGTGTTTCCTTAAAAAGTGTTTTAGCAATGCCAAATTCAAGCACCTGAAATTAAATTGTAGGCAACATCACTAATAAGAATATTTTCTTACTAAAATTGCCAGATAAATTTTTTAAAAAATTATTAAACCAACTTCATTTTAGGTGAACCAATATTAGGGCCTAACTCCTAGGTTTGAATCTGCTCATTGTAGGATTTAATCCAGAAAGAAAGTGAGAAACCAGACTACCAGACTAGAAAACACACTGATCACCATGATAAATTTCAATTCTTCTAAATAGTGTTTTTACACAACCAGAAATGTATCCACATTCTTAGGGATAGAAGGAATGAATTCAGAGTCCTTAAAAGGAGTCTTTAACTTGACTTGAAATAAAAGTGTATACATTAGTTCTCTCATAAAAATTAATTTCCACAGGACCAAAGACCTTTCCCACAGTCCATGTAGGAAAAAAAAGGCAGCCATGGTAATACTCAGGGAGTTGCAAATTCCCTCATGGCATGTGTTAGTGTAGTGGAACAATCGAACCAAGGTTGCCCTTTTAGGCCTTCAGTGATAACAGCCATTTCCTTGAAGCAGCTTTGATGCTTCATTTGTAAAAGTGTACCCCATATAACATAATATGTCTTCAAAGTTACCCCAAATAATCATCTTATTTAGTCACATATAAATTCCAGAAATCCATTTTGGCTTAGTAGTAATGTTAGTAGGAGAATATTGAATTGGCATTTTTCACTCTAGACGTTATAGATAAAGAAGTTATTTGTACATATTGGGCCATCTGACATGTACCACAACCCAGGAAGCACCTAGTCTTGTGCAACCTGGTGTACTCTTAATAAAGGGAAGTCATTGAACTGACCTATCAGACTAAGCAGTACCTTTGGCAACAAATATGAAAAAGATTGGTCCTGCTGCTGGAACATGCAGTGTCTTACTGGGTCAACAGTTCAATATGGCATGGCAAACAAAGAAGCCAACAGGTTGGATTGCAAGGAATCAGGGAGGAGATGGCCTCATAGTACTCTTCTCTTGTCAGCCCCATCCAAACATTGTCTTCAGAGATACCACAGTTCAGGAAGGATGCAGCTAAGCTGGAGAACATCCATAGGAGGGGACCAGGATGATGAAGGGATGTATGATGACGCCATATGATCACTGATTGAAGGAGCTGGGCATGTTTAGCCTAGAGAAAAGAAGATTTATAGTGCACATGATAGTAGTTTTCAAGTATTTTCAAGGCTATTATATGGAACACAGATTAGATTTATTTGGCTTCCCAGAAGATAGATAGATAGAAGGTACAGAGAGGTGGATTTAGACTTGATGTCAGAAGATCCTTTCCAAAAATTAGTACTATATTAAAGTGGAATAGGTTTCTTGGGGAGATAGTGGTTCACCTTCACAGGAAGTCCTCAAGCAAAGCTTATTGATTATGTGACAAGGAGGTTGTAGTGGGTATTCTTGTTATGGGTTAGAGTAGCTACTTCCTAAGGTCCCTTCCAACCCTGAGATTTTGTGATTCTTATGCTCTCCCATAGAGGTAATTGTGTACTCCTGTTCAAAATATACTTATCACAGTACCTCGTCTCACAGCTTATGAGAAAAGGACTTTGTAAGTCTTAAGGCACCATTTGGATGAACCATTGTTACTAGCTAACTTCTCATGTGTATGTTTTGTTTTCTCAAGTAGACTGTAAATTCTTCAAGTATAGGAACTGTCTTAACTTTTGTTAAAGTACTGCCTCCCCCCCCCCACACACATAGTGCTTTTATGTAGCTACTACTCAATAAATAATTGAGAATTGGTGGTTTCTGTTGAATACCATAGGTAACACTAGAATAATCACTAACCACAAACACTTATTTGTCTGCTCTATATTAAAAAAAAGTTTGGACATTGAACCAATATTGTTGTACAATATTCTATAAACTAACTTGGGCTTGTTGGAGAGGTTGCCAACAGTTTTTTAAATACCCCCTTTTTCCAGCTGCATCTAATGCTACATTTACTTCCAGTATTTCAGCATTTCACTCTATTACACCCCAGTGCCAATATATTCAATTGATTACCAGATCTTTTTCCTTTCTATCTTGGTTACATCTCTCTCACTTGATTCTTCTCCACACATGTAGCTACCATCTTATTCAGACCCTTGTCACCTCTTTCCTAGATTATTTCAAAGTTTTTTTTAACTACTCTCTTGGCCTCAGATCTTCCCCATTTATAAATAATGATGCCAAAGTAATTTTCCCCCTTCATAGTTATGACCATATAACTCCAGTGACTTCCTGCTGTCTCTAGGATAAAATATAAACTCCTCCATTTAGTTTTTTAAGTCTTACTCAATTTGTCCTCAGTCTATTTTTTTCCAGCCTCATTGACAATTACTTCCCTTCTGTACTCTGTTATCTAGTGAAATTAGCTTTCTCTCTGTTCTTCACAGAAAACATTACATCTTTTGTGTCTTTGTACTGCGTATCACTTGTGCCTAGGACTCAGTCCCTCCTTCCTTGTGCTTCATGGAGGCAGCTCAGGTACTGTTTTCTGCATGAAGCCTTTCCTGATCCCTAACTGCTAGTATCCTCCTTTGCAAACTACCTTGCATGTATTTATTCATTTTAGATTTATGTTATGTGTATACATATACATATAATCTACATCTACATCTATCTATGTCTGTGTTTCTCTATAGTTATAATCCGTATTTGTTTTTCTTACTAGAACATAAGCTCATCTTGAACAGGGATAGTTTTGTTCTTTGTCCTTATGTCCTCAGCATCCAGATCTGTGCCTGGTCCATAGCAGGTACTTAATAAATACTTGTTAATTGATTGATAATTCAAGTTTTTAAACACCTGGACATTTAAGAACATAGGCTTAAACTTGGAAGGGATCTCAGGGGTCATCTAATACAAATCACCTATTTTGTAGATGAGAACATTCACCAGTTTATAATTATCTCCCACTTTACTGTTTATATCTTATCTACACATAGTTATTTGCATGTTGTCTGCCCAAATAGAATGGGAACTTCTTGGGGTTAAGGACCACTTTTTTGTTGTTTTTGTTTGTTTTGCTTTGCTTTGTATCTCTAGAACTTAGCACAATGCCAGGGACATAAGAGGCATTTTTGGGAAGGATTTTTGTGGAGGAAGAGGAGTAAATTTAAGCCTTGTGTGGCTAAGCAACTTGCCTTACAGAAATAGGAAGGAGTAGAGTCAGGATTTGTATACAGGTCACCTAAATCCAAGTTCCATCCTCTTTCCACTATAGCAAAATTCCTACAATTGTCATTGGTTTTAATTTTAAGTTGAATTAAAAACTGTGAAATACTGAGTAACAGGTCTCCAGATTTTAATTCTACACTGTAAATTCCTACCACTAAATTAGTAAAGAAGGAATAAATTTAGTCATGGAGGTCAACTAAATCATAATTAAACCCTTCAAAGATACATACATGCCTGCATCTGAGAGTAGTTTAACTAATTGGAGGAAAACAATGAAAATAAAAGGTATAATTCTGCTCCACATTAGCACTGAAGCTATGAAGCAGCGATGCCAGGAAACAAGACATTGTTTTTATGACTGACTTTAAGTGGTGATGTTTAAACACTTAACTGTATAAATACACGGATGATATTACAGCAAACACCAGACTCTTTGGAATGCTATAGCTGAAGTTCTTTATAGAGTTCATTCTATTCTGGTTTCTGGCATTTTAGATGCTCAGAAAAATCATAGTGCCTTAGAGAGGGAAGGGCATTAGAAGTCAGCTAGTCTGACCTCCTGCCCTGGGCAGGGATTTCCTCTACAACATTTATCATTAAACCTCCACTTGACACTTCTAGTGATGGAAAGAAGCACCTACTATCTTCCAGGCTCTGTGATAAGTGCTTTACAAATACTATTCATCTGATCCTCACAACAACCCTGGGAGGAAGGTCTTCTTCTTCTTTTTCTTCTTCTTCTCCTTCTCTTTCTCCTCCTTCTCCTCCTCCTTCTTTTCTCCTCCTCCTTATTCTTCTCCTTCTCCTTCTCCATCTTCTCCTCTTTCTCCTCCTCCTCCTTTTCCTTTTTCTCCTCCTCCTCCTTGTCTTCATCTTCTTCTTCTTCTTCTTCTTCTTCTTCTTCATCATCATCATCATCATCATTAAAGATGAGAAAACAGACAAATAAAAATTAAGTGACTTTCCCAGGGTCACATAGCTAGTAAGTGTCTGAAATCAGATTTGAACTCGTCTTCCTGACTCCAGTTCCAAAACTCTTCTATGATGGGAAACTCCTTGTATCTTGATGGGCCACTTTTGGATTATTCCTGTTCTCAGAAAGTTTTCTGATGATGAACCAAAATATTATTACACGTTAAATCTGCCCATTGGATTAACTTTTGCCTTCTGCAGCTATGCAGCATCATAAAAATGTTCACAATAATAAGTATCACTTATATAATACTTTAAGGTTTGTAAAACCCTGTTCATATGCTATCTCGTTTGATGTTCGTAACGTATTTGGGGGATAGGTGCTCTTATTATACCATTTGACAGCTAAAGCAACTGAGACTGAGCAAAGTTAAGTGATTTGCCTGGGATTATTAGGCTTATAAATTCCTGAGGTGGGAATGAAATGCAAGTTTTCTTGGTTCCAAGGTCAGGACTTTCCCACTGTGGCACCTAGATGCCATAAATATACTCTTTCATATGACAGACCTTCAGATATTTGATGATGACTATTGTGTCCTCCCAACTGTTATTTATTCCATGTTAAATATCTCCAATTTTCTTCATTCATTTGCCAAGTGGTTAACATTTTGGTCACTCCTCTACATTTTCTCCAATGTGTCATAGTCCCTCTCAAAATGTAAGAACTGAATGCAATTTTCCAGATGTAGGTTAACAAATACAGAGTGAAGTAGGTCTATTGCCTCCTTTTTTTTTCCCTTTACAATTCTCTTAATGTCATTGCCCTTTACCATGCAGATATGGGGCACTGTTTATTTATGTTGAGTAGGTAGGTTACTTAATATCCTGTATTTTTGTATGTGTGTGTGTGTGTGTGTGTGTGAGAGAGAGAGAGAGAGAGAGTAAACTAGGGGTCTGGCTCATGTGCAGAAAGAGTGACTCAGGTGACTTCTCCATGTGGAGGATCCTCAGGAGCTTCTTCCAAAAGAACCATGATGGTGAGTGAAGACACTGCCTGGAAGAGTCTCAAAAGCATATGCGGTCATTCTGTAACTAATAGAATGGATCCCATTGGATAATCCTGTGATTAGGAAGAACCTTTTCTTGAGGCTGCAGAGCTGGAACCACTGGCATCTTCAAAACATCCAGGGTCGTTGAGTATCTCTCTTTTGTTTGCTCTGTGTGTGTGTATGTGTGTGTGTGTGTGGCGGGGGGGACTTCTCCTCTTGAGGTATCTGATGAGAGATTATGTGGTAAGGGGAAAGTCCTCAGTGCCTTGCTCCCGTTGGAGACCATATGGACTTGAGAAGTGGGCATCTGTTCTTAGCATTTCCATTCATTGTCTTCTATTCTAGTTGCAGGAAGTGTAGTCTCTGATCTGGGATGGGAAGTCATAGAAATCTGGGAGTCTGAATTCAGACTGGGTGTTACAGTCAATGCTGACTACAAAGAGGAGAGGACCTTTCTTTTTTTCTTAAGAAAAATTTGTGAATGTCTTCTTCTTGGTAAACTATGCAAACTTTTGATGATCATGGTTTCACTTTCTAAATGGTTAACCACCAAGCATTTATTAAGTTGTTCCAATTTTTTTTAAACCAGGAATTAACATCAAGATCACTAGTTTATAATTCCTTCCCCTCTTCCTTCCTTCCTTCCTTCCTTCCTTCCTTCCTTCCTTCCATATCCTGATACATCTCCTATTATCCATAATTTCTCAAATATTCATTGATCATACCTACAAGTACTCTGGCATATAATTTGTCTGAGTCTGAAGACTTGAACTAATTTCAAGCAACTTGATGCTCTTTTATCATCTCTTCATCTATTTTGGGTTTCTAAGTTATTAAAACAAAACAAAACAAACTTGTCCCAGTTTCACGTTCATTATCCTTAATAGAAAAAGAAATAAATTAGAAGCAGAGTAGTTTTGCTTTGTCTCTGTTATCTGTCAACATGACTTCATCAGCCAGAATTCCAAACTTCCTGTCACTTCCTGCTTCCCTGTTTTTCTCCATCAAGAACTATGGGCTTAAGTGATTTAAGAGGTTAAGTAATTTACCTAAGGTCAAAGAACTAGTAAATGCAAGAATAAGGACTTGAATCTAGGTTTTCTGGCTTAAAGTTTATTGTTTTATCCACTAAACCTTGCATTTAGAGTCTAGGATACATGTATGACTGACAAATATTGTGTGTCCAGCTAGAGTCTTCCTCTCTATGGTTACCTTCCATCAACTCTGCATATATCTTGTATGTATGTAGTTATATGTCGTGTCCTTCATTAGAACATATACTCCTTGACATTAGGGATGATTTTTCTCTTTCTTTGCATTCTTTATATGTGCTTAACAGTATCTAACACATGATAGGTGCTTAGTAAATGCTTACTGACTGTTTGATTATTATGACGCTAACCATTCCAGACCGCCTGGATATCTCCAACATTCTTTCCTCCCTGCTTTCCTCTCTTGGACTGTCTTTGAGAACCTCTATGCTCCACTCTTCCCAGAAGGAATCCTCATTTTATTTAAAGTCATAGACCCATACTCTCTTCTCAAAGGTAGTATGCTGCTTTTATTTCCACTGCTGCATCCTAAGATTTCTGAGCCTTTCCATATGCCCTACAGCTGAATCATCTATGCATATTGTTTACCTATTAGTGTGTGAACTCTTTGAGAACAGAAACTATTTTCTTTTTCTAATTTTTGCTAAAAACAAGCAAATGATTGCTTTTTCAATCATTCAGTCATTTCCTGTTCTATTATGAACTCTCTATTGACATCAATTATTTCTGCTTCACAAACTGTTTCCTTTTATTGTTCAGAAGTTAGTTTCAAATTGCAACTCCCTTTGTTATTTATTCTGATATGAAATTGATAAGGAAATTATTTACCAGAAGTTCCATTTTAGTAAAAATGAGATTTTTAATAGATATCTAGACAGATGAAGTCCTATATATTGCATCTGTGATAGTTTTGTGATCTGTACTGGAAACTTGGGCAGGTAGGTGACATGGTGAATAGAGTGCTGGATCTGAAGTTAGGAAAATTCATCTTCCTGAGTTCAAATCTGGCCTCCCACATTTATTATCTGGGCAAATCACTTACCCTTGTTTGCCTCAGTTCTTTATCTACAAAATGAGATTGAAAAGGAAATGACAAACCACTCCAGTATCTCTGCCAAGAAAACCCCAAATGGGGTCACGAACAGTCTGGTCTGGAAGCTTATAATATAATCTACACTTCTGCCTTTCTCTCATTTCAACTTTCCCCAAATGTTGGTTATATTGTTTTTCTCCATTATGCTCATGGATTTTCACATTTCATTTTATATGTAGCTTTACTCTGCTGCTCCTTTTAGTAAATGTATTCTTTTAACAAGGTCTATTGTTCCACAATCATATTCCAATCATGAATGACATTCCACTAAGTCTTGGTGATCTACAAGAGATCATATTACCTCCTTTGGTTAAAATTTCAAGTTTATTTCATGAATAACTCCCTCTTTATCAATATACTGAAATTTAAGATCAACATAACTGATAATTTTTTTCACCTTCCAAAATATGCTGTTCCCTGGAAGCTTTTATCATTTAATGCCATTCCAATGGTGAATGAGAAGTATCTACCTTGGGAAGAACATATAATCCATGAATCCATTTCTGAGTTAAAAAGTAAGAAAATCAGCTAAAATAGGGCTTCATTTCCATTGTCACAACTTTAACAACTCAAAAATCAGAACTTATATTTAGTCTACAAATAAGCATTTGTGAAAGACACAATATTTAGTAATACATATCAACATAGACTATTTAACTGTGTTGTTTTTAATGGTTCTATACATCTAAGATAAAAAGTTTACAATATTGTAAAGTCAAATATTTTTCCTCTTGACCTCACACATTTAAGGTATAAGGTCAAATGAGGTAATGTATTTAAGTATGTGTAATTTACATAAATTAATGTATATTTAAGTAATATATTTAAATGTGCTTTGCAAACTGAAATGTTGCATAAATGCTAGCTATTGTTATAGTTGCTATTTCCATTATAGTATTATTGTTACAATTTGAAATGACTTTTTAACTCCTTAAATTTTATTTCCTATAGCTTGGACAATAGGTACAAGGAGGACTTAAAGCACTTCTTAAATATCAGCAATGTATCAGACGCTAAACTAGATATGAGGACAGAAAGAAAAACCGATTAAAACAGTTCTGGACTTCAAGAACTTACATTCTATATGAATGAAAATAACATGTTTGAGAGATAAGGAGAGTGGACTCCAAAGTCTCAATTCCATTACCAATACCAGTATTGATTGTTTTGTTTGTATGATACAATGCAAAGGATTCCTCTAATTTCTATGGCGAAGGGGTTAAGCATTAAGCAAAATCATTTAAATGTTTTATTATTATTATAGTTGTACATTATATTATTATAGCTCTATATTACATATCATAGTTATAATACATATTATTATTGTAGATTTTATTCATTAATAAAAATATTTTTTTTTAAAAATTGTGCTTTCTTCTCTCATCTCAGAAATGATACTATGGAAAGAATGTTTTGTTTGCAGTCAGATGCCCTAAGCTTGTATCTCAGCTTTGCTATTTGCTACCTATGTGATCTTAGACAAGTCACTTATCTTCTCTTAGGCCTCAGTTTCCTAATCTATAAAATGAAAGGGTTGGATTGGATGAAATCTCAGTTCTCTTTCAAGTCTAAATCTGTAGTACTCCATGGAAAGTATGTTTCAGAGTCTTGTTGGAGTTGACCAGGGTTTGCTACTTATCCATGTCTTATTGATGGACTGAACACCTTTTGGGTCTCTAGACCTTGGGTTGGTTACTGATTAGACCACTCTGTCTAGGTGATTCATGTAATAGGCACCCTAGGATTCTATTACAGCAAAAATAAACAAGGTTCACTCTCAGCTAAGGAGAAATGAATATGAAAAAAATGGATTGATATTCAATAGATGCAAACGTCCATCCTATGGATTGATTAAGAACTGACTGACCTCAGCTATAGACAATCCAAAGTTGATGCTTTCCTCTGAACATTTTCCAATATTCACTGGCCATGAATGGATGAGAGAGCTTTAAGAGAGATCCATCTCAAGTTGATGCTCTGTAATAATCTCTAAGTCTCTAGGCTCTGGATGCACCACTAATTAAGATTCTTGAGTCTTATACCATTGAAAGAAGTACCCACATTGATAAGGTCAGAGGGCCATCAAAGAATGAACAGTGCCTAAAACAACATTGTGTGTTCTTTGGGATCTGGTTTCCCAGGTGAGCAAACTCCCTCTACTAATGCAGGTCAGCACCTCATCAGTTATCTTTACCCTTACCTTGCCACTGGACTCTGATAACTCTGGAGGAGAGAGTGAGGTTGATGATTTTGCATAGCTCTGCCTCATTTCAATTCAATTCATGCCCAAGTCAAGACATCATGATGTCGTTGGTCCTCTTTGAAAACTAAGGACAACACAAAAAACTGAGAGTTGCCTGAAGGGTTTAAGTGATTTGCTCAAAATCACAGTTAAGATATGTCAAAGGCAGGATTTCATTCAGTCTTTCTTCCTTCAAGGTCAGTTCTCTATCCATCATACCACATAGTCTCTCTCTATGTAAAGGAGGCAACGAACAAAATGTCTATCGAGCTGACTCTGACACTTTCACATGGTGCTAAGCACTGAAATGCATCATGCCGCCTTTGCTAATTGTTTTCAACTCGATAATAGCAAAAACAATAATGACGATAAAAAACTCACATTTACAAAAAATATGTGTACGCATGAGGAAGAGGGGAAAAGATTAAGTAACTTTGCCCATAGTCACCCTGCTTTTAAGTTCCAGTTAAGATCCGAACCCAGGTCTTCTGACTCCTTGTTCAGTGTTCTTTCCATTTATGATGTTTATCATTGAGAAAAATCTTTTGGAGGAAGCATCTCTCTGACTTCTCTCACTAACTAATGTCCAGTGGCTGCTCTGGTGAATTTAATGATGTTCACATTTGTTAGATGCTTCTATCAGCTAGCCCCAGCGTAGCCACCTCAACAGTCTGCTTTCTTTGTGATCCATGGGAGGCCTTGCTGAAAGCCCTGGCTGAAAAACACTAGACTCAGCACTCTGGTGAAAGAAAACAGAACTTCATTTGAGGGGTGACAAAAACAATTTTTCAGAACTTTATCTTTCCCCTTGGACCTGTGTAGTCTTTCCTATGTCCTCTCTAAGTCCACTGGATCACTGGAAAATGTGGACCCATAATGCCATCTTTGGAAGCTGTGGCTCAGTTCTGCAAGAAATTCATTGGGACATTCTTGTGGTTGGGCAGTAAACAATCACTTTATGTGTGCATTTCAAAGATAAGCAGCTAAATCACAAGAATGCACTTTTTGGTTTCCCTTGCTGGGAAAAAAATTTGAGTCCTTCATAAACAGTTATCTGCCCATACTAAATACATATTAAATCCAGAGGTTGTACTTTGAAAAGTTTCATCAGACAGTAGAATCCTGAAAGCTGGGGTGGAAAACATATGGTAATTTTGTTACAAATTTTCAATGGTTTCTTGGTAGAACTAATAAAATTATTTTGAATATTATGGTTTAATTTAGAATAGACTCATATGCCTAGACTGTTGGTATACTGTGTATGGAAATAATAACAGTTATCACTCATTCAATAAATATATAGGGGGCCCATGTAGTCAGAGAAGTTTTAAGTTTGTTAAAGATTAAAACTTACTAACATTTTTAGTTTATTAAATCTTAAAACCACACTGAGACTTTTGGGTCATGCTTTATATTAAGTGACATTTATGTATGAAACCATATACTAAATGCTGGGGAGAATAAGGAATGAAAAAGATCTAGTGACAGCCTTCAGGGAGCTTATGGTAATGATAACTTGCATCATCATTATCCTATAAAAGTGACTTAGAGTTTTCAATATTACTGATGATAACGGTATTAGGTCTGGAAGGAACCTTTGTGAATGTCAATGCTTATCACATTAGTCTAGAGGTCTGTGGCACATTTGCCCACTTACATCAGAGCTAGACCTCTATCCTACTTCAGTCTTCTTCTCTACCTGTTTATGCTGAACATCAAAGGTAATTTACAAAGGCGTAATTGTATAGAAGCAGTGTGACATATTGTAAAGAGGTCTGGTTTTGAAGTTAGGAAGACCTGACCTTACTTCTGACCATGGGTGAACATAGTGTTTTAACCTTGTTCACACTCTATGGATGCCTTTGGGGGGGAGTTTCTCATTAGAAATTCTCTATACTAATGAAATCATATATCTAATTGAAAATAATCTATATATAGCTCTTAATCATGATATTATAGGCAACTAATAAAGAGAAATGACAACTACATCAATACCACCTTTGTCCTTCCAACCTATACAACCTTCCTTGAGTCCAAGGACCTCAATCCCATTTTCTGTAAGTAAACTCCAAACTAGCAAGCTCAGGGCTGGTGATGAGTTAATGGAGGGGACTCAAGAATTCAAGTCCTTCTGTTGATTTCTATCTCTTTCAAGGTGGTTTGGACTTGACTCTGCTCACAGTGTGATTCAGGTATCATGGGTTTTCTCAAGTAGATTCCAGGTCATTTCTCGTGGAATCATTTATTTGCACCTCTGCCCCCTTTCATATCAGCAAATGTGAGATAAATATGAAGACCTTTTTTTCTTTCTTTCTATAGGACACAAAAGGCCTAGTACTGTTCAAGAAGCTGGAAAGGAAGAACATGAAGCTTCCTCTTGGCCTGGTGCCATTTCCATAAGACTCTACCTCATACTCAGTTCATACCCTTTTTCAGGATGCCCATCTTTTGGTTCCTTCTTTCATTCTTTGGCTGCCTTGTTGAGCAGGATCCATGGCCTTAGTTCATTACCAGGTAGGTTACATATAAATGTGTGTGTGTGTGTGTGTGTGTGTGCAATTAGCCCACAAATGATCATAAGTGTAGTGGATATGCCCAAGTATACCTCCAGAGTTTCTTTCCCTTTGACTATCTCCTGAACAAGGTGGCATTCTCCTTGACTTAGTACCAAATACATCTCTGATAGAGTTTAAAATTTTTTTCTTCTCTCTCTCTCTCTCTCTCTCTCTCTCTCTCTCTCTCTCTCCCTTCCTTCCTTTTTTGCAGCAGAATAAACTCACTTGAGCTATTGAGCTTTGTCTTTAAAAGTAGATGGGGATCCACAAGGAAAAGACAGAAGGGAAACACACAGAAGCTTACACAGAGAGAGGCCTCCTGTGCATTTACTTGGCTTCTCTAGGGAGCCATAAGCAGCTATGACTGGTGCCAGATGGAGATGCAGAAAGAGAGGTGATCCTCCATGAGAAAGAGGAAAGGTATTTGAAACCTCTATGAGATTAAGTTAAAGAGGAGACAGAGATACTCAGCCTTATTCAGATCTGGAGAGAGCTCCATGGAGCATACTATCTATCAATAGAACCCAAAAGGGAAAAGATTGCTATGGCAGGGGACTGAGGAAAAGTCAGGACCTATCCCTTTTTTTTGATACTGTCAATCAAGTGGATTATAAAGATCCAGACAGATGGTGAGGTAGTCCAGAGCATAATATTGCTCAGTATCCACCAGAAAGGGGAGGAGATATGAATGGTATGTATAGAGAAACCATGGGGGTTAAGGCTGAGAAAGTAGGTTGAATCCTAGTCCTAAAGGAGCTTGAGTGCCAGGCTAAGGAGTTTGGACTTAATTGAGCAGATAGCGGGAAGCCACTAAAGTGTTTCAAGTGACAAAGTCAGTGCTATGTTTAAAGAAAATGAAGTCAGTAGCCTCTGATCACACGGAACTAATGTGAAATGTTCAAGGTGTATGAAATCATTTTTTAAAATGTTTAATTAATGTTCTTTTAAAAACTATTGAGGTTACATACTCATGACACTAGATCCCCAGTAACACTGTCCCTGGTATCACAGTACAGTTAGCAAAAGAAATCAACATGTTGGCCATGTCTGATAGTGTGCGCTTCATTCTGTACCTTTACTGGGCCAGCTCTTTGCCGATCTGTAGAAGGCGTAGTTCTCTGTTAGCCTTCTGAAGTTGTAATTGGTCACTGCACTGAGCAGAGTTCTACGTTTCTTTTTTACTTAAAAGTATTTTTTCTCAATTACACATAAAATAGTTTTTAACATTCATTTTTTAAAAATTTGAGTTTCAAATTCTCTTCTTCCTTCCCTCCCTCTCTCTCCCCACTCCGCTACCTTTCAAAGCTGCTTTTCTTTACATTGTATAAATTGTTTTTCTGGCTAAACTTGTTTTTGAGTAACTGAAATGACATTTGACAGGTTCCCTAATAACAGTCCCTTAGCAAATGGCATCACATGGACTGATCTATGCAAGTGTCCTAAATGTGCTTTGAGACATTGTGTGTACCTCTAAAATGAGTGGTGTTAAAAAATAGAATTTAGAAAGATGAAAGAATTTAGAAACATTGAAAGAATGTGCTTATTGCAGGATTTTCCAGATTAAGTACAATTTAAGTTTTTAGTTACTTTAGCAAATATCTTTTGTACTAGTTGGGCAAAGGATTCAAGGGGCAACTAGGTGATATGGTGGAAGGAGTGCCAGGCCTGAAATCAGGAAGACTCATTTTTCTGAGTTCAAATCTGATCTCAGGCACTTACTGTCTGAGTGACCCTGAGCCAATCACTTAACCCTGTTTGCCTCAGTTTCCTCACCTGCACAATGAGCTGGAGAAGGAACTAGCAAACCACTCCAGTATCTTTGCCAGGAACACCCAAATGGGGTCACAAAGAATTGGACATGACTGAACAACAGGCAAAGAATTCAACAGCGCTTAGAAGATATTTTATTACATAAATGCTAGATAGAAAGAAGTTTGTGCTTCTGAGTTTTCAAAATTCTCTTCTCTATACTTAGCCCTTATGAACTGGTCAATGCCTCTCATTTATTTACCCCCTAAACCAGCATTCTCAGAATCTTAAGCTCTTCTCCTTTTCTAGGTCTTCTATTTTTACTAGGAGGGGTTAGGCATCTCTGCTTTTGCTCAGATATTTTGAAGATTTCCAGAATCAGCATCCCATGTACTTCTCCCACTACCACTTATCCACAACAGAGGTAATTTAGCTGTGTGCTTTGAGGGGGAAAAAGGCCTTTGATTGCCCTGCAACCTGGCTGCATTCCAGTTTCCTTGCAGGATGATTAAATGTGCCTTCATCCCCCTCTAAAGTTTAGGAAAGCTTAAATTATTGGCATTATCAGGCTCAGAAAATTTAGGGCCCAGATAATGACAAGCTATTTCTACCTCCAGACAGAACCTACTGCAAAGAGACCTTGCAACAACTGTACAGTAGAGATAGAGATCTAAAACAATAAGTATAATATACACGACTGAAAGGATCTCAGTACACCATTCCTTTCCTCCTATCTCTTGTCACTTCCTCTCCTCCCCTCTGACCTTTCTAAACATCCAGATATTTATTTTCATTTTCATTTAGCCACATGTGGGGCCTTGTAGTTCACTCAGCCCTGCCAGCCACTTTATCCAAGCCAGTCTAGGCCCCCTGAAGAGCATAAGTAAAGATTTTGAGACAGAAGGACTTTAAAAAAAGGGAGACACAAAGAAAGAGCAAAAAATGAGGCTATTTAACTACCAGAGATTATAAAACTAGAGCCCTATAAACTACATGGAGGTATTTGGTTATTATGGTATGAGTCACAGTCGTTACTCATTAGAGTGTGAAAAAAGATGCTGGAGACTGCAGGTTTCTTCTAAGTGCTTGTTTGAAAAACAACCCTCTTTATTTTTTTTTTTTACTCATTTTTAAAAATTTTAGTTGTATTTTATTTTTCCCAATCACATGTCAAGATAAATTTTAGCATTCATTATCCCAAGATTTTGAGTTCCAAATTTTTCTCCTGCCCTTTCCTTCCCTATTCCTAAAATGGTAGGCAATTTGATATAGTTGTACATGTGCTATCACATTTCCATATTTGTCACAGTTGTGAAAGGAGAAACAGATCAAAAGGAAAAAAAAACACACCAAAAAGAATGAAGTAGGTGAAAAAAGTATGCTTCCATCTGCATTGAGTTCATCAGTCCTTTTTCTAGGTGAGGATGGCATTTTCCTTCATGAGTTCTTTCTACTTGTCTTGAATCATTGTGATGCTGAGAAGAGCTGAGTCATTCACAGTTTATCATCACGTAAAGTTGCTGATGCTGTATGCAATGTTTTCCTAGTTCTGTTCATTTTACTTCAAATCAGTTTGTACCAGTCTTTCCATGTGTTCTGAAATCTGCCTGTTTCTCCTTTCTTATTGCACAATAGTATTCCATTGCATTCATATACCACAGCTTGCTCACCCATTCTGCAAATGGGCATCCTCTCAATTTCCAATATTTTGCCAACATGAAAAGGGTTGTTATAAATATTTTTGTATGTATAGGTCCTTTTCCATTTTTTGGGACACTGATTTAGTGCTAGTATTGCTAAATCAAAGGGTATGCCAAGTTTGGTTGCTCTTTGGGGATAGTTCTGTATTGCTCTCCATAATGGTTGGATCAGTTCACAACTCCACCAACAGTGCATCAGTGTTCCAATTTTTCCACATCCTCTCCAACATTTATCATTTTCATTTTTTGTCATATTAGCAAATCTGCTAAGTGTGAGGTGGTACTTCAGGGTGGTTCTGATTTGTGTTTCTCTACTCAAAAAAGATTTAGAGCACTTCTTCCTATGCCTATAGATAGCCTTGATTTATTCATCTGAAAACTGCCTGTTTATAGCCTTTGATCCTTTATCAATTGGAGATTGGCTTGCATTCTCAAAAGCTTGACTTTGTTCTCTATATATTTGAGAAATTTTCCCTTTATCAGCGACACAATTACTTTAAAGATTGTTTTCCAGCTTTCTGGTGTTTTGCGAGTGTAACTAGGGTTTGCCTGTTTGCCTGGGGCTCTTCTGAAACACTTAGTGGTTCTTGGAGCTGGAGTCTCCCTAATGTCTAATGCCCTGGCTGGGATGCTTCCTCTCCAGGACTACATTCCTCTTTTACCCATGAGTGAGATAGAACTTTCTTGTAAACCTTCCAAGTTTCTTGGACTAAAAGATTATTTCAACCTGTCTTTTTGCTGGTTCTACTGTTCCAGAATTTGTTTTGGGGTGCTATTTTGGGGTTGTTTGGAGACAAATATGGGAGAGTGTAATGTTAATTATGCTAATGAGGGTTAAAGATCTTCCCCATCCATTAATGGGCCTGCCCTCTGAGGGAAGCTTGATTAGGAGAGATTTATTCTGTTAATTTCTAATGAGGCCGTGGTTCTCTAGGGTTGTAATGCTCTCTGGATCTGAAAAGTGTATAAAGACTCTGAGGGGAGGTTGTACTTTGGGGCTTACTCATTGGAAGTGCTTGTTTGGCCAGATGAGACGCTGGGCAGCCACTAAGGAGCCCCCTGGCTTTGAAAACCCAGATGTTGGATTGTCAGACAGGTGGAACTGTCTGTCCATGATGTATATATTGCTTATGGTCAGAGAGCTGGAAGTCCTGTCTGTTGATCTTCATTTCTCTGTTTGTATTTTCCCTAAAGTACAGGGTGCTGATTTTCCCCCCTAAATTAAGTGAATGATATATGTGCTTGACTAAAGTAATTGTTTACCCTCAAAAGTTGCTTTCCTTTTAGAAAAGCAGACCTAAGAACATGTACAGCAGGCCTTCCTGTATATGTTGGGGTTACAGAGAGTTACAGCAATTTATTGCTTACTCCACCATCTTAGCTCTCGGACAATAACCCTCCTTTTAAAAATATTTATATATCTTCCAACTCAGATCCTTTCCCACTTGCCTTACCTAGGTAGCCCTTGATTTTGAAGTAAGTGAACTTTTCTCTTGTTAACCCAAAACTCTCTCTTAGTAGCTACCTAGATCTGTAGCCTCATTTAAGGATATAGATGCTGGCTATAAAATACAGGACACCAGCAACAGGGAACTCTTCTTAGACTCAGATTAGAGAATTAGTTTTCCAGTTTCAATCAGAAGTTACAATAATTAGGTCCAGGTGGAGCAAACGTGACTAGTCTCTAAGGGGGTATCTTTTGGGAACCTGGTTAGGGAGAGGCCTTGATGATGGGTTAAAAGTCAATCTCTGCCAATACGTTACTTACTGTCATCTCAATGTTTGTAGGCCCTCTGTTAAGGTCTTTTCAGGCTCAGTGAGAAGCTATCCCTCCCTAATTCCCATGTCTCTGCCTGGTCCTATGCTTTTTAGCTCATCACTTCCAAAATCAACTCCTTGTACCTTTTCTTTCCAACTATTTCTCCATTCTGCTTTGTGCTATGGCCAAACTGGGCTCTAAAGTTCTTCATATCCTCACATCTATCAAAACAATGTCTACGAAATGATGCTTCTCTTTACATTTAAAACTGATTTATCAATTTGGATTGGAAGACAGGGATTAAAGTCTGCTCAGTTATTAAAAGTTTTCTATGCTCAAAAGCTACATGCTGAAGATACAGAAATGGAGAAAAGACAAAGTCCTTGTCCTCAGCTAGGTGATGCAGTGGATAGGGCACTGGACCTGGAGTCAGGAAGACTTAAGCTCAAATAGAGCCTCAGATACTTACTAGCTGTGTAACCATGGGCAAATCACTTAAACTAAGGTTTCCTCATCTGTAAAATGGGGATAATAAATGTACCTATGTCATGGGCTTGCAAGAATCAAACAAAGTAAGGGAGAGAGAGAGAGAGAGAGAGAGAGAGAGAGAGAGAGAGAGAGAGAGAGAGAGAGAGAGATGGAGAGGGAGGGGGAGGGGGAGGGAGAGAGAGGAGAGAGAGAGAGAGAGAGATGTTGTTTTTACAGAAAGAATCAACAAAACTTGGCAGCCAGACGGACGGGAGAATAAACAAGAGTGAAGGGTTAAAGCAGTATAGAAAAGTAGAAGAATTTTCAGAGAACCCTTGTAACTTTACAGCTTTATAATCAGAGAGCATTATCAATGTTTTCTCAGTCCTATGTGTTACATTTAAGCAAGTATCATCATTTTTGTTTCTTTACATTCTATTTATTTTACACTTACAAGATGCAACCATTCATAATAGTAGGAGATAGGATGCTATGCACATGCACATAGTTTGGGTGTAGTAATATTTGCTTTGATTGAACAGCTAAGCCAGACCAACCTTTGACCCTATAGTATAGTTCTTTAGAGAACAGATCATTTGATTATATTTCTTTTTCTCAAAACACCTTTAATAGTACACACTTTTAGGACTTGGGACTTCTTTCGAACTTTTAATCATATCTTTACATGGAGCCCAACACCAGTAGATCATTGTTTAAGCAATATAGTCATATCTTTTATTTTTATATCACTTTCTATTGTAACGTCGTTCTCCCATCCTCTAATTAACAAGCTAGCCTTCATAATGGAGAATATAAACAAGGGGAAAAATAAAACAGTTTAGGCAAATCATCCAACACACCAATGGAGTTGAACAGTATATGCAATATTCACAGTGATCTATTTTAATTCCACTTTTTGTACTCTCTTCCTCCATGTATCTGAATAGAGACTTTTCCCTCTTTCCATACCTTTCCACATGTTCTTGACTTTTGATCTAGGTGTAATGTTTGAATTTCTCCCTGACCAGGAAGACCTTAAAGCCCCATCTACTATAGGAATACTACTATCAAGAGCTAGTCACAATATACATACCTGCATATGTAGGCATGTATGTCTTCATCTTTTTTTGCCGAGGAAGACCGTGCCATCAGAGAAATAATGACATGACTTGCACTTGACTTTTGAGTGAGGGAGGGCTGTGCAGGTCACCAGCCTCATTTCTCCTTCAGAGCCATCTGAATTCAGTGACCACATATTCATCAGGATGACTGGAGATGATCCAGGATGAGGCAATTGGGGTTAAGTGACTTGCCCAAGGTCACACAGCTAGTGAGTGTCAAAGGTCTGAGGTAAGATTTGAACTCAGGTCCTCCTGACTCCTGCACTTACCACCACAAAGAGAAGCACTATCTATCCACTGCACCACCTAGCTGCCCTTATAGGTATAAAACAATTATAACTGAAATTTGCTTTACCCAAAGTAGTTGCCTTGTGATATGACTTAAGGGATTGTTCTACTTCCAAATCTTTCTAATTAATCTTGTTGCAGTGCCTTCAATACTCAGATTATTCAGGCCTTTGGTTTTAAAAATGCAAATGTTAAGTGTACATCTTCAGGAAGTCATTAGCAGACACTAACACCTTAGTTTAGTTTACGAGAATAACCCTAGGGAGGTTAGACTCCCAAAGGAATAGGATTTAGAAAAATTTTAATGAAGGTGGAAGGGAGGGAATGTTCTGAAGCTCAGTAGAGTCTGCGTAGCCATAATCTCTAAGATCCTTTCCTATTCTAAATCAGGTGTTTCTCTATGACCCTGTATGAGGACCTGTGTTCCAATAAAGGGTGGGGGTCCAGAAAAAGACAGATGAAAGGAAAGGAGATGCCTCAAAGAACAATTTCTCTTGTTTTGTAATTTCCCTTAGAAGCAGCCTAATTTGTTAGCAGTGCCAAGTTCATTCTATCTTTGCCCTTATTCCCCCATTAAGGGTTAAACAAGTCACATTAAAAAGAATTTGAGGCTTATAGTTCAGAGCTATGGAAGTCAGACATCACTGTAGTAATCGATTCTCTTCATTTCAACCCACTGTTTTGAAAAGTCACTAGAATACAGGACTTAAGTTCTAGTCTCAGATCTGCCACTTCCCAGCTATGTAACTTTGGGGTACACAATTTATCCTTTTTAGTTTTAGTTTTCTCATCTATTAAAAATGAGCTCAGAATTGAGCAGTAGATCAAGACAGATCACATTTGGGAATTTTAGAGTACTTTGAAGGCTCATAAGTTTCTTGGCAATACAAAAACTCATTCTTTTAACACTGATGTACTTGGAGTGATACTATATCACTACAATTCATCGGAGACCACAATATTAGAAGAATTAAAATGACTAAAAACCCAAAATGAAGTGAAAAGATTCATGGTGGGTTACAAAAAAGCTGGTGTGTGCTTGAAGGATCAGAAAAATCATTAGCAGGAATGTAAGTCAAAGGCTTTTAAAGAACTTCACAAAGTGGCCCCAATTTCTCTTTCCAGAATTTTTGTACATAGCATACTCCCTTTCCCATAATCTGTAGTCTAAACAGGTCCTCATATAGGCTACTCTATCGCCCATCTATGTATGTTTGCACCAACTATCCACCATTCTTTGAATCCTTCCCTCCTCACCTCCATCTCATAGAATTTCTCACTTCCTTCAAGACTTGACTCAAGAACCACCTTCTATACAATGTTCTTCTTGACTCCTTCAGCCCATCTACTAGTGCCCTAACTCTCTATCTTGCACTATTATGTACATAATAATTCTATATGAATGAATATATTCTGAATGTAACAGATATGTTTGGTCCATAAATTCTGCATATAAGAGAAAGTCTCATGTAACAAGAAACTAGCTGATGAGTCTAGTCCCTATGAACATGAGTAGGGTGCCACTGGTTCAGTTCTCCACATGGATGAGTCTGGGTACTCTCCTTCTTCCAAAAAATCATAATGATATGTAATAGAAGTGCCTTGGAGAAACTTTGAAGCATGCATAGACATTCTATAACTGGTTTTGGTCTGTTAACCATCTATCAACTATCAGTCTCTTTGATTAGCTGCAGTTGTGTAACTATAACTGGAGGTACCTTCAAAAGACATTAATCAACCTTGGTTTTGGTCTCTTTCCTTGGCTTTCTTTTATATTAACATTCAAATTCTTTTCTGAATATTTTATTTTCCCCCAATTGCATGTAAAAACAAATTTTAACTTTCATTTTTAAAACTTTGGAGTTCCAAATTCTCTTCCTTCCTCACTCTCCACCACCATCATTGAGAAGGAAGCAATTTGATATAGGTTATACATGTGTAGTCATGCAAAACAGATTTCCATATTAGTCATATAGACAAAAAAAATCTCAAGAAAAATAAAGAAAGCTAAAAAAAAGTATGCTTCAATCTGTTCCTTCTCTGCGGATGGACAGCATTCTCCATCAGAAGTCCTTTAGAGTTGTCTTGGATCACTGAATTTCTAAAAATTTGTCTGACATCTTTTTCTTTTCTTTTTATTGTTATTCTGTTCCAAGTTCTCTTCTTCCTTTCACCCCTCCTTACCTATCGAGAAGGCAAGAAATACAATGGCGATTATACATATGAAGTCATGCAAAACATATTTCACATTAGTCATGTAGAAAAAAGTAAGAAAAAGTGAAAGAAAATATGCTTCAGTCTGCATAGGAATTTATCAGCTCTCTCTTTGGAGGTGGACAGCATTTCATCATGAATCTCTTGGAAACATCATGGACAATATTGCTATTACTATGTTCAATGTTCTTCTAACTCTGCTCACTTCACTTTGCATCAGTTCATATAAGTCTTCCCAGGTTTTATCTGAAAAACCATTCCCTTCATCATTTCTTACAGCACAATAATATTCCATCACAATGACACAATGCAGCTTTTTTAGCCATTCCTCAATTGATGGACATCCCCTCATTTTCAAATTCTTACCACCACAAAGAGAAGCACTATAAATATTTTAGTAATATGTGTTCTTTTCCCTTTTTTTTTGCGGGGTGTGTGTGGGAGCAGGCCTGGGAGGGATATTACTGTGTCAAAGGGTGTACATACTTTTACAGCCCTTTGGGATAGTTCCAAATTGTTCTTCAGAATGGCTAGACCAGTTCACCACCAACAATTGATTGATTAAACTATTGTTTAAATATGATTTAGAGCATTTTTAAAATATGACTACATACAGTTTTGATTTCTTCATTGAAAAACTGCCTGTTCATATCCTTTGAGAATTATCAATTAGGGAATGACTTACATTCATATAAACTTGACAGAAGTTCTTTATATATTTGAGATATGATGCATTTATCTAACTGTCTATAATATTTTTTCTCACAATAATGTTTTCTTTCTAATCTTCCATTGGTTTTATTTGTATAAAAATGCATTGGTTTTATTTGTATAAAATATACGTTGGTTTTATTTGTACAAAATTTTCTAACATAATGTAATTGAAATTATCCATTTTATACATCACAATGCTCTCTGTCTCTTGTTTATTTATAAATTATTTCCTTATCTATAATTCTGATAGGTAATAAGTTCCAAATTCTTCTAATTTTTCTATGACATCTCCATTTATAATCAAGGTCATTTATCCATTTTGAGTTGATCTTGCTAACTGGTGAAAGATGGAAGCATAGAATTTAAGATAAAATGAAACAAGGTGATTTAAAAATTTTATAGGGCTATACAAAGACAAGATTTATATAATATAGCTATTATTATATTTTAAACCTTGAGAAAATATAATTATTTAGACTAACAATTCACTAAATAGTAATCAAACATGACATAATAACACTACTTATTTTTCTTTTGTTGGAGCTCCCAGAATATCAGGCATCTGACTTCAAAACTTCAGGAACTGGTAATTTTGCCATATGAATACTTCCTCCACCAATGCAGATTACAACCTCTCTATGTTTAGTAGATGGTCTTTGAAAGTTGATGTGACCAAAATATATATCTACCCCCTCTAGCCAATCAGGTGAAGGACCTTTTAGAACTTAACTGGGTTGGTCTTTGGATAGCAGACATGGACACCCTATTGTTTTTACTGTTGATTTGTTTCAGTTGCATCTGACTCTTTGTGACCCCATTTGGGGTTTTCTTGGCAAAGATACTGGAGCGATTTGCCATTTCCTTTTCCAGCTCATTTTATAAATGAGGAAACGGAGGCATACAGGGTTAAGTGACTTAGCCAGGATCACACAGTTAGTAATTGTATGAGGCCAGATTTGAAGTCAGAAAAATGTCTTCCCGATTCCAGCAGTGAAACTTTATCCATGACACCACTTATCTGCTTATCTCTATTACAATTTTCCAAAGTTGCTTTGAACTTCTACTCTTTAAGGCTTCTGTCAACTTGCTTTGTGCACTTGGCCACAAATTAGAGAAAGTCTCTAACTCTATGTTGCAAGTCTTTTGTCTCAGTAATTACTTAGTTACTCTTTCCTTTTCATAAATTTGAATTCATGTAACATAAATTAACATTTATGCTTCAAGATAAATTATAATCACTTGTTTATCCTCTCTCGAGAGTGAAAAGACTTACCAACCAATTATTCATATTTAAAATCAAAACAAAAAATCGAAAACTGATTTGTAAAAAGACTTGGTTACTTTCCTGGAGCTCACACAGAAAACAACAGCAGATGAAAACTCAGAACTCACAGCTTTTTGTCAATTATCTGCTTAAACAACTGGAATCATGGTGCCTCCAATTTTTTCTTTTTAAAATAGTTATAGAGCACAGCTAAGTGAAAAACATTCTAGTGGCATGTTGGGATTGATATGGGAAAAGAAGAAGAGACAAAAGTTTTCATTAATTGATTTATATTCCAGTCTTAGGGCTAGAAGGGTTGAAAGGTTATTTTGAAAAGTAGAACTAAATTAGGCCATAAAGGAAAATTATCTTGTTCTCTCTTCAGAGGCAAGGGATTGCAAGTTATTCTTTTCACATTTATTTTTCTCCTAGTTTCCCTTTTATTTTTAGATAAATATGAGTCAGAGGAGGCAGAAGTAATTTTTAGAAATTCTCTCTCTTCCCACTCAACAGACCATATGCTTTATGGGAGCAGACTTTGTCCTTTTTCATATGGTTAGATTGAAAACTGAAAAAAATCAGCTAGTTATAAAATAAAGTCTAGGATTAGATCAGAATTTGGAACACAAAGGCTTCGTTGACAATAAAATGACTAAACAAATACTTGGGTGCATATTGAGGCTGTTCTTCCCTTGACCATTGAGACACTACTGCCATGATTCCATGAAGGTATTTGCATTGTGGGGAAAGTTATGGGAACCATTTTGTTCTCCTAACAACACATTTCACAATTACTGACAAATTTAGTTTCAAAACATGGTTGGCCAGGTGCTTTTCAAAACTCAGTTTATAGAAATTCCATTTGTTTTCCAATAGCAACATTTCACACTTAGACTGCTTCATATTTACCAAATATCAAAATCCTCATAGGAGTCCTATGAGGTAGATAGTACAAGTACTTGTCGTTTTTTAGTAATTTTTTCAGTTGTGTCTGACTCTTTGTGATCTTTGTTGGGGTATTCTTGGCAAAGATACTGGAGTAATTTGCCATTACTTTCTCCAGCTTATTGTACAGATGAGGAAACTGAGGCAAGCAGGATTAAGTGACTTGCCCAGGGTCACTCAGATAGTAAGTATCTAAGGCCAGATTTGAACTCAGGAAGATAAATCTGTTAGATTTTAGGCCCTGCAACTCTCTCCACCACGTCATTTTGCTGCTCTGTACAAATACTACTAGGCCCAGTTTACAAAATGATGAGACCAAGGCTGAGAAAGATAAATGTCTGGTCCCATGGTATGTGGCTAATAGGCAGTCAAATTGAGATTTGAATTCATGTCTTCTATTTTAAGTCTACTATTCTTTATATAATGCTTATATGCATTTGTCTCAGGATCATTGATTTCTAACTTTGCTAGGTCAAGAAAAAAACAAACACCTGATTGCAGAAAAGATGCTATAAATGTCATAAATGGAATACATTCTCAGGAAAATTGAACAAGCATGGAACAAATTGACAGTATTTAGCATCATTTTGATGACATTTACTTGGATAGAATCCAAAGGTTAGTGTTATGGTTAGAATGGGTTCCTCCTTCTTGAAAGTGTTCAAATATGTTGCCGTAGGGATTCCTTTCATGTGTGGATTGGACTAGGGGGTCACTGAGGTTGCTTCTGATTCTCTAATTCTGTGATTTTCCATTTCTGTTCATCACAGCCAACATCCATTAATTTCCAATGATATTTGGCTTTTAGAGAGAACAGAATGGTGTACTCCCTACTCTAGTGGAAGAGTGCTGATCTATGTGTCAGGAGACAGAGTTCTAGTCCCGACTCAGTCACTGATCCACTGTGTGACCTTATATCACTTTTGTTTTCTGGGCCTCAGCTTTGTCATCTGTTAGATCAGGTAATCTCTGTGCCTGTTTTCAACTCAGTATAAGATTTTGCATTCCAATATCTCTGTAGAGCAAAAGAATTAGGTCAAGCTCTTGGAGTATGTTGTAACAATATTTGACTTGGACCATGGCTCTATGCTTCTTTTCCCCCTATCAACAGCCCTCCACTTTATTTCTTCCAGCTACCAGCTGGATTTTTTTTTCCAGCATAAAAATGACTATAGCACTGCAAGATATTATTGAAAAAAGGGATTCACTCCAAAAGTAATCTGAGCCAACAATGTTAGAAATGGAAAGAGCTAGTACATTTTGTCCTGGAAAAATCCCAGAGCTGGCCATTTATACTGCCTACCTAGTGCCCTAGCCACTTGTGACCCCTGGATTTCAAGTGGGAAGGAAAAATTGGTCATTTTTACATGTTTCTAACAACATGATTGACAGTTTCTGGGCATCTTTAAATATCATTCCCTTCAAAATGTAGATGATGGTTACACTGTTATGCTATAGTTTGTGGCTTGTGCAAGTAATTTAGTAAAAACTTTGGATTTCTCTTGTGTGCGTATTGGTTGAAATGATTGGAATACTTCTGTGTTTACATACACTTTTCACAGCTAGAAGTGACTAATCATACAATACCTTTTATTTCAAGGATTCAGAGATTTCACTGACGTAAGTACTCCCTTCACCATCACAAATTGAAACTCTTCCTCCCCTTAGAATGGTCATTATAAACTGCTATTGTTGAAAAAATATCATCACTACATCGCCAACTTTCTGGGGCTAAGAATCATACTCTTATTTTAATGCAGTCCAAAGTAAAAATACCAAACTCGTGTAGTAGCTTGTTCTAATTCCTTTCTGGTAGCTGGATATTATTTTGTGCGTTGACTGAGAATTCAAAAATCAAAAGCAAAAGCTGAAGATGATAAAATCTAGACAGAGATCATCTCAAGTTACCTTTCAGTCACCGGATAGACGAGAAGCGGTCCACATAATGTTTTTCCTAGTTTGTGTCACAATTATTAACACAATATCACACAGTATTACAGTCCATAATAATTCCTGGCCACTGTTTCCATGTAGGAAATCCAGTAAGAACTAAAAGTCTTTTACCTATACAGGTAAACTTCTAGGAAGTGCCAATCTGTCTAGACCAATGAATGTGGAACTGGAAATACAAGACCTCACTTTTCAGTTTACTAGCTGGGTGACCTTCAGCATGAATCTTAACTTCTCTGAGCTAAAGTTTTCTCTTCTATAAACTGAGGATAATAAACTTGAAGTTTCTGTTTCCCGGAGAGCTTACACAGAGGGAACCCAGGACTCCTGAGGACCACAACTGCTTTGTTTGCAATGAGACTTTCAGACTTGATGTCAGGGGATCTAAGTTTGGATCCTGGCTTCAACGCTTAGTAGATTGCTACTGTCGTTGATCTTCCATTCTTGAAAAGGGCTGGTGACATCCGGATGATACATATATCACATGTATGATTTTGGGCAATGGTGTTAACTTCTGTGGACTTTATTTTCCTCATCTTTAAAATGAGGACGAGGAGATCTCTTTTATTATTTCCAACATTTAATTCTATGATGTTAGGATGATCCCTTTTCACTGTGAGGGAGACACGTTAAAAATAATAAAGTACTATGTAAGTGTGAATGATTATCAGAATTAGTTTTATCTTCTTAGTTGTCTAGTAGATTGAGACTAACCTTCAGGTCCCTTGGTTCGATGAGCCACCAGTTTTTCGGTGGGCACCATTTCACTCTTTCTAGGCCAGATACTTTGGGAGAAAATTTGTACATCCAAGGAGTTTTCTAGAGGGAGGAGTAGGAACTTTTTTGAAGAAAAAATTTAATCAAGCAAATATGTATTAAACGTTTATTAGATGCAAGATAGTGTTTTAGGGGCTGGGGGCACAGATACAAACATAAGAGTACAGATGATTTGGAGAGGCAGTGACTTATAACAGCTGGGGGATCAGAAGTGGTCTAGTGTGGGAGGAGCCCCTGAGCAGTGCTTTGAAGGAAGCTAGGGATTCTAAGGGTGGAGGTGAACATAAAACATTAGATAAATGGAAGGCATTATGACAAAGCACAGTTGCAGCAGTTATCTAGTCTGTAACACAACTTTTTATTTCTTTCTCTGGCATTCCTTTAAAATACTTTTCTTTTTTTATTGAAACTTCTTTGTTTTGGTGTCATATATATACACACACACACACACACATATATATATATATATATATATATATATATATATATATATATATATCATTCCTTTTTTATTTTAAAGGATTAACAAAGAAAACAAAAGAAACAAAGGAAGGGAGAAAGAAAGAAAGGAAAAAAGGAAGAGAGAAAGTCATTATGCATGTTATGGGTTCAAATTTGACCTCAGACACTTACGAGCCGTGTGACACTGGGCAAATCACTTAACCCGGTTTACTTCAATTTTCTCATCTGTAAAATGAACCAGAAAAGGAAAAGACAAACCAATTCTATATTTTCGCCAAGGAAACCCCAAACGGGGAAACCAAGAGTTGGACATGACTGCAACAACTGAACAACAACCAGAACTCAAGCCACTGAGAGCATCTAAATAGCATTCCATGTCCACAGTCCCCAGCATTTACAATGAAGGGAGAAAGGGGAATTTTTTCAATCCTTCTTTGGGGTCACATTCCACAACACATTTTTTAGTATGATAGTGTGCTTTGAAACTGCTCACACTTTACAAAACTTAGACCGTAAGACTCAACTGTCTTCCTAAGTATGTCCCCCAAAGAAATCAGTGGAAAGTGAGAAGCATCCTATCAGGCAATATATCATAACAAGCACAATTTAAAGCTAGAAAAATAATCACTCCATTTCTTTGTTCTTTCACAGGAGTAGATTAGACACCTCTCTCTCTCTCTCTCTCTCTCTCTCTCTCTCTCTCTCTCTCTCTCTCTCTCTCTTCCTCTCTCTCTCTCTTCTCTCTCTTCTTCTTCCTCTCCTCCCCTCCCTCTTTCCTCTCTCCCTCCTCTCTCTCTCTCTCTCTCTCTCTCTCCAAACAAAAATCAAGAAGAAGGTTTTATGGGAAGCCCAGAACAAAAAAACCTTTAGTCCAAAAAAATCTTTGTACTAAAATCAGAATCTTATGAGCAGCCCTGTCTAAGCAATGACACATATCAGCAGTATTTGTAACCGAAAGAACAATGTGATAAATTTTAATCACTTGGGACTCCAGCTTTGTGGGAAGTGCCTAATACAGAGACATCATTTATAGGTTTCCAGTGATGACCTATGTCTAAAAGACATTTTAATGATAACTAGAGAAAGTAGGGAGATTGTCTTCCCAGAGTGTTGAAGTTCCTGCTTGCTGTCATCTCGGCTTCTAGTAAAGACCAGAGCTTTTCAAAGGTACTTACTTCAGCGTGCAAGCCTGAAGGGATGGAACTATCTTAGATAAAACATGCCAGAGACGTACACTCCTCAGGATTTCCTGTGGGAGTCTGACCAAAATGCAGCAATATTAATAAATATAAATTCTGGAACATGACTCTTGACCAGAAAGTATGTCAAGAAATGGACTCTTGAATTTTTCTAACCTTGTTAGTTTCCTTGGGTAGTTCAACTATTTTGATGCAGCTGGTCACGTTTTCAGACCTCCCCATGGGAACAATTGCTTTAAATTACATTAAAAGTTCAGAAGCTTGTATAGACATGACAGAGCAAGGAGTATAACTTCATAGATGTTCTAAATCTTTGACTGAATGCGGGGTCTCTGAGAGTCCTGTGTCCCTTGCCCTTGAAAATATTTTGAAAAAATACATGTGACTGTGAAGTATCTCATTGCCAAACTAGGCAATTGTCTTTTCTCTATTCTCATTTTTTTTTGTCTTTACTGGATTTTTTTAGTAGGGGGAATGGGGAGGCTTGGAAAGAAAGACAAAGGTTTTCAACTTAAAAAGCACGCCACTTAAAATAATGAATGAATGAATGAAAAAATATTAAACTTTATTTGCCAAGCACTTTGTAAATCTTGGGGATATAAATTTGAAAGCAACTCCTAATCCCAAAGAGCTTACATTCTAAGAGGGGTGGAAACAACACAAGAAGGGGAGTCATGGCCAAGAGGCACCTTAGTTCAGAAAGTAACAGGGATAGTGAGGGTGGGTGGGGCCACAAAATCATAGACTGACATGCCCATTTCAGGGGTCATGTCAGAATTGATTTGCTCATGGTTCGTGATTCCAGATCTAGGTGGGGTGCGGTGGCCTGGGGAGAAGAAGAGTAAATTTGGTGGCAAATATGATTTGGGAGGAGGAAATGCCAATGGACTAGGGAGTTACTTGGAGTGAGGAGAATCTAATCTATTTCTGACTTTACCAGCCCTGTGAATCTGAAAAAAGTCACTTAATGTCACTGAGCCTCAGTATACTAATCTGTAAAATGAGTATAATCAATCAATAAACATGCATTGGTTCCCTACTGTGTGCCAGGCCTCTCCCTCACAGGAGTATTGTGAGGGAGAATGAAATAGTTGCTTGCAAACATTCAAACTCTTTATTTATTAGCTACTGTTAACTATTATTTCTGAACTTACTGAACATATTTCTTGCTATTTTCAGTTTAAATGCAGTGAGATATTCTGATCTTAGAGCTTCCCAGAAGGCAGAAATCTTGAAGACTTGTCATCCATGGCCTTGTACTACTTTCATACTCTCTTGAACTCATCTTTCAAAATACAGGCAGATTTCCTATTTCTAATTGCCTTCTTTTCTCACTTCTAATGGACAGATATCTGGCCACTAACAAGGAGTGGGGATAAACTGAATCCGAACTCTTGTTGGTATCATTTCAGTCTGCTTCAAATGCCACTTATCCCAAGGGACTGCAATTTTTTTTCCTATTGGAGTTAAGGAAGCCATTAACACTACAAGGTTCTTGGGTACACAGTTTTGTTTTTTGTTTTTCAGCATCTATGACAAGTTTAAGGCCAAATCTTTTCTCCTCCTAGAAAATTTGGCCTAAACACCTAATCACTAATGAGAATGATCACTATAAATTCAGATATTTAATCTATTAAGTTAATAGATTATGGAAATCAAGAGGAGCTAAATAGCAAATATTGGAGGAATTTATATGATATATTGAATATGTTTGATTGAAGAAGAGATTTGAAACTTTTTATAGTAAAATCTATAAGATTTTAGAGTTGTTATCTTACCATAATTTTCCATTTCCTTCTGCTTTTTGTATTCCTAAATTTTTTTAGTGAAAGGCAGCATGGTATAATGGATAGGAGGTAAGCCTGCAAATCGAACTCCAGGCCGATCCTTTAACCTCTCAGTGCCCCAGATAATTCTTCTATAGGACAAGTGCCAATCAGCTTTAGTAGAGAGGGGATTTCTCTATGCTAATGAAATTACAGAACTGTGACCAAAATCAGTAGTTTTCTTTTTTTGTTTGTCCTCCTATTTTTGTGTTTTTTAATACTATTTTTTCCCCAATTACATGTAAATTCAATTTTAGCATTCATTTAAAAAAATGTGGATTTCAAATTTTCTTCCTCCCTTCCTTAGTTACCCCTTCCCTAAGATGGTAAACAATTTGATATATGTTGCCTCTGTGCTTTCACATAAAACATATTATCTTATTAATTATGTTGTGAAAGAAGAAATAGACCAAAACAAATAAAAAAACACATGAAAAAAAGTGAAAATAGTATACTTTGATCTACATTCAGACTGCATTAATTCTGTCTCTGGATGTGGATAGAATTTTTAATCATGAGACCTTTGGAATTACCTTGCATCATTGTACTGCTGAGAATAGGTATTGCTGTTACTGTGAATAATGTTCTCCTAGATCTGCTCACTTTACTTTGCATTGGTTCATCGAAGTCTTTCCAAAAAACTAGAAGTTTTTAGTAACATTCCATTTGGGGGAGAATTTTTGAATTTTAATTTTATAATTAAATTAGACTATAGTGTGCCATAATCAATGAAATATGTTATTTGCTAAACAAGACTATGGCACTACTCAATATTTCCCTCAGTTATATTATGCCTTTCCCAGAGAGAGTGTAAAGGCCATTCAAAGGCATTTTGCCACTTACCTTTTTTTTTTTTATCGCATCTGAGGCTCCCTCTTAGGGTAACTGGGTAGTACAGTGGGTACAGTACTGGGCCTGAAGTCAGGAAGACTCATCTTCCTTAAAGCTCAAATTTGGCCTTATTAGCTTATTAACTATGTGACCCTGGACAAGTCACTTAATCCTGTTTGTCTAAGTCTCCTCATCTGTAAAATGAGCTGGAGAAGGAAATGTCAAACCACTCCAGTATCTTTGCCAACAAAACCTCAAATGGAGTCATGAAGATTCAGACACAGCTGAAACAACTATACAACAACAAATTTACTAAGCACTTTGTAAATCCTGGGGATACAAATTCAAATTGTTTACCATCTTAGGGAAGGGGTAATTACGGAAGGGAGGAAGAAAATTTGAAATCCACATTTTTTAAATCAATGTTAAAATTGAATTTGCATGTAATTGGAAAAAACAAAATAGTCATATTGGTGAAAATTCAATGACTAGAACTGATACTAGACTCTCTACAATTAAGCAAAACTTTCCTGATCTCATGAAAATCTACGACTGATGTAGAGTTGATGTTCCTAGTTAATGCTGCTCCTGAGACTTTGGTAACATTTGTGGCAGTGACACTGGTAAAAAACTTGAAATTGTTGGGATGAATTGGGACAGCTTTACTGTAGCTCTTACAATTAAACTTTGAAATCACAGCATTTTAGAGCTGGAAGGGATTGGAGGTACCATCTTCCAATCCAACTTTCATTGTGAGGGAAAATGTTGCTTTTTACAGGATGTATCTCTGTCACCCAAGAACTCACTTGGATTCATGGAATATGGCAGGAGGGAATCAGTTTAACACCTTCATTTTATAGATGAGGAAAGGCCTAGAGACTTGAAATAGCTTACCTAAAGAAAGTTACCCAATGGAATTGTTTCTTGACATCTGGAGTTTTCCCATTATACTTCACTACCTCTTCAAATGTTGGTAATGATACCAATTTGTCACCCACTTGAAATATCCACAATGTGTTTTCCTTTTCTCTCTGTCTCTCAGCTTCTCTTGATATCTCTTTGTTTCTATCTCCTGACCTCTGTATTTCTCTGCATCTACATCTATGTCTATCCTTTCTCTCTTTCTCTTTGTTTCTGTCTTTCTCAAAGGAAGCATTGTCTAAAGTTCGTAACATCATCAACTTAAAGTTGAAAGGGATCTTACAAATCCAATTCTCTTATTTTAAAGTTGAGTAAACTCAAGGCAAGAGAAATAAAGTCTAGCACCAGTAATAGGTAACAATACTGGTACTAGGATTCCTGTTTTCTGATCAGTGATACTTTTCTCATTGTCAATCCAGTAGTATTTATTAAGATTCTATTATGCGGCAGTCACTGCTGGGGATAGAAAGTAAAAAAAAAAAAAGCTTAAGGGGAGGTAATGTTTACATTTCTCCTGTGTAGATGTAGATTTGTAATTCACTTGAAAAAGCCTACAATTACCCCCCCCTCTTCAATTTCTCCTAACAAAAACATTCTCTAAAATTATAGAAATCCGTGGCAGGGGGGCTGTTTTTCCAAAAGCTTTCTGTATTTGCCAAATCCATACTTTTAAAGAATTCATATCTCCTGAGTAGAGTGCTAGTAATCTCTTGAAAAATACCATATGACTGTAAAACAACACAATAAGATGGGCTGGGAGGGGCAATGAATTTCTTGGCCAATTTAATCTATTAAATTTTGATTATTAGTGCAAACAGGTTATTTTTTTTAGGTTAGAAATGAGAGTGAAGTGTGTACTAGAGCAGTTAACCAAGGGAAAGAAAGAGAATAAGACTTGATTAAGTGCCTGCTCTGTGCTCGGCACTATGCTAAGCCTTTTACAAATATTTTCTTATTTGATTCTCACAACAACCCTGTGAAGTAAGTGCTATTATGGTCACAATTTTTACAACAAGGAAAAATAAGGACGATAGATGTTAAGGCCAACAGAAATGTTGGATGCTCAATAAATTCGTTGAACTGTATGGTTTTTTAGATGCTTCACCTTCATCAGAAGCACCATTTTCTAAGTGCATTTTTATATTCTTGGTTTATTTTTAGCTTCTATGTGAAGTTCAGACAACAGAAAGTTCCAGTTCCTTTTAAAATTCTGAACCTATGGAGATCATGTAAATTCCCATGTGTCATTAACACACGCTGATTTTTCAGTTAACAAGACCTTCTTTGTAAGACTTGGGGTTCAGGCTGTCAAATATTTGAATTGAAAATGCCCAGTCAGTATATCATTGGAGGAAATATGTAAGTGAAGGAAAGGCATTAAAAAATAACTATAGTGGTTAGGTATATGACAGAATAAGAAAACTGAAGATTTAAAACCAGTATCTATGAAAAATAAATAAAAATATTTATTGGTGGCTTTTGATCCTTTCATATATAGGGAATATGGTCAATATGAACTATGTTGCACTTTTGAACTTTGGAAGACTAGCCCTAATCAGAGAAAAATCTGTTTCACTACAGATTTTTAGAAGTGATGTAAGATATCACATGCTATGTCTTATATTCTTTGAAGCTCAGACAGTCCCTGCATCTAACACATACCTCATTCAAACATTCACAAAAGTTCAGCTCTGAAAAACAGCTCCAGTGAGAGGAGAATTATTTAGCCCAATTCAGATCCCTTGGCTTGGCTCTATACCTCCTCCATAGATGGAGTCCCTTTGAAGTAAATAGGAACTCTGTGTTCCAAGGAGAGATGTTGCCATACCCAAAGTCAAGGATTATTCTAATTTTCATTACACCCAATGCCTAGGATTTACTTCCATGGGCTATTTTGAGCATATTGGTGATACAGTGGAAAAAAGTAGTGGATTTGAAAAGAATAGGGCCTGAAGTTCCAATTCCATTTCTTCTACTTAGTAACTGTATAACTTTGAGCAAATTACTTCAGTTTTCTGTAGTTTAGTGTCTTCATCTGTAAAATGAGAGGGTTAATTTCCCTTCTGTTATTATATCTCTAATCTTATGATCTCTGAGGTCTCTTCCTTCTTTAAGCCTATAATTCTTTGAGCTGTCAGGTTATATAAGCTCAATCTTAATATGTAATGGGCATTTTCTATTTGCTGAAATCCTTTGTGTTAAGTGAAAATCCAACTAAAAGACGGAAGGCATGCATCAAAATTATGTCTTCAAATCCCATTTCCTTCAATCTGTTTCATTTTGTCAAAAACAAATCATAACTTGACCAAAGGTCAAATCTATGCAATTCTACATCACAACCAAAGAAATCTTTCCAAGCTTCATTTTTTTTTCATTTGGAAACCCTTTCAGAGTATGAGAGAACAAATAATAATGTAGGGAAGACTGATCTTTCCACAATGAGATCAAAATGGAATAAAAATATTTGCCCCATCAACCAACTGAAAGAAATGTCTGTTTTCAAAATATACAGTTTCATTTTGAAGTATAACTGTCCAAGTTTTATTTAAATCCTTGACTTGATGACTGGAATGAAAAAAAATGAGGGACAATGTTTAGATATTTGTCCAAGAGCCACATTATGAAGTCTTCCTACTATGCAAAGCCTCCCACTAGACAAGTAGAGAAGATAAACAAAGCAGCAGACTTCTGAGTTCTACATATTGACAAGGCTGTAGGCCCTGGGATTAAAATGTTTCATCTCCAGTATCCAGTGTCTCCCAGAAGGACAACTAGTAGGAGGAAAGAGGAAGCATGAGGTTAAGAACTTAGGAAGATTGGACAGATAGTCAAAGGATTGGATAGATTAGGCAGTCTGTAACTCATTAGCAGAGAATCTCCCTGGGGTCCTTGCAAACATCCTACAAACAGCCTGCAAAAAACAGAGAGAGACCTTCTGACAGTCAAGTACTAAAAACACAACATGAGCTCAGCCTGATTGCTAGCTCATTTCTCAAGGTCTAATGAAGAGAAAGGAGGAGAAGCTAAAACACTTGGTACTTAATAATCGTGTGTTGAATTGAATTGAGTCTGAGATTCACTTGAAATTAAATCTGGATCTAGTCAAAGATAAGAAAAAAAGGAGAAAAAAGTTTTTTGGGGGACCCCCTTTGCCTAAGAAATACAATCAGTGCAAGAAAAGGAAAAGAAGGGAAGACGTGATAATAACCTATATTGCTATAGGAACTTCAGGTTCATAAAGCATTTTCTTCATAGAAAAATCTCCAAGAGATAAGTAGAACAAATACTATTATCATTCCATTTTAAAGATAAAGACCTGAAAAGGTCACAGTCACACAGCTAGTAAATATCAGAGTCAAAATTTGAGTCTAGGTTTCTTGCCTTCAAGTCTATCACTCTTCCACTATACCATATTGTCCTTCAAAAAGAAAAGGTATGTTGTGGCAAGAAACAAAAACAAAAACAAACTCTTTGAACTGTTCAGCATGTTAGGAGAGACTGGGTAACGCAACAGAATGCAGACTGTATTTGGAATCAGAGGAACAAAGTTTTGAAGTCTGTCTCTACAACTTATTATCTGGGTGACCTTGGCCAAATTTTTAGGCATCCTTTTCTGAGGGCATCAATTTCCTAATAAAGAACTAAATATCATCTAAGGGGCCTTTTAGCTCAATATTATGATCTAATGTGAGAGTACCTATGGCATGTTTCAAAACTGTGAAGCAAAATGTACCTGTCCTTTATGAGCTTATTAAAACTGTTAAACTAAGTCAAGATAGAAACCATCTTTATTATTGGCAATGGAGTTCATTTTAGATAGATGAATAATACAACATCCAACTTATCTTTCAGGTTACTAGTGGAGCAACAATTGTCCAAATCAAGGGTCAGCAAACTATGGCCTAGGGGCCAAGTTTTGCATCCATCTGTTTTTTTCAGGCAAGTTAAGAATGTTTTTTAAATGTAAAATAAAGTTTTAACCTATTAAAAATAAAACAAAAATAACAACAGTATTAGGTCTTTGTAGCACTGATGCAATATTCACAGCACCTACAGAAGCTATGAATATGCTGGCACAATTCTGAATCACAAAATGTAACAGACTCTCCATATGGAAGACAGAACCAAAACATTTATTCAGACACCAGAAAGCTGAATCCATCATAGCAACAAAGAAATCCATCATGGTAACCAAGAAGTGTGTACACATTATGAGGCCTTCCCACAAACAAACACTCACAATCCACGCTGCCTGCTTCCTCTGTCCTTCCTAGCTCTGACTAGTCTGACCAACTTCCTCTCAACTCTGCTCCAACTCCTCCTCTTCCTGTTCCACCCATTCAGCAAACTCCTCCTACTACATGTGGCTTAGGCTTCCATGTAATTTAAGCAGGTCACATGGGCCTATTAATTGATGGGAAAGATTTTCAAATTAAGTGAAAAAATACACACTCTTGCTATACAAAGACAGATGTTGGGTTATGGTTTGGTTGACTCCTGTTCCAAATGACACCTTAAAAGTCTGACAGTGGGTGCACCTCATAGGTGAGCTGCATCCTGTCTTTGTATCATGGTTAGTTCCAAATTCCTAAAGCTTATATATTTATTCCTCTACTTTCTTTATGGTTTATATAAACCTTTCATGACTGTAGTGGTCTGAAATGACCAGATACCTTCTACCTACTTCTTCCCCCAACACTTGCCCTTCCAAACTCAAAGTTCCTGTGATTACAGTTTAAATTATTGCTTTGACATTTGCCACATATATAGATTTTTCTTATTAATTCTTCTTCAAATTTATACATTATGTCAATGATCATCAAGGAGGCTTTCTCAGATCATCCACTCAGCTGTTAACACATTGATTATGGCCTACCTCATGACCTGAGTCCTCATTCCTGATGGTTTATCCGGAGCAGAAACACAGAAGGAACCATCCCTGATGGGAAGATATCCCAGAAGACATCTTGCCAGTCACTACTTAGGTAGGGAGCAGGCTGGTTAAAAGATTCATTCTGGGTAAGAATGGGAAATATACCTTTCTTCCTAAGGAGGAGTTATCTCCTTTGTCTGTTGGCATCTGGGTTTAGTTCTTATGATCTTGTGACAATTCTAGCTCTGATGCTCAAGGACTTGTGTAGAAGGACTTGATTTCGTATCCTGTTAAACTTTCAGTCACATCCTCCAATAGCAAAGTCATTGTGCTATTTGCCGAGCCCTATCTCTTTTATCCTCTAAAGGCCAACAATAGAAAAAAGAAGGTAAGTCCACTGACTCAGATTGTTGTCTTGTAGGCATTTCTTAACCCCCTGCTTGTCACAAATACATGTCTTTCTTTTGACCAGAAATTATAAATTTGAAGTGGAAAATAGTTTTCCAATGAAATATGTCTCAGTTTTATGGATTATATCTCAACTTATTTTATTTTTTTTGCAAGTGTCTCCTCAATGATTCATTGTCAACTTGTTTGGGCACTTACATTCGCATCTGAAAGTTTTATTGTGAAAGTACAAGATGTGAGATCCAACATGATGTAGTAAGTATATAAGTGACCAGGAAAAAAATAAAGTTTAGCTATGTTTTGTCCATCCTTGTCCAAAGCTCAGTCCATCCTTTGGACATATGCATAAATATTTACAAAGTATGGAGTTAAATCCAACTTTTTTTTCTGCAAATGAAATATTTTTTGTAAGAAAAAATATTCTTTTTAATAAGAAGACCCAAAACCTGGAAAGTAGTGGGGTATCACAACTTAATACTCTTGGAAAACTCACTTGCAAACTCCTGGAAAAATAATCATTCTACATATTACCCATAACTTTGCTCATGTAGACACCTTTTCTGACCCCCACATGCTATTTTACAAAGGCAAGTTTCTTTGGAAACTGTGTATTTGAAAGAAAACAAAAGTAACCACAACTGCTGATCAATTGCACATCTGCAGTTCAGGCAGTCTGAAGTCAAGGCATCCTTCATTGTTAAGGATTCTAATTCATCAAGTTCTGGCTTCTTGGTCTTGTATGATTCATAGTTCATGATCCCAAGTTTCCAATGAATTTGAGTTCTGTCCCTCTTCCCTCTTTACATAGACGTGAAAGCAATGTTGGCCTTTGTGGAAGAAAACTAGGGAACTGCCTGCCTGGTGTTATTTGAAAGGTGCTTCATCAAAAGTCTTAAGCTGTTCCATTGCTTACTTCCTTGGGCTAAGGCACTGATGACCTCTGTTTTTTACTATAAATTTTTATCTATTAAGTCCGTAGTTCTGGTTAGTTTATAAAATTAGCTGACCACTCAGCTAGAAGAGCCCTAAAGAGATACATAGGGCAAATGGCTGTTAAGTTTTGATTGGAAAAGAAGGGAAAGGAATCTTTTCAAAAGCCAACACTCCTTAGAGAATACGGGTCTAGAGAGGAGTGCTATAGTTAATTCTTTGGCTGATGGGAAGCATGAGGGGCAGACTGAAGGCTAACTATATTCCGTGTGTGTGTGTGTGTGTGTGTGTGTGTGTGTGTGTGTGTGTGTGTGTTAGTGGTGGTAAGGAGATCAGAGAAAGAGCAGAGAATGTTTTAGTAAGGCTGACTACCCATGCAGTTTTCATTTAGACTTTGTCAAAACATGTTGTCTTAGGGATAGACACCAGGGAGAGGGGTCCAAACCTGAACCAATCACTCATCACCCTAAACTGGAGAAGCAATTGGCTTACGCTGAACAGGGGGAAAATGGTCCTGGATTATGTTTTTCAGTCTACTTACCCAATGAGAAAGAAGCCAAGGTGAGGCTACAAGGGGGCAAAAGTTCAGTTCTTGAGAGCAAATAAATATAGGAAAAGAGGTCATGTAATAAAGTACTCAGAGACAACAAGGCCATGAGTCTATATTTGTAAGTTGAAGAGAAAATTTAACAATAAATTCAAATCAATTCAGTTCAATAAGCATTTATTAAATGCCTACTAGATGTTGGGTATTATGTTGGGTACTTGGTCTACGAAGACAAAAATGAAATAATTCTAGACCTCAAGTCCCTGGGACATTGCAGGGGTGGGGTTAGGGAAGAGATAACACATACACAGAAATTCACTTTATGTCGTTTATCTGACTGTTCTCTCTGGTAATGCAGGTTGTAACCCATCCATGCCTCCTCAACCTATGTGACTTTTGCCCATGTCCTCCTAAAGATTTCTCATAGGCTGTTCACCCTACATGGTGGAGGACTTTATAGCTTTTTTCTAACATCAGGAAGGTACAGTTGGGACATTGACTGCCCAACACTCCTTCCTCATCCTCACCATGTAATTAATCTGTTTTCTCTTCTGATACACCATACAGCTTCTTTTACTCTTGTTTTTCCTAAGAGCTATGCTTTGGTTATATGTTGCAACCTGACTATGGGTGACACTCATTTTTAAATTCTTCAGAGATTACTGCATTCCATGTTTCACTATGACATGGCAACACTGGCAGAATGTTGATACTTTAAAGGTGGACTTTTATTTCCATGGGAAATTCAGAGTCATTAAGACCATTTTGCAATTTTCTAAAGGGAACACCATCTACTCTCCTCCTCCTCTTCAATGTTGGGCCCAATCCGTTGTTCATCTATAGTACTGTCTGTCCCAGAAATACACATTGATAGGCAAATATATTATACTCCAAGAAATAGATGGTTTTTATCTACTTGGTCTTTCCAAGACAAAATCCTTTGAGTGAATACGGTGGTTCCACAATATTCTAGGGCTTGATACAATTCATAATATTATCTGTAAACAAGTGTATCTGTAGTATTTCACCATCCATTTTCCCCTTCAACTTGGACTCCATGCTGGATCTCCTTCATCACAGTGGCAAGCCCCTTTGGCAAACATAATTTCTTTGTTTTACCCTATGTGTGATCAGGGGGTAATTGAATAGGATTATTTATATTAGTACCTCTACTAGTACATCTTTTAAGTATGTCTTTTAAGAAATCTTGAATGTAGAGCCTAGAAATAACCCGTAAAAAAGCCTGTAAAATAATTTTGCTTACTGAATCATACATTTTTTTTTACAATCAACAAATAATCAGTAAAGAGAGATCTTATATTCTTCTTTAATTATGAAATGATAAAGAAACAGTTTATTGTTGAATAATGCTTTTCAAATTTTGCTTATTTCCTACTGATATACTCATTTTGGATGTCCTTGATTGATTGATAGATGATTCTCAAAGCTTTTGAACAGATGGAAAAGTAGGCCATGTTCTTTAAGTCTGCAACATTTTCTTTTGATACCTTTTTTGATATCTTTTGATATCTTCTTTTATATTTTTTTAAGCATCCCTCAAATTATGTCACCTCCAGTTTCATGGTCTCTTGAAACATTTTGCCCAATCTAGCTACTTCTCCTGCTTTTGTTTTCTGAGGGTACTGCAATTTCTATCTTTCCTATAAACATATCTGGGTCTTTGATGCTAAGATCTAAGTAAGGTTATTCCACTGTCTTTGATGGATAAAACGGTTTGTTATGATGATTTCTTCAACTCTTTTCCCTTTTATTGTGTTTGTAATCATGGGTGTGCTAGAGCCAGTTGATATGATTTTGCTCCTTTAAGCATCATGTTCATTTGTGGATCACTGGACAAAGATCCTATGTAGGTAGTAAAACCAGCTGCATTAAAATTTATAGATGATCTCATACTGTGTGACATCTTATAGGGACTATTTCCCACAATTCATTGTAAAAATGGAAGGGAAATCCTAAGGGTCATTTTGAATTCTTCTTTGTTTCATTGTTTGTTGTGACCAAAAGAATTCATCAGCCAGCAGTCAATCTACTGATGATAAACCTTTCCATACTTCTCTAGGTCCTTAGACAGCAACTATGGCTAGAACCAGACTCAAGGTCTTTGCAGCATAGTGGAACTTGCCCGAGTTTACACTGTGCTGGCATAGCCTTGGAGAATATCAAATTTCCTCCATATCATAATGAGACATCAGAGTAGGATGTTGTGGAAGATGATCCTTCCACAGGATATTTACACTAAGTAAGTATAAAATATTTATCCTATTTATTTATTTTCGTCCAGACGTGTTTTCATAGACTTTTTATTTGTTGTTTATTTCCTTGCTGCTATTCCATCACATTGTAGCATTTACTCTTTAAAAACGTCTAGGAGGCTGGTGAATGATTCAGAGAGTCAGAGGAAAGGGATTGGGAGAAAAGCAACCTTCTCCTCATGGAGACCCAGTACTAGTAAAATTGGGAAAGTGGTAGTACCAGAAATCCAGTAGAAGCATGGTGCAAAAGTGAAATGTTACAAGATTTGTGTATTGGGGAAAGTCATCGATGGCTTCCTGATCTCCAGGTCTAGACCTATGCCATCATGGCATGTTTGTCTGTAAAGAATGAAGGATAAGAGAGGGAAAGGTATATGTAAGAGATGTGTATTTCAAACTATGTCAACAGAACAATCTGAAGATGGACAGTTGACCTGTATATCTTGATTGTAAGAAGGAAGTGTTTCCTTGAACTTAACAAGACAAAGATTTATATCAGTCTTTTAAGAGCTTAAGAAAACCTATAAAATTTTGCACTGATGACTTCTATGCTTATTCCTCTGTTTCAAGTGATTATCACTTTCCCTTTTTGCTTTCGTATCATTAATCTATCTGTTGGTGTGAACTGGAGGTCATCTGAGCAACTGCAGCCCTGTGTGGTGTCAACTCCGTGGAACAAGAAGCCCCTCCCAGGATGAGCTGATCATCAGAACACCATGCTGTTTAGTTCAACCTTGGGTATGTTCATCACTTTCCCATCTCCCTCAGAAGCCTCTCTCCTTGGACTGGGGGGCTGGAGCTTGGAGCACTCAACTCCAACCAAAGCCTTCCTTTAAACTAGGGCATCTCTGGTTTTTCCAGTTCATGCTGCATTGTATCTGCAGCCCTGTTTAGTTTCAATTCCACAGTACAAGATGGCTCTTCACTAAGCATACCCCTGTGGTCCACCATGCTGCCCATTTTCCAGTTTCCTTTTGTGGGCTGTCTTCCCCTGTTATATTTTAAGCTCCTTGAAGGCAGGGACTACTTTTCTTTTTCTTTCTTTCTTTTTTGATTCCCTATTGTTTAATACAATGCTTGGCACATAGTAGGTGCTTAATATATGTCTACTGAATTGAGTAGTGGCAAGGATTGGATAGTGACAAAATGGATAGTTGAATAAATCACTACAAGTAAAGCACTAAGAGTACTAAGAAATACAAAACAAAATTCCTTCTTCAAGGAGCTGAGGTTGGAATGGAGGAAAAATCATGTAAATAACTGGGTATATACAAAATGCTTACAGCTTAGATAAAGATAATCATAGACTGGAAGGTTTTAGCAGCTGTGGACTAGGAAAGGCCTTCTCCAGAGCATAGTGCTTGAGTTGAATCTTGAGGGAAGCCAGAGTCAGAAGTGAGGAGGAAGAGGATTCCAGTTGTGGGGGGCAGCTAGAGCCTGAAGGTAATGGCTAGTAGCCTGGGTAACTGGGTCATAGAATGTAGCAAGAGGAAGCGAAGTTAAAGAAAAATGGAAAGATGAGAAGAAGCCTGGTCATGAAGAGTGTTCCATACCAATATCTGAAGAGTCTTGGAATACATGGATAGGAAAGAGTGACAAGACCAGATAGAATAATGCTCAGGCTCCAAGGTTGCAGTAACTAACACTTTTAAGGAATAAAATTTAAAATGGAACATGAAGTTCAGACAAGTACAAATAATGGAGTCAAAGCGAGACAGACAAGAGTCATTTAGAGACTTCCTATAGGAAACACAGTCAATTAGAATGGTACTCTGTATTCATGTAGCTATTTCTAATTCAAGAATTTGTGTGCAATGGAAATTATTTATAATAAGAATGAAGAGTGCCTCTTATGTGTATGCAATCCAAAATTTTAAGTCAAGTGGATTGTTAGTGCTAGAATTTTGCATCCAGTTAGCTATATGTATTAATAAGTAATTGGAAACTCAAGAGAAAATTGTACTGGTGCTTTGGGGCTCATGCTTCCTCTATTGAGATAAGAAATAATGGTCAATAAACCATGGGTAGGTTGGGTCAGTAAGCAAACGGTCTCCATGAATTAACCGATAGGGATTAACTTTAATGAAGTGAAAGTTCTAACAAGGTCTCTCACTGAAACAATTATTAAGAGAAAAAAGTGGCACATGGTATAATAGATGATTGCCTCTGTAAGCATTAGAGAGTGCTATTTGTTTAGACAGCAGGGTTTCCATTCTCAAGGAGAGTCCTCAAGTCAACCCAGTGGGCAAAGGCAAGTTTCCCATTGGCATAGGATAGGTGTGCAGTGAATTTTAAATGAATAAACAAATGGTTCAAGGTTTATCAGAATGAAATGCTTATGGGTATCAAGCAGTTTGACCAAATTAATCAGCCCAGTTCAGGAAAACAAAAATGGTCCTTGACATCAAACAATGTGTGAACTTAGCTGAATTACTACTTTGACTAAGTTTTCATGAGAACACGTCAAGTCTTCTTTGATGTGAGCACACCACGCTGGTCGTTCATGTGCCAGTGTCTCCTGTGTCTCACAATGGATTACAAAGTTCTTCAGATAGACCTTGGGAGGTCTTTGTATAGCTTCTTCTGACCTCCATGTGAGTGCTTGCCTTGTGTGACTTCTCTGTAAAATTGTCTTTTAGGCAAGCCTATGTTTAGCATCTGAACAATGCAGCCAGCCCATCAAGCATTCAAACTCTACTACAGAGAGATTTCAAGAGTGACATATATGAAAAGAAGAAAAAAAAAGTCTTACAAGTGGATTATGGACAGATTTTAAAAAATAAAAACAAGTAGTTTGTGTTTATTCGCTCATCATTTATCAATAGCACCAGCCAAAGCAGAGGAATTTGTCACTTCATAGTGCTCTGTCCTAGACAACTGAAGCTTTTTTTATTTTTTAAAAAATTCTTTGTACAGATAAAGTAACAGGAAATGATGAAATTACATCGAAAACAAAGAAGAAGACTTCTATTGATAAAATCTTTCCAGTGTCAATCTCTGAGACACTCATTGTCATGAAAGAATACTGATTTATTAATATTGTCTATTATTAGAGCACTTGTTTGCACACACACTATTTGAGTAATACCATAAATGTGTTAACTGAGTAGTGCAAGTATAACCATCACCATTTTTACAGATTTTACAGATAGGGAAACTGAGACACAAGGTTGTGGCACACCCAAGATCACTTAAAACTTCTAAAGATATTAGGTATATTTACTGAAGTGAGATCTAGGAAAATCTGATGGAATTATGTCAATAGAAGAGTTTTAAGGATTAATCCAAATTGTTAAGCACTTTGATTCCAATAGCATTCATGCTACTTAAGTTCTGTGCACATTATAAAAATGAAAGAAAAAATCTATATAGATCCATAAGAAGTTGGAATTGGTATTAAGAAGCCCTTTTGTAGATCTATCAGCTGAGATGAAATAAATATTTGCATCCCTCTTTCTTCCGCTCCCTGTATTTCATTCTGAACTAAAAATGAATCCGAAGGTCTACAGTCCATACATATATTTTAGAGAGACACTGCTGAGTACTAGAGAAATGAGGTTAATTTTACAGATTCTTACCAGCACAGTCCAGAGGTAGAATTATAACTAAGGCATGAAGAAGTAGGCTTTGTTCTTGGATGCTGAAATGTAGAGGCTGCCAATAGAATCATATTGAAGGGAACATTTCTTTCCTGCAGGTGGCCACACCTCAGATGAATTCTCCAATTCAATCATCTATGATGACTTTCTTTTGGCAACTACACACCACGTTATCTTGGGGAAGCTGCATAGAAAATTTATGGTACCTCTTTTAACATGGGTAATGCCATACCCCAGGTGAGATTTCCCCCACTTGCGCTACCACATTGACCTTCTTCCATCTGCTTGTTTCAGGCATAAAAAATATTTCCAATTATGGGTTTGCCAAGAGATAGAAGAGATTTGCAGGTGGTGGAGCTAGATTTGAATTCGGGACTCCCTTGTTACTATGTGATGCCGGTCATTCTTTCATTTCTCTGGACCAGAATGTGTAAAATTCATCTGCAAAATTAGGGGATTAGATTAGATTGCCTCTAAATTCCCTTTTGGCTTTAGATTTTAAGGCCATTCTAAGGTTTTGATGACTGGAATTTCTTTCAGAGACAATCTTAAGAGCAGTTTTGGGGTTAAAGATGATTAAAATGTGACTTTACCAGGCTCTCTACTAGTTAGACTGCAGGAACTCTATACTCTTTTTCCATCCATTCAAAATGTTTTCACCTCATACTCACTCATTAGAATTGAAATGGAAGGAGTTAGGTAGTTGGGTGGCACAGTAGATAGAGGGCTGGGCTCACAGCCAGGAAGACTCATCGTCCTGAGTTCAAATCTGGTCTCAGATACTTACTAGCTATGTAACTCTAGGAAAGTCACTTAGCCCTGCTTGCCTCAGTTTCCTTGTCTGTAAAATGAGCTAGAGAAGGAAATGGTAAACTCCTCCAGTATCTCTGCCAAAAAAACCCCAAATAGGGTTGGAAGGAGTCAGCTATGCCTAAAGAACAAAGGGAGGAGTTAGCCCAGAAATTTCCATAATATAAGTATATATGAGTTCAATAATTATTGAAAAAGAAATAAAAACTTATTTTTATTTCAGTTATTCTACTTTACTCCTACCTAACCAGCAATTCATCTGCACTGTACAAGGATGGCTCACACACAGTGGAATATATTTAAGCTCTGGGCCTCCAAGCAAACAAGGCCCCCTGACCTCCTGTTAATTACAAAATAACAGATCTTGTTTCACATCCCTCCCTCCTCTTCCCTCTTCTTTACAATGCAGGGGCAGCTTGGGTGGTATTTATTTCACTGTACACTTCCCAGGAGAAACTTCCCAAGAACTCCATAGTAGGACAAATGCTACAGAGAGCCCCATCTTTAGGCTAACCCTATGGAAGAGTCAAGGCTTCATTAGTGTTCAAGTCTGAGTACTCTAATGGACAAAGACTATAAACTCTGGGTGAAAGGCCTTTCTGAAGCTTTTTTAAAGCTTATTCCTCACATCAAAGCTATCTGTCATAAAGCCATAGTTCATTTTGCTAGGTCCTTCTTTACAAGGTCTTGAAAATTTATAATATTTTGGCAATTTATTTTTTCCTATTACTTTTTTTTTAGCTCCTATTCTCTCTTTTCTGCCTCATGGCATCCTGTCAAACAGATGTTCTAGGTAATATTATTCTTATTTTAGAGGTGTATCCAAGGTCATACAGCTGGTGAGTATCAGAGGCAAGATTTGAACCCAAATCATCTGTGCTTCTGTTTTATGTTCTAACCGCTGTGACACATTACCTCCCTCCCTCTCTCTAGTCATTTATCTATCCATCCATCCATCCATCCGTCTGTCTGTCCGTTCATCCATCTGTTCACCTATCCATCTATTTATCTATCTACTCATTCATTCTTTAAGAAAGTCAGCTGGGATAGCTTTGAAAATTACGTTTAATTTATTAGATACTTTAAAGAAAATGCAAACTCTATGTTTGGTAGTTTCTTGTACAATCTTCACCTACCTGTTATAATGTATGTGGAAATGCTAATTCCATGTGGTATTTGCTAAGTTAATAATTTTAAAAATAATTAATTAAATTTTTCTGAAAGACTGATGGTCTCACTCAAACTGTAATTGTAACCTCCTCCATTTCTTTCCCCCATGCTAATTAAAAGCTGCTGCCACCATCTTCTTGCTTGTACCAGTGCATTATATCCATCTATCAGGTGATCTGCAAATTAATGAAACCTCAATTATTTAACATATATTTATTTTGTGTGTATATATATATGCATTCATCCCTCCACATATATATATGTATTTATAGATGTACATGTTGTCTTTCCTAATTGAATATTAGTTTCTTAACAGTGACATAATTTCTTTGGTATCTCCAGTACCTGGAACAGAGTGGGTACTTAATAAATGCTTGTTTATTTTCTCCCAAATAATTTATTATCATTAGTATTAGTAATGGCTATTAATATTAATGGATTGTTTTATCTATGCATTCTATATTAATTATATACAATAAAATTATGCTAGTTATACTAATCACAATGACTAGCATTTATATAAGATTTTAAAGTTTGCAATGCATTTTTACAAATATTATTTCACATTATCCCCGTGCCAACCCTTGGAAATTGGTGCTGTCATTATCTCTATTTTACAGATGAGGAAACTGAGGCAGACAGATGAAGTGACTTGTCCAAGGTCACTAATAACAAAACCAAAGATTGTTGCATTCTAGGTTTTCAAACTTTATTTCAGAAATTTGTGTAGATTTACTAGGGTGTGTGTGTGTGTGTGTGTGTGTGTGTGTGTGTGTGTGTGTTGGGGTAGTGGGAAGTTTTAATTCATTCAGGTAGTTAACTTGGAAACCCTCGGTTGGGAAATTGTTTGACCAAATTCAACTGTCGATTTTATGACAGCCAATGTGTGTGAAATAGTGCAGGGCCTTAGGTAAAGTTTGTCTTTGGTGCCCTCTACCTTCTCTTTACTCAGACATTCTCCCTTTTCTGAAGGAAAAGGGAGCTCTACCCTGAAGCCTCCCTAGTCTGGGAGGAAAGGGATTTTGGAAGAAAACACATCCAGTTGATGTGCTATTGACCTATTGTACTTTCTGGAGCATTAAAATATGGACAGAAAAGACAATTTAACCCCAAAGGCTGATTACTGATAGGAGAATTAAATTACAAAGGAGATATTTTGGCCACAGTTTTTTTTTCCTCCATAAAATAGCATTTTCCTAGATTATTCTCCTTTTGATACATGATTTTTTAAAAACTCATTTACTTGAGTTAAAAACAATAAATGGACTTTCTTAGTTATGATATAAATTAAGGTTGCTGTGAGCCATGGACTTAATGTACAACACTTTTTATGGATAGTAGATATGAAGTTACATACATGTACACATTCATACCTGCACATGTACGTGCTCACATGCACACACACACATTCCCAATGGATTGAAGCAGTGTATTCTGACTTTAAAAAGAGAGAAAAATCCCAACAACAGTAAACAACGTCTTTTAAATAAGTTATTTTTAAGACCTCAAAAGCCTGTTAGATGACTCTTCAGCTCCTTTGCCGATGATTAATTTCCTTACAAGGAAGTGTTGCTTTTTAGAGTAGACAAATATTTCCATTTTGTTTCCCTTTAGAGCTGTGCTATAAGCTTATCTGACCTATTTCACAGAATGGAAAAACCCCAGTGGTTTCAATAGCACTAGCTAGCTGGCATTAAGGACACCATTTGTTTCTTTTTCTAGTTCCGTTTGTTCCTTTACTTGGGATTATTGACATGTGAATATTTCAAAATACTTAAAAAATTGTTTTCTTACAATTTCGTGAAGTATTTCTTAGAGGGCCCTAGAATTATAGTCAAGGAGAAGAACTAGTTTCAAATCCTACTTTAGAGATTTGCTAGATGCATGTTCCTCAGTTTCCACATCTGCAAAATGAAGGTCTTGGCCTTGATATCCTCTAAGATCCTCTCCAGGATCTTTAAATATATTACTTAGTTTTAGCTGGATTAAATGAATCATCAGCCCACCCACAGACATTTTGTCATTAGGAAAAATTGGGATTAGAACCCTGGAGAACTGTCCCCTTTAGGGCAGAGAAAAAGTAGGGGTTTATCTATGTTATTCTTACTGAAGGGGAAATTATTCATAGGAAAATGCTTTCCATAGGAAAATGCTTTCCATAGGAAAATACTAATTTTTCTTTTTTCACTTGTGACTTTTTTATAAAATGCTCAAAACCAGCAGCAGTCAGTTTATTTTTCAACATTTTGTTGAACAGTCCCTCTAAGGATACTTTTTATCTTACAAAGTATTTTATACACATTGTCTAGTTCAAACATCTCTACAACCCTGGGAGAAAAGTAATGCAATATAATGAGAATGCTCTGATTCACTCTCCTGAAGCCAGGAAGGCTACATCTCCCCTTTAGGCTTCCAGGGCACCCTGAGGAAGTTTGTGTGTGTCTCCTTTCTGATGCTATTGCCTTGGGGCCCCTGCCCCACTGTTAGGTGCCAGTGATTGACCAGCACCCCAGTTCCATTTAATAATTTGTAACCCGAGTCCTAATGTCCTACGGTGCTCTCTACTATTGACCAATAACCCTTCCTTGTGGGAGGTTCTTGCTGAGTTGATGAGAGTGGGAAGCTCTTTTCAGGCTCATCTGGCTTCCAGATTTGAGAGAAAAAATTGGGTGATGCCAATCCCTCTTCTAATTGATAAAGGGAGAAAAAGACATTGGGAAGAAGCTGATCTGAAAGCAATTTTGCAAAGCTCCAACATGTCCCTATCACTAGCTTGCTACATTAGAGACTTCAGGCAATTTTTCCTGTGGGGTGACATCTGAGACTCTCTCCTGGTTGAGTTGTTACCTTACTTCCAATAGGAAGGCTCCTTCACTCAGTACTGTCTGGGACATATTTTTATATGTATACTTCCTCTGATTTCTGTTTTGCTATCAACTTGGATAAATGGTTTATTTGTTATTTGTTATGTTTGTTGTGAAACTGGTATTTGGTGGGGAGGTATCTCACATATAGAGCTTGGGGACTCCCTTTTCCTCATTAAGAAATATTATATCTACTAGACTAACAGTATTTACGGAAGTAGACAGATGAAATTCTAGCCTGATACTCCCTCTTTCTGGGGAGAGCTGAGGACAGCTTCTGTGGCCCCAACCTCTTGCTTCCCCTCCTGGCAGGAATTAAAAGTCTCCTTTGGAGAAGAGTGGGGGAGGGAGACGCTAGAGATGTATGTATTTTTGCCTACATGACAAATTCCATTCTGCCCATTTAATATTTATTAGCTTTTATAAAGGAATATTTACTTCCAAAATATAACAAGAACAAAAGAACAGACATTTCCTCCCAATACATGAGAGCAGACTCTCCCTTATACCACCTAGGGACAATAGTTATATTTATCACAACTCCTACTTATCATGAATCCCCTTGAGTTGGCATGACTTCTAGTTGAGTCTTCATCTAGTTGTCTTGGTCTGAGACTTAAAGATCACTCCTGAAGGTTATTCCTTGTCCCTGTGGTATCAGTTCTGAGCTTGGTGAAAAAAAACACAATTGTTGAGATATTAGGACACTATTCTCTTTTCAACCAAAACAAAAGAATATAGGCGAGGCAGGTAAAGAATGTATGCCTATTTTTATATGCCCAAATGGCAAGGTGGGGAGGACCTAAGGACTTTCCCCGTACAGAATGTCTACGCATGCTTCATAATTCCTCCATTGTCTTTCTGTTCCATGTTCTAACAACTCTTGTAAATGAGGAATTTGTGTTCAACAAATACAACAAACAGATGAACTCTGAGCATGCACTGATCTCCATTGCATAAATACTGTATTTTTTCCCAAAATTTATTAATTTATTTGCTTTCATTTTTCAGCAGTCACTTCCATAAGTTCAAAATTTTCTACTCTTACCTCCCAATCCCTCTCCAAGATGACATGCAATCTTATATGGGCTCTATGCATACATTCCTATTAAACACATTTTTTACATTACTCGTGTTGCATAGAAGAATTAAAACGAATGGGAGAAATTGTGAGAAAAACAAAATGAAACCTAACAAAAGAGAAAATAATCTGCTTCATTCTGTTCTTACTCCATAGTTCTTTCTCTCCAAGTAGATGACATTTTGCAACATGAGTCCTTTGGAAATGCTTTAGACCCTTGCATTGCTGTGAAGTGCTGTCTATCAAAAACAGCTCTTGCTCACTGTGGCTGTCATTGTGCACAACATTCTCTGGTTCTGCTCACTTCACTCAGCATCAGTTGATATGTCTTTCCAGGTTTTTCTGGTCTACCTGTTTATCATTTCTTAGTACAACAGTATCTCTATATTCATATACCTGTTGAACCATTTTCTAATTGATAGGTATCCCTTCCATTTCCAGTTCTTAACCACCGCAAAAAGAGTTGCTATAAATATTTTTATACATGTGGGTCCTTTTCCCATTTTTATAATCTCTTTGGGATACAGCCCTAGAAGTGATATTGCTGGGTCAAAGGGTATGCACATTTTTGTAGCCCTTTGGGCATAGTTCCAAATTGCTCTCTAGATGGCTGGATCAGGTCACAGCTCCACCAACAATGAATGTGTTCCAACTCTCCCACATCTTCTCCAACATTTATCATCTTCCTGTTTTGTCATGTTAGCCAATCTGATGGGTGTGATATGGTACTTCAGAGATGTTTCAATTTGCATCTCTCTAATCAATAGTGATTTAGGGCATTTTTTATATGACTATAGATAGCTTTTACTTCTTCCTCTGAAAACTGCCTGTATATATCCTTTGACCATTTATCAATTGGGGAATTTGTATTCTTGTAAATTTGACTCAGCTCTCTCTATATTTTAGAAATGAGGCCTTTATCACAGACACTAGTTATAAAAATTCCTTCCTAGTTTACTGCTTTCTTCCTAATCTTGGTTGCATGGGATTTGTTTGTGCAAAAACTTTTCAATTTCATGTAATCAAAGTTATCCATTTTGCATTTCCTGTGTTCTCTATCTTCTATTTGGTCATATATTCCTCCATTCTCCAAAACTTTGACAAATAAACATTCCACTTTACCCTAATTTGTTTATAGTATTGGCCTTTATACCTAGATGTACCCATTTGGACTTTATTCTGGTATATGGTGTCAGGCATGGGTCCTTGCCCAGTTTCTCCCACACTATTTTCCAGTTTTCCCAGCAAATTTTGTCTAACAGTGAGTTCTTATCCCAGAAGCTGATGTCTTTGGGTTTATCAAATAGTAGACTGCTATAGCCATTGACTACTGTGTCTTGCATACCTAATCTATTGCACTGATCTACCCCTTTATTTCTTAGCCAGTACCAAGTAGTTTTGATGATTGCTGCTTTATAGTACAATTTAAGATCTGATCTTGCTAGGCAACCTTCCCTAATATTTCTTTTCATTAATTCCGTTGATATTCTGAACCTTTTGTTCTTCCAAGTGAATTTTGATATTACTTTTTCTAACCCTAAAAAATACTTTCCTGGTACTGAATTCTGGCACTGAATAAGTAAATTAATTTAGGTAGAATTGTCATTTTTATTATATTAGCTTGACTTACCCATAAGCAACTCAGTTATTTAGATCTAATACTGTATTTTAAATCCCCATTTTACAGAAGAAGAAATTGAAACTTGTGGAAGTTAGGCGATTTGTAGAAGGTCACAAGTATATGGCAGAGTTGGAACTCCTTCCAACTCAGGTCATCTGACACCCCATTTCCTGCTGTTGCCTCTCTACCACAGCTGCCCCACACCATAATCATACTGTTCTACTAGCCACTGGAAAGAATTATAAAGGAATTAAGACCTCCAGTTTATATGAACTTAACAATGATTAGAGACATACTACAAAATCAAAATAATAAAAGCACACATATCTATTTAAAATATTTAATCATGACTAATAAGAGAGGGTCATTGTATTTACCTAGTAGTTCACTTTTGTGTTTTACCAACACAATGAAATAACGTACATGAGGACCCTGAGTAACAGTGCCATATTGATGTGCCTTTTGAACTACCTAAGAAAGACTGAGCTATAAATTGTATAGTTTAAATGATAAATGTATGCTGGTCTTTTCTTTTAAAAAGTCCCCATGAAAATCCATATATGTAATTTGTAATAGCCCTCCAATAACTAGAAAATATTGCATTCTCTGATAAAATAAATTTCACTATATGTCCTAATCCCTGCAAAAGGATTGTTCCCCACTGTAAATGTAAATAAAAGTTATTTTATACTGCTAACATGGGAATTTCATTTCCCATGAGTCTATAGATTAACATGTTACACACACACACACGCACACACACACACACACACACACACTCTGGAAGTATTAAAATTGCCCTTTGGCAGGAAGTATTAAAATTGCAGCTTGTTTAAGGAGCCAGGAAAATTCTAGGCTTTGTTGACAGCAGTTATTTAAGCATAAAAAGCTATACCTAGGATTAGAAAGATAGATGGGCTAACATTAATCTAAAAGGTCAGCCTTTTAATGAAGAAACTAGAGAGACTTCAGAATCAAATAGGTATGAAAGTAAATTCTTATCACTTAAAAATTCATTTACAGGATTCTTATCTTAAAAGAATTACATTTTCTGGGAAAGATGTTTACACGATTGCATATGTATAATCTATATCAGATTGCTTTCCATCTTGGGAAGGAGGAATGGGATGGAGAATAAAATTTGAAAGTCAAAGTTTTATAAAGAAATGAATGTTGAAAACTATCTTTACATGTAATTGGAAAACATAAAATACTATTTACAACAAACACAATTTCTCTTTTTTTTTGGGTAAAAGTTTTTGTAGGGAAGAAATAAAATTTGACCTATTTAAAAAACTATTTTCATGGCTGAAGTAGCTAACCATTGAAAAGAATTAATTTCAAGCACAGCAAGATGCTTCTTTATTTTCTTGTGAAAGGATTGTTCCTCATAATAACTGTAAATAAAAGTAACTTTAAATTGCCCATATGGAAATTTCTTTTCACAGGAGCCTATAGATTAACACGTCACACACACACACACACACACACACACACACACACACACACACAATCTGTATTGCCCTTTGGCAGGAAGTATTAAAATTGCACCATGTTCAAGGAGCCAGGAAAATCCTAGGCGTTTTGAGAGCAATTATGTAGGCATAAAAACATAGCAATTCCTTTGGAAAGGAAGAATACAGTCAGGATTATCTAAAGGTTCATAAGGGAGAGGCTCAAAGGAAAATCTTCTGGAAATGGAGGAGAGGGGCGGATACCAAACAACTATATAGTACAAAGAAAAGATAAGAATAGCCAAGAGCACGTTGAATTCATATTTTCAGAATACTTGAAGACTCTAGGAAAGGAATTTTGTTAGGGGTATGAGAGAGAAATGAGAGAGAGGACACTTTGGAGAAAATAGAAATGCTGATAAATGAGAAGCATCAAATTAACCAAGTCCATAAAATGGTTTAGATATTATGGTTATACTAAGTATTTGAGCAGGAGAATATTAATCTGCATAATTTAAAGAGATAGGAAGTTGACACAAACCAAACCCATGGATGTGTCTATAAACATTATTTTGACCATTTTAAAGGATTAGAGCAATTAATCTTAACCAGGGGTGGGAAACCTGTGGCCTTGAGTCCACATGTGATCCTCTAGGTCCTCAAAGGTGGACCTTTGACTGAATGGTCTGCACTTGAGGACCTAGAGGTGGCCTTGAGTCTGCTGATTTCCCAACCCTGACCTAGACTATTGCATTGAGCTCCCATGTGATCTCTCTGCCTGAAGTCTCTCCCCTCTCCAATCTGCCCTCCACATAGCAACCAAAGTGATTTTGTTTAAGTACATATCTAACCATATCATAACCATATCTAACTAGGCATTCAGTGCCTGCTTAAATTCAGGCACTCTCTATTGCCTAGAAATAAATAACAATTTCCTCTCTTTTGGCTTTTGATGGCTTTTACAACCTATCTAGGAACTATCTTTCCAGCCTTATTATATACTCTTTCTCTTCACACACTCCATGGTCTCGCCACCCTGGCCTTCTTTCCATTCCTCACACCAACCTAGCTGAATGTGGATGGCTCTGTCTCCCACCTTTTTACTGTCTTACTCCCTATCTCTAGCACCTGGAAAGTAACCCTACCTTACCTCTGTCTCACAGAATCCTATACTGTATTCAAGATTAAGCTTCAGCCTGATACCCTATCCCCTAAATGTGTGTTATATCTTATATTTAGCAACTTTGTGTTCACCTGGCATTTATTATTTATATATTTATTCTGTATAAACATATTTTGCCTGCTATAGAATATGTTCCTTGAGAAAAGATATTGTTTATTTATTTTCCCTTTTTTTCCTGTGCATCCCATGCTCCCAGATAAAGTGACTGGAACATAGATAAGTGCTTATTAAATGTTTTTTGATTGATTACTTTTTAAAAATTATACTATTTTAAGAGGATCCTTTTGTCATTTAAAGAGGAGCTTATTTTTGTCCTTTTTACTCAGATAAAAGGACACAAATGGAGAAAATGCTAAAATATGAACAATGATTTGGATTGATCTGTGCCATGGAGAATGGGGTAGGTATGATTGCTACCATACTCTCCAGTTTAGTACTGAAGGACAATGCCATGTTTATTTCCATTATGACTAGAGAGAAGTATAGAGCATAGGGGACCATTTAGGGCATGTAGGTGGTGTGATGGAGACTCACCAGGCGTAGAGTCAGGAAGACTTGAGTCTGAAACTAGCCTCAGACATTTACTAGTTATATGATCCAGGGCAAGTCATTTAAATCCCATTTGCCTCTGTTTCTTCATCTGTAAAATGAGCTGGAGAAGGAAACGGAAAACCACTCTAGTATCTTTGCCAAGATAACCCCACATGGGGTCACCAAGAATTGTGTGTGACTGAAATGAACAATAAAGTGGACTATGTCCCTCTAGGCAAGCAACGTAGTCATTTCGGTTACTTTCTCATTTATAAAATAAAGAAAATGGTATTTGCAGTGCTCACTCTGCAGGAGTACTAGAGGGGAAAAGGTTTTGCAAACATTAGGGTGCTATCCAAGGTGAGCAATTTTTGTGATAAGAATGGCAGTTTTTATAATAATTTGATGTAAATGCTAAATTAGCAGGCAAACAGGCTAATGGCAAAACACAGTTCAAAGCTATTCAGTGAATTTAGTGATTTGAATTAACAGCAAATGGCTACATCTACCCATGGAGATATGTTTAGTGTAGTCAAGGGTATGCTAGTAGATGTTTATCAGTTCTCCAGAAATATGCAAAAATGTATACATGGCATACTTTAAAATTGAATCTGTTTTAGTAGTATTTCCTTCATCACTTTAAGTCAAAACACTCAACAAACCAATACATCGAGCCCTGATTCATAGCATTTTCTGATTCCTGAGGTATATAATGCTTACACTGAAAATTTAAAAGATGGAATCTAGACAGAGCTGATGTGAGCTAGCTCCACACTCTGGGAGCAGTGGAACAAGGCATTGAATCTATGATTAACAATCCATATTAAAATCAGTGGTTGGAAAAGTGGAATAAGTAATAACTGACATTTTTTTAAAAATTATATCTACATAAGATATGACAAATAGCAATAGAATTAAGGAACGTAACACTTGGATTGATGTGATGTTAGATTTGGGAAGAAAAAAGCATCAAAAATATTAAATTTGTCAGAAATAAAGAGTACAAAACTGTGGGTTAAATTGTGTGCTTTACTTTAAGAAACCCTAAACTTAATGATTCGAGGGATCTGTGATTTCCTTAACCTAGGTACACCCTCGACTGATATAGATCTTTGCAACTATATAGCCCTCAATGATTTTTTTGTATTACAAATTTATTTTATTTTCAATTCATGGAACAAAACAAGTATTTCCATTACACAACACAATAAAAAAAAGATTGCCCATGAGCGACTATATAGCCCTCAATGATTTTTTTGTATTACAAATTTATTTTATTTTCAATTCATGGAACAAAACAAGTATTTCCATTACACAACACAATAAAAAAAAGATGATTGCCCATGAAATGAATAATCTACCATGTTCAATTTACTAATTCTCTCCAAATATACAACGAAGTTATCATATAAATTTCTCCCCCTGCCAGGCCCAGATGACTACCACTGGAGACAGGCAGAGACAGACAGACAGACAGACAGACACACACAGATTATCCTATACATACTCAATCAGTTTTTTCTCTGGATGTAGATAGCATCTTTCTTTCTATGTCCTTTATTTTTAATTTGTGTATTTCTAATAATCAAAATGACTTAGTTGCTTAAAGCTATTCTTAAATTAATATTGCTTCTGCTCACTTCAGTCATCATCATTTAGTAGCTTTTTATATATACATTGTTTGTTTGATTCTTGCCTCAATTTCCTCATCTGTAAAATGAGCTGAAGAAGGAAATAAAAATCTCTCTAGTATCTGGCTCTGTTTACTTCATCATTTTGTGCAAGTTTTCCCATGCCCTTCCAAGGTCATTGAGCCCATCCTTTCTTAAAGGACAGTAGTATTCCATCACAACTCCCTAATTGATGGGGATCTTTGTGACTTCCATTTTTTACCATCACAAAGAAAGCTGCTGTGCACATCCCATTCACATTCAAACTTATGATTACTATCTGTGAATTTCCCTTGATCTTATTTTAATTCACTATTTTCTTTCTCAGCCTCTCTTTTACCCTATCCTTTTTACTTTATCTTCTCTCCACAATCTCTTATCCCCCACTTCACTCCACCCCTGCAAGTCTCTCCTATTCCTCTTCCCCAATCTCAATCCACACACTCTTACCCCCAACCTCTACCCCCATCTTTCAAAATCCCAATTCGGTAGAATAACTAACAAATCAAATAAACATATATTAAGTGCCTACTATGTGCCAAACACTATTCTAGACACTAGAAGTACAAAGACGAAAATTAAATAGTGTCCACATTCTATCAGGGAAAACAATATAGACACATAAAAGTAAAAACAAAATGCATATAAAATAAATTCAAAGTAGTCGATTGGGACACTAACCACTAGTGGGGTGGTCAGGAAAGCCTCAAGTAAGAAGAGTCCTTGATAGTCATTGAAAACTGTGGTGGCCAAAAACAAACAAAGAAGCAAGCACCTTATAAATAATCTTGTGGAAAGTCAACCTCGGCTGGCACACAGACAATGAATGGATAGACTGACCATCACTTGGCCTGTCCTCCAACAATTTCTAGCTTGGTAGGATAAGCCAGAGCTTTACTGGCAAAACTTCCAGGGTCTCTTTCATGAAATGGGACCAAGGAATAGAACTTTAGTAGAGTCTGAGCAAAAAACAATTTATGTATTAAAAATATGGATTCATACAAACCAAATTAAAAGGTTGCAAAGAGCTAAGATTTTCATCAAGTGTAGACATTTGAACTCTGACATTTGAGTTTGCTCGCCCATCCCATAGGAGCTGGATCTGGATATCATACGTGAATAAGAACTCAGAAGTGTGGGTAGTTTGGGGAATCCAGTATGAACTGGAATTCAGAAGGGTTAGTGGTGTTTTTGGTTGCTGGAGAAGCCCTCTGACCTCACCTGGCTGTCACTAACCATTCCTAGAGCCTCTTAATAGAATCCTCAACTAGTTCAAGTAAGGGGCAGGGCTGTAAATGTGTTGGGATCCTCCTCTTGAATGCAGCTCTGTTCTCTGCAGCTGTTTCTTTTTTTCCCCTCTTCTCTTCCCTAATAACCTGTTCCCAACCTCACCCCACCATTCCTAATCCCCCATAGGGTGAGATAGGAATGGAGAGAATGAGAATAAGAGGATTTTTATTTCAAAGGAAAAATCCTAAAAATTAGAGCAGTCCCAAAATAAAATAAGTTGCCTCAGAAGGCATTAGGATGACATTATTGGAAGCCTGTAAGCAGAGGCTGGTTGATTATTTTTCCAGGACATTTTTGTGTATGTGTATATGTGGGGGAAGCATAAGGGAGGGTTCTTGTTTAGGTAAGGATTGACTTTCATAACATCTCTTTTATATTTCCCCTTCTTTCCATTTATACATGCCATCATCCTAGTTCATGACCTCACCATCTCTCACCTGCACTACAGCAATAGCCTTTGAACTGGTTTCTCTGAACTCCCCTTTTCCTTCCCAGCATCCATTAAGCTGCCAAAGTAATTTTTTTCTAAAGCATAAATGGGATGATGAGTAACTCCTCTCCCAACCCCCACCTCAGCCTTCCTCTCCAATTTGAATCCCACCCTATTATCTCCAAGATAAAAATATGAACTCCTCTATTTAAAATTCTTCATGGGGCAGCTAAGTAGCACAGTGAATAGAGCTCTGGCCCTAGAGTCAGGAGGACCTGAGTTCAAATCTCACTTCAGACACTTTACACTAGCTGTGTGACCTTGAGCAAGTCACTTAACCCCAATTGCCTCATCCTGGGTCATCTCTAGTCATCCTGATGAATATCTGGTCACTGGATTCAGATAGCTCTGGAGAAGAAGTGAGGCTGGTAACTTGCACAGCCCTCCCTCACTCAAAACAAAGCCAAGTGCAAGTCATGTCATCATTTCTCTGATGGCATGGTCTTCTTTGGCAACCAAGGATGAATACACACACACACAGTAGCTGTGTGACCTTGAGCAAGTCATTTAACCCCAATTGCCTAGCTTTCTTCCTTCCAAAAAAAAAGCAAACATAAAATTCTACATGACCTGACTCTTTCCTACCTTTGCAAGGTTTCTTAGATTTTGCTCTCCTTCAGCTTCATTGATGTTCCTTTATACAAGATATTCCATCTTTTATCTCCTATTCCCACACCTGTAATGCCCTTCTCCATCACCTCTGCCTCTTAGTTTCCCTGTATTGCACCAAGATTCTGGTCAAATATTGCTTTCTGCAGGCGGACTTAACAGTTCCCTGCAGCCGCTAGTGCCTTCCCTTTGCAGTTTATCTGGTTGTCTGAAGCCACACTGGCTCTCCGGTTGAGGACTATCTTCCGGGTGAAGGATCAACCTATTAAAAAGGACTCTAACAAGAATTGGCCAGAAGTGACGAAGAGCGAGACCCCGCTGTGATTGTCACAGGACAATCTATTTCCTTTGTCTTTACAGAGATGGGCAATGGAGGCATCCTTGAACTCCTGGGGGATAACCTCCTCTTGCCATATAACCTAGAAAATTTCATTCAGCTTTTGTATGAATAATGGTCCCCCTACCTTGTAAATTGCAGCTGGAATAAAATCAGCACTGTCAAGCATTCAAACTATGCTTCAGAGAGTGCAACTCTGATGGGATGGCCACATTGTTCAAATGCAAAATGTAAGCTTGTCAAAAAGACTATTTTATGGAGACCTCACATGGGACGATCACATGACGGTCAGAAGAAGCGATACAAGGACATTCTGAAAGTCTCTCTCAAAAACTTTGGATTTGACTGTGCAACATGGGAGACACTGGCACAAGACTGCTCAGCATGGTGTGCCCACATCAGAAAAGGTGCTGTGCTCTAAGCACAATTGAGAAAGCACAAAGTAAAATTAGGATGAACAAATTGGGAGTAACCACCTGAAGGGTCACATGGATTATCTGTGTCTAACCTGTGGTAGAGCATTCCGAGCTCGTATTGGTCTGATCAGCCACAGTAGGACACACTGAAATCTCACTTTATCATGGTGATGTCGTTTTGGCCCACTTCGAGAATGAAGGACAACCATCTGGTTGTCTATATATTGTCTTTCCTATTAAAGTGGAAGCAACTTAGGGTCAGGAACTGTTTTTGCTGTGTACCCCTACAAAGTAATAGAATTAATAAGTGCTTGTATAACTAGCATTGACTAGATGACAGCTAGGATTCATACACAGAGACTATGACTGGGTATATTTTTATTTTATAAGGTAATCTTAACCTCAATATATCCAAAGCAGAATTCATTTTATTTCCTTTTAATTCTCCCTTTTACCTTTCCCTAGTCCCTATTTCTGTGAGGGTACCTCCATCCTTCCAGTCACCCATGTTTTGAAACTTCAAGTTCTCTTTCCCTCCACTCATACCCTATCAGGTGGCAGGTCTTACTGATTCTACCCCAGTATCCCTTTTACTTTCCCCCTTTTTTCTCTCTACTGACACAATTCACTATCTTAATTCAGGACCTCATTACCTTTCACTAGGCATATACTAATAGATGTCTAATTAGTCTCCCTTTCTCTGATTTCTCTCCTCCTTGACACAGTTAACAAATTGATATTACTAACACAGTTCCAATCACATTACGTTCCTGTGGAAGACATTCCCTTTTGTCTCTGGCATAAAATGATCTCTGGATCTTAAGTTCTTAATGCATAAAATGAGAGAGGTAAGATAGAATTGAAGTTTCCTTACAAGTGCTCTAAATTCTTAGCATGTATGAGCATGTGATGTGACTTACTACAGTTTCACACTTCATGGTGGAACACGAATTAAATCTATGTTCTCTTTATACTTAGAGTGCTTTTTCTCCTTTGGACTCCTTTAGAACATGAGCTCCTTGAGAGCAGGGACCATGTTTTTTTCTTTCCTTCTATCCCCAGAGCTTATCACGGTGACTGGCATATAGTAAATATGTTAGTAAGTCTAGCTGACTGTCCATTGACCTACTGATTATATAGGATAATAACATATTCAAGCAGAGATTCCTCCATACCTATCTCTTAGTAGGTGATAATGTTTTTTGACTGATAAATTTCTTCTGGTGTGGTTATGACCTCTCTAAGGGTTTCTAATTGTCCTTAATTTTCAAAATGAATTTAAACTCAGTTCATTTTGAAAAGAATTATATCCCATACAGAATTCTTATATAGGGTGACCAGGTTTCCCAAATTAAGAAGATAATGACATGGTTCTATAGTTGTAAAAAAGAGTTGAGAATTCCTACTGTAAGGAAACTGCACCTGAAGTATTCAGGTTAGTATAAGACACCTTGGAAACCTGAAGGTGTAAATAAATTTCAGAGCTCAGAGGAGAGAAACAAAAATAATTTAGTGACTTATCAAAATCAAAGGAGTTAAGTACAGTAAGTGAAGACAGGCTTGAGTGATGAGAAGACAAGGCACTAATATAAACTACATAACAAAGAAAAGGAAGAGTTCTCCATCCAACATTAAAAGAAAGAACTTTCAATTGATTATGAACAAGCATTAAAAACGATGAGTTGTTGTATCCTCATGGTAGACATCAAGTACGTGTCATTCAAAGGATATTTGAGTCAGACTCATTTTGCAATTGATATTTTTATTAATGTTAGTGACTTATTCATTGCTTGGCTACTTTTATAAATGATATGGATTTAAACAGTCAAACTCATAAGTTGCTAAATCAGTAGAAAATGATGTATCAGACAATTATTTCATTTGCATGAATAGGTTCAAAAATATAAGATGGTATAAATATTGTATCTGGTAAAGGAAGACCTGAATAATACTAGCTTTTTTTCTACTAATGCTTCAGATGATTTTTATTCATGAGAGGCAGAATAATATTCTGGGAGAGATAACTTCGGAACCATGAAAACATGGGTTCGTTTGTCTCTGATGCATGCTAGCTGTGTGACCATGGACAAGTCATTTTATCCATCAGTGCTCTAGGCAACTATTATAAGACATCAAATTACAGATGAACTACTTGTTCGCATCAATAGAGTTTCCATTCTCCTCAATAATAAAGTAATGGTTTTTGACTGGCCATCTCTTCAATTCATATTCACAGTTGTACACACTTGTGGAACAGTTATCTATTCTTTTAACTGTTAAAAATTTAATTGCATACAGGGCAGGAAAGTCTGTTTTCATTTTGCTGTGCTATGGGTTCAATTACTCAGGAGGTCATATCATTTCCCCCTTCCCCCTGCTCCCTACTCCGATATACACAGTTGTGCATGATACATCTATAATCCCATTCAATTCAAATTAGTAAACATTTGGTAAACACCTACCATATGCAAGGTGCTAGAAATACAAAGAAAGCAATTCCTACTCTCATGGAGCTTACACTGGACATGGGAATATACAAAATGTACACAAGTAAGTAAATACAAAATAATTAGAAGGAATAAGAATGATATTCATGGCCCTGACAATGGCATCTCTTCTATTCTTAAATTTTATAGGGCTTCACCTTGCTTAGTGAAGTGCTATCTACTCTATGGACTTTCATTAAATATTATTAATAAGTTAATAATACTTTACCATTAATGAGGTAAAAGAGAAAAGATAACCTTAACTGGTGACCAGGAACAAGTTCCTAATAGACAACATCTACCTGAGAATTGCCAGTTTGGAGAAATAACTGAAGGCATGTGGCCACTGAGATACCATCAATGATTTTTGAAAGATTACGGTGAATGGGAGAGCCGCTAGCCCTGAAGAAGGGAAAATGTTGGATTGCTTCTCAGAAAAAGGAAAGATAACAGAGTTTACAAATTAAGGCTAGTGAGACAGATTTTGGTTTGAGGAATTCTAGAATGTAATATGAAAGTGGATAATTAGTGAATAAGAAAAAGAAGCAGAGATCACAGAGGACACACAGTTTTGTCAAGAACAAGTTATGGCACCCAATGTGATTTCCATTTCTGATCAAATGACAAGATATGTGTGGGTCCAGAAGTGCATGAAGTGATTTTTCAAAACTTAAAACTCTATATAAATATTAGCTCTTGTTTTAATTTTTGTTTTTATTATTTTATGATGATGATAGTAGAGATATCAGATGGATCAAGACAATACCATAGATCTTATTTGTCTCTATATTAGTATATATATATTAGTCTATGTGTATTATTAATATGTCACTGTCGTTCTATTTTTGGGGAACAGCTGCAGTTTCTGTGGAAAAGGAGATGTGGTTTTGACAGTAATAGAAATAGGCAGATTCAGATCTGTTTGAATGACTTTAGATCTATTTGGAAGGAAGCCACTGGTGGAGCATCCCAGGGATCTATACTTGGCATTGTGCTACTTAATATTTGTGTCATTTACTTGGATAAAAGCATAAATGGCAAATTTATCAAATTTACAGCTGACATAAAGTTTTTTGATGGAGCTAACATACAGGAAGATATCTTGAAAGGTTAAAACAATGGCTATATTAAATAAAATGGGTCTTGATAGAGCTACATGTAAAATCTACTTAATTTCAAAAGAATCAACTTAACTAATGCAGGATGGAAGAGAGCAGTCCTCTAGAAAAAAGCTGAAATTTTAGTAGACAGGGTGCTCAATATGTGCTAATAGCATAATGTAGCAGCTTATCCAAAAGCTGATATACTTTTAGATTTCTTTAACAGTGGCATTCCATCCAGGAATATTAAGGGAAGTATCACTCTAGTCTTCTCTGCTCAGATTATATTGGAAATATTGTTCTTATGTCCAAAGGGCTATAAAAATGCACATACTCTTTGACCCAGCAATACTGCTTCTAGAACTGTATCCCAAAGCAATCATAGAAATGGGAAAAGGACCCACATATACAAAAATATTTATAGGATCTCTTTTTGTGGTGGCCAAGACCTGGAAAGGCTGAATAAGTTGTGGTATATGAATGTAATGAGATACGACTGTGCTAAAGAAATGATCAACAGGAAGACTTCAGAAAAACCTGGAAAGACTTTGATGAACTGATGCTGAGTGAAGTGAGCAGAACCAGGAGAAACTTGCACACAGTGATAACCACAGTATGTGATGACTGATTTTATCAGCTTAACCCTTCTCAGCAAGGCAAGGACCTAAAACAATTCCAAAGGACTCATGATGGAAAAGGCCATCCACATCCAGAGAAAGAACTATGGAGTCAGAATGCAGAGTAAAGCATTTTCTTTTCTATATTTTTCTTTCTCATGGTCTCTCCCATTCATTATACTTCTTCTATACAACATGACTAATGTGAAAAAGTGTTTAATAGGAATGGATGTGTGGAGGCTATATCAGAGAGAATGCTATCTTGGAGAGGGAGGGGGAGAAAATTGAAAACTTATGGAAGTGAATGTTGAAAACTAAAACTAAATTAGCTCATAAAAAAGGAAATGTTGTTCAGTTCCGGGTGACAAATTTGGAGAAAGATGTTGGATAATGTCCAGAGGATAGCAAAAATAATGGTGAAGGGCCTCATGGTCATGTCATATGAAGATCATTTGAAGAAACTGGAGATGTGTAACCTGGAGAAGGAAGTACTTAACTTAGATGGAGATTCGTATATACTTTGAGGGAAAGGAAGAAGAGACATACTCACTGTAATGGGGCCTGGAGGACAGAGGTAGGAAAGATGTGGAAAAGTTGCACAGAGGCAAGCTTAGACTTGAAGGAAAACTTCCTTACAATTAGGACTCTCCAAATATTCAGTGGATTTCCTTGGGATAAAGCGAGTTCCCTTTCCCTATAAATCTTCAAGCAAAACTTAGATACCTACTTGTAGGATAGAAAGTTGCTAGTTCTTGTTCAAGTATGGGTTTGGCTAGAGGTTTCTGCTCTGAGGTTTCTGCTAATTTTGTGATTCTGTTAAAGAAAAAGTGGGAGAATAACCTAGAATCAAGTCCTACCTCTCAAACTTGCTAGCTATATGACCATGGGTCATCCACATGGGGCAGTGGATGGAATGTCAGATCTGGAGTCAGGAAAAACTGAGTTTAGATCCAGCCTCAGACACTAAATAGCTGTGTGACCCCAGGCAAGTCACTTACTCCTATTACCCTTAGTTTCCTCATCTTTAAGTGAGTTGGAGAAGCAAGCCCAAATGGGGTCATGAAGAGTTGGGCATGACTGAAAACAATTTAACAATGACAAATGACCAAGAGCAGGTCCATTTACCTCACTTCTTTATATGTAAAATATAGTAAAATAGAGAGGATACTTTACAGATCTATCACATGCCTCAAATATGACAATGTATGTAAAGTGCTTTATAAATTTTAAATGACTGTCTATTATTCTGCTGTACCAAACAAGACCTTCTTGCTTATCCTGCTCTCTGTTCCTCAGAATGGGTCACAGGAAGGCTATAGGCACCCTTCAGGAGTGTGCTGCCAAATATTTAACAGACATTAACATAACACATTTTTAAGTTGTCTGTTCCTTTTTAAAGTCTATACAAAGCCAATATAACAATAGAGATTCGTAGCTTTTGTGAATTTCTGAGGTGTGAATGCTCACACTGAAAATCTAATAATCTGTGCCTCAGGATCCAGATGGGGCCTGCTCTAGTACACTCACACCTGGCTGAATTAATTTGACTTATCAAGGTAAGGAAGATTAGAATATATAGTTATGACACAATTGAAGAAGTACAAAGCTCTGGCCTTGCCTTTGGATCTTGAAAAGTCTTCCTTTTTCCCCTTTGCTTTACCATGTCTTTCTATTCCTTGCTCATTTTATGTTTTCCATTTCCCTTGAAAAACAAGGAGAGAAAGTATAGGAACCTCCCTCATGTCCTTAACCAAAACAAGCCTACCTGCTCTTCCCCTTTTCTGGTCCAATCCCATAAATATGGTAGATAACAGGCATAATTACATGTATATTTTTACAATTCAAGAGTGTTATCTGACTGCTAAGTCAGCAGGGAAACACACAACTTCCTTAGTCAGATGCCAAAAGCGCTTCTATTTTTTAATTATTTGTGAGGGTGGAAATAGCTTTTAGTCAGTTGAAATAGCCACCGCGGCACTAGAAAGATGATCTATGATACTGCCTTAGAATAATAAACTGCCTCATTCGAACTATACCTGTGTTTGTTTTTGTAAGATAGCATGCTTAAGAAAAATCTTAGCTGACTCATTTGTCCGACTCATTCTGTAACAAAATTTGCATTTTATATAAAATACATATACATTTCATTTTCCCAGTGGAACTGTGATTCAGGAATAGCTAGCTTTAACTGGACCACAAGATCCCATTTCAATGTTAAATTTTCAATGTGAGCATTTGTTAGAAGTTAGGACATATTTATTTTTTTTTGTTGATTGTCTAAGTTTAAGAAAATGATGAAGAAAATGTTAATAATTCATACTAAATCTAAAAGTATGCTGCATATACATTTTTATCCTGCAGATCTGGTTGTTAAACTTTACCACTATACCTTTGGATAGGGGGTAGTCATTGCAACAATGTAGATCCCAATTCTCTAAGTTTTTTAATGGGCAGGGTTATTGATTCAGAATAGTAGGAGTCTTACCCAAGTTCCAACATTTCAAGGACATAATTATTTCTTCCTCATTCTTTGCTCACACTCTTACCACATGACCAACCCATATTCTTTTTTATCATATTTTTTGGGTGATTTTGCTTTCCCTTTTTAATTCCTTAGTATATTTATCCAGTTCTACATTACTCTTTGATTAATCTTCAACTTCAGTTCTTTAGGAGTTATAGTATTCCATGACTCTTAGCCATCTTACATCATCAGAAAAATATATATGTTAAAAAGATTAACTTTTGTTTCAGAAAAAAATTTTCAAGGAGGTCCTTAAAAGTACTCTGATTTTTTTCCAAGGTAATATAGCCTACTCTGAATGAATGAATGAATAAAATATCTATTAAATGCTTACTATGCAAGAAGGACTTTTTTCTTATTCTTCAGTTCTGAGCCCAACTCTGAGATCCATCTGCAGCATCTGTCCAAGATTGTATGTGTACATACATATATACATATATCATGCATGTATGCACACATGTATATGTGCATACATGTTTATATACACATCCATTTAAAATATAAATTGACATACACCTATATATGATTATCTGTTTATATCTCTCTATATATCTATCGAGATAGTTTTTTAGTCTATGATCCTAGAAGCTGTTGCCACAATTAATAAAGGATGATTATATATAGGAGCCTACCTTTCTGTGGCAAGTTGTCTCGGAAAGAACTGAATGGAGATTTCTTAAGTCTGGCCTTCAAGTCTTCTCATCAACAGAAGGATGAACAAGTAATTAGCCACTGAAATGATTAGCCAGTCCCTAATTCTTCTAAAAAGACTGACTCAGGAATTAAAGAAAACTTTTTTTTTAAAAAGCTAGATTATTCCTTGGTAAGAATTTGTTAAAATGTAATGAGCAGAACACTAATGCCCATGTTCACACAACTTCCTGATACACACTTTTTGTTTGAATGATATTTGCTTCAACAATATTAGACTCAGACTCTCTAATGTGTCCATCAGGGGTGAGGAACCTGCAATCTCAAGGCCACATGTGACCCTTTGAGTCCTCAAGGAGGTCCTTTACTGATGAAGTTTGCTGGCTCAAGGTTTCAACCCCTGCATCTAGCTCCTGGTTCTGTTTTCTTTCTGATGCATGTTAATTACCAGGACATACGGCACAATTCTTGGTATGGAAACATACTCCAAAGTCCAGTAAAGAGTGTTAGATGTTCTATTACAGGTTATCAAGCTGAAATTGTAGATATGAGCTGCTGTTTTGCACTATCCTTCTTAGAGGAATCATGAAATAAAGTCATTCAAAAAATTTATTTTAAATGTCTACTATGTTTGAGACATTGTGCTATGTGCTGGAGATAGAAATAAAGGTAAAAATACAGCCTCTCCTTTCAAAGAACTTACAATTTAATGGAAGACACAACATGAAATGACTATATAGAATCCCCCCATATGTGTATATACATATATATATATTCATATATATGTACGTGTATATACATATATATTCATATATATGTATGTGTATATACATATACACACAGAAATATACATGCATAATTTACGTGTATAAATAATATATAAATACCACATATAAAAATATATATGTATTTGCTTATATATGTATATTTGTGTGTATATATACATACACACACATATCCACACATAATGCACGTATGTGTATATATACACATACACATATAACACACACATACATGCATGCGCACATAACATATATATACACACAGATGAATTAGAGAAAAGCAGAAGGACAGTATTAGAATTAAGGATGATTGTGAAAACCTTCTTGTAGAAAGTGAAATTTTGGCAGAGACTTGAAGGAAGCTGGAGAAGCCAGGAGGTAGAGCTGAGAGGGAGATGTTCCAGGCGTGGGAGACAGCAAATGAAAATGACCAGAGTAGGGAGATGAAGTGTGGTGTGAAGTGCAGCAAAAATGCCTGTGTCACTGAATCTCAGTAGGTGGCGGGAGAGGGTGGGTAACAAATGATAAGACTAAAAATGTAGCCATGGCTCATGTTTTTAAGGGCTTTAAAAGTCTAAGAGTGAATTTTATATTTGAACCTGGAGGCAAGAGGGAGTTACTAGAGTTAAGTGAATGGGGGGACAGGGTGATGTGGTCAAATTTGTGCTTTAGGGAGACCACTTTGACCACTGAATGGAGGATGGATTGGAGTGGGGAGAGACTTGAGGCAGAGCTATTGTAGCAGTCTAGGTGTGAGGTGATGCACCATGGTGGCAGTAGTATCAGACGAGAGAAGTGATGAAACGTACAGTTTTCTTCTCTAAGGACATTAACTTCACTACACACACTTACTGCCAAATGTTAAGGACAGGTCTTCATTCTGCATTTTTCTACCATGGTCACGATCTGGTATTCATATGGAGACCTTATTTAGAGTGCTCTGGCACATCTCTAACCTAAAATAACTCTGTGGTACTGAAGGAGATGAAATGTAACCTACAAAGCTCCAAGCACTTCATCCTTCCATTCTTCTTGAGTCAGTCAATTCCTCAGCTTGGCAGAGCCAACATGTTTATATGTCTTTAACTGTTCACAATGCAGAGAAACAATCACTCACGAGCAGCCCTTCTTTGAAAGGAGTGCATTTTCCAGGAAGGGAGTTTAATGAATTCAGCTATCATTTGTTCCTCTCCTAATTCTTATCATTTCACACAAGAAAACACATTCAGAATAAGAGACCTCATACTCTCTTACACAGCGGAACATATTCAGCATGTGGAGAGAAATGAGCAAAACTCCACTGATTTTGTTAAATATTACATTCATGTAATTTTTAATTGAAGAAGATAGGGGTGCTCAAGAATAAATTTATAATCCTATTATATAAGAACAATGAAGCTTTTAGCAAAATAAATGAACTGGAAAAGAGCTCTTAGATATTCTCATCTTTGCTCTGACAAGCTTTTCTTCCATTTGTTTGCTCTAGGGGTCATTCTTTTTTCATTTCCAGTTATTAAAATTTCTGAGTAATAAAAAAAGATTATTTTTAAATTAAAGATGAATGAATGAAAAAGTATTTGTTAAGTGTTTATTGTGTCCAAAGAATTGAGGATAGAAAAAAAAGGTTACACTGATTTTGCTCTCAAGGAATTCACATTGCCAAAAGGGTAGACAGCACATTTAATTGTTGAATGGATGGAAAGGTCTGATGGTCCATTCATGTGAAAAATGGCCTGGTTTATGACTGAGGTATAGAGATTTGATATAAGGTTGATGGACAAACACAACAATAAAAATTGCTAATATTTATATACCATTTTACTTGTATTGCATAATTGTTGTTAAATTGGCATTTTCTTGCTACTTCCTTCTCCAGGTCATCTTATAGATGAGGTACGGAGGTAACAGAGTTAAGTGACTTACCCAAGGTCACACAGTTAGTAAGTGTCTGAAGCCATATTTGAACTCAAGAAAATGAATCTTCCACACTAAAGGGCTGATACTCTATTTACTGTGCCACCTAGCTGATGATAGTAGGTGTGAAAAATTGAAGACCTTGACATTTAGATGAAAACATAATAAAACGTAAATGGAATTCTGGATAGCAAACTGTGCCCAAATAATGGCTGGATTAAAAAGGTCCTCTTTCAGTTAGATAAAAACTACTAATTAATTTTAAAGAGTACTTTAAAGTTACTTATTAGATGAAATATTTTTATTATTATGTTTATTCACATATTTTTTTGGAAACTCAATCCTGTTTATTCCATTTTATTGCTACAGAGAACCCCTTATGTGAAAATTTCTTCTTTTGATTCACACTGGCAACTCATCTTGGATTTAAGAGTTTTAGAGAGCTGCCCGAGGTACTTAGATGTCAAGAGACTTGCTAGTGTTTCACAGCTACTTTGTTCAAGGGGCAAGACTTGAACTCACATCTTTCTGACTCCTCAGCCCTCTGTTCACATCACAATGCCTATCTGCCTATCTTAGATATATACATATATATATATTTATATATGTACATATATTATGTATATAAACATATTATACATGTAGCTGTTATATATATGTATATCTATATCTATCCATCTATCTACCTATCTATATCTTTTTATTCATAGAGTAGATTAATTCTCTCAGAATCATAGATTGTTGGAGTTAGAAGGGATAGCCATCTACTCCAGTTCATACCTAAAAAATATTCCTATGGAAATATACCTGAGAAATGGTCATTGTAGATACTTTGGTCAAAGTAATGAAACAATTGTGATTCACCAGAAAGCAATATTTTGGAATACAATGGCAATCACTACCTACTAATCCATAATACAATAATAAAACAAAAATTTCTATAAAATATAGATTTTATAATATAATTATATTCCTATATGTTACAAATAATGTAATATAATCATGGGATATTCATTTATTAAATAATAATGAAGTGCCACATCTACAGTACTTAAAAGTTTGTGAAGTGCTTTATATACATTAAGACTCATTAAAAAAACAGTTGGGTAGGTGCTAGAAATAGTATTGCTGTGATTTTATAGATCAAGAAACTGAGGCTTAAGAGAGGCTGAACAACTTCCCCAAAGTCACATAGCTGTCAAGTATCTGAGGCAGGATTTGACCTAATTCTTCCTGATTTAAGATCCAGTACTTTATTCCATATTTCAGTGTCCTCTAAGCCTTGTTGATAGTGGACCTTTGTAAGTAAAGCATTATGCCCTCAAATTATATGCATGTACAAATGTATATATATATATATATATATATGTATATATATATATATATGTGTGTGTGTGTGTATATATTATAAATAGGCATGAAATAGAAATTAAAAGGATGAGATAATGGAGAAACAAGCAATATTTTAAAATGATGCTTAAGATGGTATTTATTAGTGGCACAATAAACCTTATTGTTTTCAATGTGACAGCAATATCAATAGGTCAACAGACATTTATTAAACATGTAATATGTTCCAGGTCTTGTGCTAAGAGCTACAGATACAAATATAAGATACAAAGAAAGGCAGTTTCTGCCCTCAAAGGGCTTTATTGTCCTGATGGGGAAGAGTATAGAAAGGGAAAGTCTGGGACTGGGGTTGAGGGTGAGGGGGAAGGTACTCATGCAGACAAAGTTTAGAAAATCAGAAGCAGAATCAGGAAAGGAATTAAGGCTGGCTGGCCTAGGCCCTTCCTCAACATTCTGGGAAGAACTTACCAATGGAAGAAATGGTGTGAAAGGATGGAGAATACTCCAGGGAGAGAAGGGCATAGTAGCTGTGGGAACTTCAGGGATGAGAGGGTCCCTTAGACATGGTAGCAAAATGTACAGACAGAATCAAGAGACAAATGATATGATTGAAAACATTTCATTTTTTAAAAAAATATAATATATAATATATATAGTATATAACTGATATAAATTTTGTGAAATATCAGTTTGAGTGTGTGGGTCTAAGTTCTGTCATGTAAGGCCTAGGTGGTGGGAATGGTCTGCTCTAAGTGTAGGCAGTAAAGAGATGAAACATTTTTTGAGAATTTTGAAACAATAATAAAACTGAATTAAAAACTGGACTGCTTTATATAATCACTATTCACTGGCAATTCTGGAGAATACTAGTGATAAAATATTCCTCCTCCCAAAATGTCTTTTGTTATTCTAAGTTCTAAACAATTGTAATGTTACCACAGCCACCCCTTGATGCTGGCGAACTCATTTTGAGGGTTAAGTCCTTAATGGGTCAGAATTGTTTGGGCTTGCTTTAGGTAAAAGACTTGTTTCCAACATTTTTGGTACAACGTATTCCAGCATTCCACAAGTAGATGTGAAATAAAAATTGATAGCACAGCAATTATAAAGATGAAGAAACAGAATTTGAATTATTTCAGTCCTGTCATGCTATGTAAATGTTTGGAGTTTTTATTTGTGTTTAAAATTTAAAACAGTGAAACAATGTGAAGTGCAACTTGTAATATATTTGTTTGACAAGTGTAAAATGTAGTTTATACATGATGTTAAAATTGAAATTTATTCTTTTTAAATTAATCACTTTTAAAGCTAAGGAATGAATCAAGAAAATGAAATGTTATATCAGTATGATTATTTAGGAGTTGCTTCAACTCCACCTTTTGCAGACATTTCAGTTTTATTAAAAATTCACTTATGAAATGAGATTCCTATGACTCTCTTCCAAATTTTATCCTTGTGTTTAAGACTTTTCCTTTTTGTATATTACTGCTTTATTTATAAAGATTACTCCGTGTTCAAATATGAACTATTTGTTGAACAGTTATGCTGTCTATTAAACATGAATATGCAAAGCTTGATCTTGGCAAAGACTGACCAATTTCCAGAAGTTAAGGTCTGAAAACAGAAACTGTAGTATTATTATTCACTACTGTGACACAACAATATGTAAATATACTTTTTTCCTTTTTCCTCAAACAGTATTAATTCATTATTTTTATCCTTTTCATACTGGACTATTTACTTTAATTAATTGAAGCAATTAATATTTTTACTGGCATGCTCATATACACAAAGTTTAATAAAAAAAATTTTACTGTCTGAATTTCTTTTTTACATATTATTATTTATTGCATTTCATGATTATTACTGAAGATAATTTTATCATAAAAGGAAGGTTGTTAAAAATGATCTACTACAGGTGTCACATGCGATAGACCCACCACCACTGATTCTAAATTCTGTTTGTTTTCATACTGGGCATTCATTTATACTATGCGTGGCTGTCAAAGTTCAAAAAGATAAATCAGAAAGAAATGTGGATCCAAATGGAAGAAATGACTGAACTTGATGAATTAAGATGCTCATTTTAAATCCCATCTTCTAGTATGAAAGATTTTTTTGTTGAAATTTGGCTATTAAATTTCCATCTGTCCTGATTAAGATTAGTTTTGCTTGCAGACTAATCAGAGATCTGGCATTTTGATGCATTTACGAAATGGATCCAAAAAATCACCTGAAACTTTGCTTGAAAGATTTTTAAACAAGTTAGAAAAATTCCTTTTCCTAGTTTTAAAGTGTTCAGATAAGAAAGGTTTTATCGATGATACACTTACATGACTCTTGGTAACAAAATCCTGGTTTTTAAGCATCTTACTTGCTAATTGTGATGGATTCATGCAATTATTCATCAGTGTGTTAAGAAATAATATAACCCAGGTGAGGTTTTGTTAAGAACAGTGGATATATACAAAATCTTAAAATAATCTTCTTGATAATTTTGAAAATTTGGACTGATTTCTTGTTAATTAATTGGATTGTCATTGTTTTTGCCTTATAATATAGGTGAGAAAGAACTCTTACTAGGAGTAGAAGCGTTGGCTTTGCCACTTTCTTACGCTTGCTTGTGCTCACATTGTTAAGATTCTCAACAGAAATCTGTTAAAACTACTTGTCCATTTTTGTAACAACAAGCAAGAGTGATGTAGTGAGTGAAGCGCTGACCTTGGAGCCAGACCCGGGTTCACATCTCTGAGTGACTGGATAGATCATTTAATTCCTTAGACCTTGAACAAGAACAGGTAATGTATAAGGGGCAGCTAGGTGGTGCAGTGGATAAAGCACTTGTCTTAGAATCAAGGAAGACTGATTTTCATGACTTCAAATCTGACTTCAGACGTTTATTAGTTGTGTGACCCTGGGCAAGTCACTTAACCTTATTTGCCTCAGTTTCCTTATCTATAAAATGATCAGGAGAAAGAAATGGTGAGCCACTCCAGTATCTTTGCTAAGAAAACCCCAAAAGGGGGGTCATGAAAAGTTGAACATGACTGAACCTACGTAGCAACAACATTTGTATAGCACTTACTACATGGCTGGCATTATGCTAACTGATTCACAATTAATATCTCATTTGTTCCTCACAACAACCCTGGGAGGTAGGTGCTGTTATCACCCCCATTTTACAGGGGGGAAACTGAGGTTAAGTGACTTGACCATGGCCACAAAAGAAGCAACTTTCTGAAGTCAGATTTGAACTCAGGTCTCCCTGACTCCATGCTTGGCACTCTTATCCATTGTACCACCTAGCTGTAGGTAGATCTCTAAGACTATAGGGGCATAAAAAATGCCAACTTGAGTTCCCTAACCCAATAAAATTGCAGGTCTAATTCCTATCCTTATACTTAACTAAAACTAGATCATGTAATCTATATATCCAATTAACCAGGTACATGTAAACAATAATATGGTACATATTGAAAGTAAATGAATGAATGATTTTCAATTCTTCTTCAATGTGGAATCTCCTTGTGTGCTATGTATTACATGTAACCATCTGATAAACAGGCTGAGTAGGGATGTCAATATCAATATGCATATTAAACATTACCAAAGCTTGATTACTTTTTTTAAATGAAAAATACAAGTGGTAGTGCTAACATCCCTCCACCCCCACCAAATAATTGTCTAAACTAAAGCACCCCATTTTGGAGACCGCTGCGCTATATCATGGTGCCTATGACAATTATTGCTCAATGTGTATTTTTAGAAATGAATGCTATTTTTTTGAAAACAGTTTGAAAATGGAGGCAACTCAGCACTGAATGTTAAGAGTTAAAATAATAAGTTATAAAAGGATATTTGATTATCAGTAAGACTATTTTGAGGTGTTATATATAAAGAAATAAAGTATTTAATGTTTTTAATATAATCAATTTCACTTTATTTATAAGATATTGAATTATTGTAGCATTTAATTATAGCAACCAAGCCTTAAATGATAGGGGCCTTGAAATTTGGTAGGTGATACGATTTAATTTACTTGCTTCCAATCACCTTCCTAGAGGGTGTACATTCTGCTATTTGTTATATTATATAGTTCATTGACTATATGTATTGAAAAAATATGTCCTCTGAGGGATTTGGGCTTGCTTGTATGGTCCTCTATGTTGAAATAGAAAAAAGAGAGCTTTCCCTATTTCATGGGACTTGTTTCTAAATTTCTGGTCTCTAGCTTTACAGTTTTGAGCAGATTTCAAAACAAATCAACAGACACATTGAGACTTTGGTTATTTTTGGCTAGTAGTGGATAAATGAATAGTCCAAGAGTTTCTGACATTGTGCCAAACGTCTATAAGCCTAAAGTTAAAGAGTCATGTTTTCCAGGAAACCTTGAAGTTTGCCGAGATTTATGCTTTTGATATTGTCATCCATTACTACATTCAAAGGAACTGTCTACATAGAGGTTGATAGAGGGCAGTCAAACCTTTTGCACTGCACAAATTATATGATTAGGTGTCTGTCTATGGGTCGACTTGTTCTCAAGCCCCCAAAACTAAACACAGCTGAGATCTAAATCCCTGACAAATGAAGGCTGAGTGTAAGGATCACAGATAACGTACAGCAAATGGAATCTCTAAACACCACCCAGTCACACAATATACACCTGATAAATGACTGTCTGAAATAGTACTTTTGAAAAGGACATTTAAGGTTGATTTTTCCAGCATAATGGAAATTAACTGAATAAACATGGGAAATATACGTTACACACAGATGATTGTATTTCAAATGATTGTTCCAGGTAAAGGGTGCTTCTTTTTCTTTTCTCTGTCATAAATGGTGAAATTAGTTACAAATGAAGGCTTTAGACTTTTCCGCCTGAGAAAGAAAATAAATTCACAGAATAGAGCAATTTATCTATCTAATACTGTATTTAAAGTAAGAATAAAGTGGCTATGGATTAAAGTGAAAATTAACATTTGAGGAATGCCTCCTCTTACTTCTAGGAAAATATTTGTGTGATGTGTATTTAATCTAGTAACTATTTATGCAGTTAAAGTGATAGAATTTAATGAGAGAGGAAGAACGCCATTGGAAATAGAGAGCAAGCTTCTGAATTAAAGATACTTGGGTCCAAGTGCAGTTTCTGACATCTACTAGCAGCATAACCCTTGGTAAGTCATTTCTTGGGGCCCCACACAACTCTCTAAGACTCTTAATTGCAGAACAGTTGCTGGTGTGGGTTGATAGAGTGAGTTTGCTTAGTAGGAGTTCCCCATATTGATGAAATCACAAACTAAACACTTCCTTCTTTGGGGGAAAAGAAACAAAAAAAAAATAAAATGATTACATATGAATAAGATACCAGTGCCTTACTAAATATAAAATTAAATATGGGAGCTATATTAGGACATAGTCACTGAACAAACCATACTGTTATCAAATCAGTTATTCAGCTGACCAGATGTAATTGTTAAAAGAGTCACAATGTACTTGATTAACTGTCTTTGCTCTGAATGTTTTCTTATATCCAGATCTTAAAAACTTATGTAGTATAGTGGGAAGAACACTGGATTTGGAGGCAGGGGAGGTAGGTTCAAACCCCAGCTCTGCTATTTTCTCCCTTTGTGACCTTAGGCAAATCACCTAAATTCTTGAGGTTTCTGAATCTGTCCAATGAAGGGGTTCAGTAGATGACCTCCTAGATCCCCCTTTCAGCCCCAGCTCTTGTGCAAAGCATTTCTCCATATACAAACTAATCACTTAATTTCATTTTATCTTCATGACAACCCTGTGCAATAGCATGCCAGGGTTTGTTCTCTTGTTTCAAGAGTTTTTCAATTAAATTTTATTTCTATATTTTGGTTAGTTTACCTATCATCTATCAATCTATCAATCTATCTATCTATCTATCTATCTCTGTCTGTCTGTCTATCATCTATCATCTATCTGTTGATTTATATTTGGTCATCCCCTCTCCTTATCATTGTCTTCCCACCCCAGTACTAAGCACTGGGGGCATAGAGATAAGCAAAAAAATAGTTCCAGCTCTCAGAGTTCACAGCTTAGTGGGGAGACAATATGCAAACAGCCATGTACAAATGAAATGTATTTGTTGAGTCACTCTTTTAGTTGTGTCCAAATCTTGGTGACCCCATTTGGGGTTTTCTTGGCAGAGATTCTAGAGTGGTTTGCTATTTTCTTTTCCAGCTCATTTTACAGATGAGGAAACTGAGACAAATGGGTGTAAGTGGCTTGCCCAGGGTCACACAGCTAGTAAATGTCTGAGGCCAGACTTGAACTCAGGCATATCTCTCTGGCATATCAAAGCAGATGTTATGGACTTCAGGACTCCTTGCCCTGGGCTGCCCTTTTGAGTACTATAGCACTATGCCCATTGGCTCTTTGATGTTTGTTGCCATCTGCTTCTCCCTGGGGCTTTCAAATTCCTACACTAAGGCTTCGGGGAGAAGGGATAGGGAGAGCTTACCATTCATTTTGCTTCGACATAGAAAACCCTACAGGCTAAGCTTATATCTTTGGTTGTGCTAGTGCCCTGCCCCATCCTTTCCTACCTCCCTTCTGTTGCCTTTAGGTGTTTGGCTTTTTGTACCATTCTTCAGTGGTAGAAACCACTATTGGCAATTTCTCTTTATATTTCTTGATTGTTATTTGCTGTGATGCTATTTTGATGTTTTGCTAGGGTAAATATGGGTTGAACTTGGCAGCCTACTGTTAAGAGGCTATCTTGGCAAGAAGACCTAATTTTTCCAACTGCTATATTGTCTTTAGTTCCAAATCTGAAATCCAGATTGGTTTGAGTCAGGATTGCTCTGCAACAGTGGCACATAGTAGGCACTTGAAATATTTTGGATTGATTAATGATGACCAGAAATTAATAAAACAAAGCAAAATTTCTGTCCATATATAGGATGGTATAGAAAAAAGAATTTGAATCTTTATCTGGGTGCCTTTGTTTATGCCTGGGCTTGAAATGTCTTCCATCCTGGTCAGTCAACACTATGCTTATCATGAAATTGGAAACCTTCCTTGCTCCTGAACAGAAATTTAATTTTCATTCTCATACATTATGTGACCCTTTGCATCTTTCTCAGACTCCTATTATGTCATATAATATACTACATGATTATATAGCTATTGCAATTATGAATATGTATATTTCATACTATTCATCTCCCTCTTGACCATTAATTTCATTAGGGAAAGGATTGTATCATACTTGTATTGGTCTCTCTCCCAGAACCTACCATAGCATTTTGAACATAATAAAAGTCGTTACTAAATGAATGAATGAATTGAATGTAGATGACAAACAAACCAATAGATACAGTTTCTGATCAGCAAAGGAGGGGAGATTAGGGAATAACAAGAGATTAGAGAAGAGACACAGGTAAGATTGGTTGATATAGAAATTTAAAGATGAATGTGATTCTGATGAAGAAGCAATAAGAATGTAGAGAAGGGATCAGGTGAAGGATATGATATGATGTGATGAATTATGTTACTTGTGGTAGGCATGAAGAATTGTAAGCAGAGAAAGAGATTTAGTCAAGAAAACGGTGAAAAAAATTAAAATGAATCAAAAGAACAATAATTAATTGATGGGAAATGACTTTTCTAGAATATTTAAAGTATTAACAGACAGATTTATTTGGGATTTCTGCTGTGCAGAAAGAAAGGATGAGTTTGACACATGTTCATACATGCAAAGGAAGACATATGAATTAGGTACCTCTGATAATAATAGATCTAAAACAACAACAATAGCTAGCATTTATATAGGGGTTGCAAAGCTCTTTGCAAATATTGTCTCATTTTATTCTCAGAACAATTCTGGGAGGTAGGTATTATTACTGGTTCTACTTTACAGATGAGGAAACTGAAGTAGGCAGAAGTTAAGTGACTTGCCTAGGTATAACAGGAAGTCAGCCAGTAAGTATCCAAGATGGAATGTAAATTCAGGCCTTCTCAATTTGAGTTCCAATACTCTAAACTATGTATTACCTAACTGAATTTCATCAAACGAAGAAAAAATCTCTAGATGAGGTACCTCTATATCTTGACTCAGGAAATTCACTATATAAAAGTAGTCTATATAGTCAGACATTATGAAGTGAATAGACATTATGGAACTAATCAATAGAGTGTAAACTTGTAAGAACAAGCAAAGTGGGATTTTTGTTCTTTTCTTTTTGGAGTTCAGTTTCCCAGACTCATTGAAAACATCTGAAGGATTGATCTCTTTGAACCGTGATGGTTCACAGTTGTTCTGGGTCATGTAGGTTTTGTCCCTATTGGCTCTGAACCAGTCAGGAGCCCTGTCTTTGTTATATATGCTGGGAGGTTGGTATTTTGCTTTGGGGGATTGTTTGTGAGAAGGACCTTTTGATTTCCTGGACAAGACTCTGAGTAGTCATTTGTTACTTTGTTCAGAGTTTTGTGCTCTCCCTCCAGTGCTATATATAGATGCTTGTATTACTTTGTTCAGACAGCGAGAGCCCTGTCTGTTGATCTTTATACTAATTCCTCTGCTCGCATTTTCTCCACGTTTGGGGTGTTGGTCTTTCCCCTGAACTAGTGAATGACTTACATAACTTTAATTAATAAAGGATTGTCAACCCCTTTGAAGCTATCTTTCCTTTATAAAGCAGATCAAAGAACCTGTACTAGCTGGCCATCCTGGTGTGCTAGGGTGCTTGCTGTTACAAAGTTCTCTCATGGTAGGCAGGGATTATTTTTCTCCTTAGTATCACCAGTACTTAGCATGGTGTCTGGCACATAATAGGCATTTAATAAATACTTATTGAATTTAAATAATCTAGGATATTTGAAAGGAAGAAGAATCAATGCATCAGTTTATTCTCAATTAATAAACATGATGGGTCAATACAATAATGCCCTCACACATAGCTGTTGACTTTTTTGGATGTAAGGACTTAAGATATCTGAAATTTTTGGAAATCTCACCTGATAGTAGTCACACTATTAGGATCCACTGATTGAGAAAATACATAATGACAAAAGGGAGTGAAAATGAAAACATTTTCAAATGAATCAAATGAATTGCAACTGCTCATATTTATGTATATATGTATACATGTATGTATGTATTATACTTATATATAATGGCAATCTATATTGGAAATGTATTTATTCTTGGTGTTCCTGTGTTTTCATTCATAGATTCCTTCCAATAGCTTCCATCTTGGCCTGTCTTTTCCCATCCTGTGTAAGCTGCCCTCCTCACCCTTAAGCATTAGAAACTAATGTGCCACCTCTTTACCTCCTAACCTTCCCACCTCCTCACCTCCTCTTACATGTTAGGAACTACTGCCTGAACTTCTATTATTTACTTTTACTGTTAAAACCTCCCAGTGATCTAAAAGAAAGAATATTTTACAGATGGCGGTAAAGGAGACACAGGGCATAAGTTATTTTCATGACTTGTGATTTCAGCTGCAGAGCTGGAATCCAACCCTAGATCTCTTTCCCCTCAGTCCACCATCCTTTTTTATTCTGTTATTAAATAACTCATTTCTCTACATTCCCTTAGGCTGAATACATTCACTTTGAAGTCATGTGGACCAACAGAATATTATTTCTTTCTAGATAGACATCCTGAAATACATAATCCAAAAAGAATGGAATGAGTGTGTTAGGGTTCTACCTTTTCCATGTACCAGTTTGAACACTTTTTCTATTAAAATATGCCATAGCTAGAAGGGTCTTAGCTATTAGCATGTATATTGTAACTATATTTATAACATGGTACACCATCCTTTTTATTGATTTTATGAATAACCCTTAGCATAATTCTTAATGAAGTCTAGGCTAGATCAAAGCCTCAAGATCATAATTCACTTCTGTCTCCACATGTTATTTATAGACCTATAGATGACATTGAGTTAATTTGCCTCTGGAAAAGAGAAGATCCAGGTTCTGAAAGTTTTTCTTATGGCTCAGCTCCACAAGATTTACAAACAAGCTTGAGTTATCTTTAAATCCTACAGGCTTGATTCACTATGGATTGCCGTATAGACATCCCTTGTCTTCTCACAAAAAGAAATATATGTGTATGAGCATAGATATGCATGCATATGTACTTAAAAATAAGCAAATCCACATTTCCAAAGAGTGAAGCCTGAAGAGACAGTTTGGAGAGTGAGTTGAAGGCTAGGGCAACATCACCAGTGGACTCGCTTGCTAAGTCCTGAAAAAGCCCTAGGCTGATGGGTGGGTACTTCAGTGCTTGGCACATCAGGGCCCTCTGGTCCGAGGATCTTGTAGTATGAACTATTCAGAAATGTAGCAATTCCTCCTAGTCCAGCTCTGCAGAAAAAAAGGTGCTATATATCTGTCATTCATAGGACCTAGGCTGGCCCCAGTTGAGGAAGCATGTATCTTAAGGCCAAGGTGAGCTCCTGCCTTCTGAGTATTTCACCACAAGGAAAGAAATGAGAGTCAAGTTCAGGATATCCTGCTTTGGCTTTGGGTCCTCTCAGTCTGAAGACAGCTATGTTTCCAGGGATGTTTTAAACAAGAATCACTAGAGTCCTGGGCCTTAGTCTTATTGATAGATGGGGAGCCAACACTGAGAACTTTGTGTCAAAATCTGTGACTTCATCTCTGCCACCAGAAAGCCCAGGAGAGCCTCCAAGTATTTGCCTCCTCATAGTATTTGTCCAAGGGTTCTTGCCACTGTTGTTTCTTCTGTTTGCTGAGCTTTGTGAGGTCCAACACCTTGAAGAAGTCTGGGAAAAATCCATCAGCCACATGTATTGCTTGGTAATCAGTGCTAACTCATGGTCTATCAACAATTCTGGCCCTCGGTTGAAGAGGTCACTGGAAGAATGGATGTAAACCACCTACTGGTCAATCAAAATTCAATAGCCCTCCTTTGGGTCCTTCTTGGCAGCATTTCAGAAGAAACAACTGAAGAGAACTTTCTGTACATGGATGGTAGCCTTGTAACAGGACACCATATCCAGCTTAAATCTATCCATGATGCTCAATATCTGATTACAGATGTCCTGGGTTCAGCATAAGGAGAGACTATATGAAATTCTCACATCATTAGAGGCTAGAGAATTTGTTGTTCTTCCAAGAATTCTACACAGCCAAGAGAGTGAAGTGGTCAACTTTGGTCTGTATAATCTGGTTTTCTTTTTATCTGTAGCATGAATACAATGGTAAACATCTATCCATTGTAGACCAGATGCATAGACATGATCAGCATTTTCTACAACATTGGTTTCAGGGGGAAATTCTGCCATCCTGTGGCCCAGATGGATGAGCAAGCCCTCATCATCCAGGCTACCAGTAACTCCATGGCTGTAATAAGAGTTTCCATGGGGAGATGGGGTATCCAGGAAGTCAAAGGAAAGCAGGTCCATGGCCTTGAGAGATAGTACTATGCTGGCTAAATTAGTTTGCTGGATCTCAGGCATGTTGTTGGTCTGCATGCCATCTCAGTAGCACATTTTGTGTTGAGCTTGTAACACTTTCTGGGCCCTGTTCTCCCAGCTCTGCTTGCTCTCTGCTTTGCCTGAGCCTGAAATGGGGGTCACCACCTGCTGGCTGATCACAGTCTTGGAGGTGTATACTTTCTGTTTCACAAACCTAGGATCCACCATGTAGTAGATCCCTTCACTGATCAGAGATGTCTCAGTAATGTTGACAGCAATTACAACCTTCCTGCTACCAGGAGAAGCCAAGCTGTCATTGTAAATTTCCCCAACAGAAGATTCTTCAGTTGGAGGCTGGTTTACATCTGTCATTCTCATATCTATCACAGTCTTTGATAGGACTTTGACTTCTACACTTAGATTGGTATACAGATTTCCATTTATCCTTATCCTGGGACCTAAAATGTGACCTCCATTGGACCAAGCTCTCTCCCTTTGTGCTTTTTGTCTTGTTTTAGACTCTGACACTTTCTCCTTTTTTCTGCTCTATCATGTTGTTCAAAGACTGCCTGCTTATTACGTGTTTCAGCACTAGACATTAGCAAGTTTAGCTCTTTGAGGACATCCATGGCTACTCTCACATCATCTTTATCCAGCATGTTCTAGGACTATTTGGTCAGCAAAGTTCTAGTAACAGGTTCTTGAACTTTTCCTTTGTACTCTTTGGTTTAACAAATAGACCTTTGATAATAGTAGAAGGCTTTGCTGAAGGTTGCATGGTCTGTAGGAGACACAGATTATTTATAAGATAGATTGTGAATTCAACACCATTTTTGGTGAGGGAAACTTTAAAAGTGTCAAAGGTTGTATTTTTCTTAGCAAGATTGATCACAAATCCAGCCAAATCCTTATCATTGATCTCCAGGTAATTGTCCAATTCAGTGCATATTTTGGACACCAGGAAAGGGTTCTTGAGCTTGGCAATCTCTTCAGCAGGACTGGCATGGCCATCACACACCATGAACCCCATTTACCTTAAGCCTGGCTTCTTCACTTCAAGCCTTCACCGTTTTACCACTTCCCTTCCTACTTCAGTAATTGCCCAGACTTTTTGTTTATCTTCCCTGAGGTGGCATCCAATGAATGTTCCTGCCCCATCAACTTTTGATGGTACTCTCCTTATCCACCATGATGACCATGGGCCACAGGTCTTAAGAACCACTATTCCATTCCAGAAAGGGAGCCTGAAATATAGCTACCACATTCAAAGAAGGGAGTAGGTGGGCAAATTACCCATTTCTGACCAATGGAGGTAGTGATAAAAATTAACAGTACATATAGGACTTTTTCAAAACCCTGGAATTGGAATGCGGACACTACATCCTTGATGAGGATCCATTGCAAGGTAAGTCTGGTGTGATCCAGCTCCCATAGGAAATATTAAAGTCACCATAGTGAAAAAACTCATAGTTGGATCTTGGCATCAAACTGGTCGAACACCACAAAGAGATCCACTGTCTATGGCAGTCTCTGATTCTTGTCACCCACTTGATATGGGGCCAAAGCATTTACTTTGAAAAAAAATAACTTGTTCAAAGTGGGTCCCAGTTACCTGGATACCCAGCTAGGAATAATGGAATAGGACCTCATTTCAGTTTTGTTGGCTTTTGGAACTGGAACCATGATTATGAGGGATGGTCAGGGGCATTTGTATTGTTCCTCTAGAGATGAAATTGGACTACAGCAAGACAGATCAGAGTGAAAGCATTTGCCAAGAATGTTTTCATTATTCAAGAATGAAAATTGGAGGTTTGAAGACCATCCCTTGTCTCTTAATCTAATTATGGTTTATTTAGTATAATAAAAAAATCTTAATTATACTTTTCTTTATAGCATTCCCAAGAACTCTCTGCTTTTCTAATCTTTCTAATTGGGAAAAGGTAAATAAATATGTAAAAAATAAAGTCAATTAGTTATTCTTACAAAAATATATTATGTAGGCAATTAAGTATGATGTCCACTTTGATAAGAGAATTAGTCTGCTTTAATAACAGTTAAAAAGGTCAATTTAATTCTTTATTCCTTTGGCTTCTATTAAGTTGCCTGAAAGATGATTTCTTTGTAATTTATATTGTATACCAAGAAAAAAATAAGTGAACCTCCTAAAGATGTCTTGGAAAAGGAGTTCAAAATGCCTACAGAAAAGACAGAATGCCATCAATTTAGAGTTAATACAATTTAAAGAACAAAATTTAATTTTGGATAAACATCAAAGTCAGCAATTTAAAGAAAATATTCCTTTTCTTCTTTATTGCATAATCATAGCCAAGGAACAGATCTCTAAATTTTGAACTTTCTGGATTAAAAAAATTCTCCTTCACATATTTTCTTTGCATTAAGATTCTGCTTAATTATTAGATTAATTGCAATGATTAATTGTGATCTCAGAGAATAGAGTAGAGAACATACTTCCCTAATCTTGGAGAGAGGTTGGGGATTGTTAGTGTTGAATTTTGTACATATTTTCAAATGCAAGTGCTTTGTTGATTGATTTTTCTCAAATTTTGTTTTGTTCAACAGGAGGATTCACTGGGGAGATATTTAGAGAAGTGATTCTGTTATGGTAAAGTAGACAAATAAAAGTTAATAACTGAAGGGGAAAACATAGATTTTATAAAAGTTTCACAGAAAGCTCTCATTTTCATTGCAACCCAGGATTTTGGATGTTATCTTGAAAGGAAATGAAAGGCTACTTCAATCATCAATCTTTTCTTAAATACAGAGCTTCTCAACTAGACTATAGCTTAAGAACAAGTGATCTTGTTTTATACCTCTGTCTCCCCAAAATCTAGCAGTGTTCCACCCATCATAGGTGATCTGGAGTATGGAGTAATGTTGATGATAAGGATAATTTTCACAGTTACGACAAAGCCTTTATCATAGCTATCTGCTTTTGTCTCAATGTCCTTTATGTTTAAATACAGAGTTAGAAAGAGGCTGGCAAAATTATTGGCAATTATCCTTGAAAATGCATCTTGGATGCCCATCCATTGGGGAATGGTCAAACAAATTGTGATATGTGAATGTGTTAGAAGATAATTGAGCTGTGAGAAATACTAAATATGAAAAACCCAAATACACATGGGAAGACTTACATGAACTGATTTAGAGTGAAGGAAGCAGAAAAGACAGTGTATACCATGATGACATAATTCCTGACCAATCGCTGAACAGTCAAGCAATGTAAAGGGAAAGGACAATAATACAAAATTGAAAGCTGGGAAATTATAATGACCATTTTTTGTTTCAGAGAAGAGATAAAAAAGTACCTCCCTCCATTAAATCAAAACTGTGTGTGAGTTATAGGTATGGACTTTAAAATATAATTTCAGATATGAATGCTGTGCTAATTGGCTTTGTTGTATTACTTTGGTTTTATTATGAGGCTAGACTCACTCACATATATTCAGAAATGAACATGATGTAAGAATAAAGGACATCTATTAAAATATGAAAGAAATGTATTTTTGAATAGTCTATTATATCAAAAAGGAAAGGAAGGGAAGGAGGCAGTAAAACCCAGGTCAACTGGCCTTTTGGCCATCAAAATTTACCTTCCTTTGGAGAGGAGAAGGAAGGGGAGGGAGAGGCAGACAGGAGAGGAGGAGGTGAGGTACCTAGGTAGCATTCAGCCAGACACATCTACTCATGGGATTTTGTTGGTTCTTCCTTGCCGAGGAAGACCATGCCATCGGACAACTGATGACATGACTTGCACTTGACTTTGTTTTGGGGGGCCGGAGGACTGTGCAGGTCACCAGCCTCACTTCTCCTGCAGAGTCATCTGAATCCAGAGCCCTGATGTTCCTCAGGATGACTGGAGATAAAACCTTAAACCTACTACACTCTGAAACTGGGATACCAAGGGGTCCCTGCCAAGGGCTCCTGGACACCCCTAGCTTTAGAGTGATTATCAATAGCAATGGTTGCTGTTTCTTACCTAGCCTGATGTCTTTGTTTTCTTGACCTCATCAAAAGGGCCATGCCCTGGCTGCTTCTTAAACAGGCCTATTCAATGAATGGGCATTGCCTCACCCTGAGTACCTGCAAAGACCTTGGTCTAAAGGGTCCAAGTTCTCCCAGTGCCTCCTGGGCCATCTTCAGTCATCCTAAGGAATATCTGATTACTGGATTCAGATGTCTCTGGAGGAGAAGTGAGGCTGGTGACCTGCACAGCCCTCCTTCACGCAAAACAAAGTCGAGTGACAGTCATGTCATCATTTCTCTGATGGCATGGTCTTCTTCAGCAATGAAGGACAAACACAATTACATAAAAGAAGAGGTATTGAGTTGGAATAAGATTATACTATGGAATCAAAGCTTACTGTGATGATCATGAGTTCTATAAGCTATCTTTTTGCTGCTTTCAATGACAGCTAACATTTATATAGCATCTACTATACCAAGCACTGTGAGAAGCACTTCACAATTATCATCTCATTTGGTCTTTACAACACCTCTGGAAGTAGGAGTTACTATCCTCATTCTACAGATGAAGAAACTGAGGCAAAGAGGTTAAGTGAGTGGTCCAAGATCACACAACTAGAAAGTTGCTGTTCGAGCATTTTCAGGCATATCAGACTCTTCGCGACCACCACATTGGGTGTTCTCTTGGCAAAGATATTGCCGTGTTTTGCCATTGACTTCTCTCGCTCATTTTATAGATGAAGAAACAGAGGTGGAGTTAAGTGATTTGCCCAGGGTCACACAACTAGTAAGTACTTGAAACTGGAATTGAAATCTGTTTTCTTCTGACTCCAGGTCCAGTGCTCTATCCACTGTACTACTAGCTGTCTCTTCTTCTCACTGCTTTCATCATACTCTTTCCAGAAATGTAAAAGAATGGCAGAAAAAAATGTGCTTTGTTGAATAAAAAAATGTAGTGTATAGATAATATTGATATATACATGTCAGGTTAAATGGCAAGGTTGCATATTACCTGGCTCTGGCCAGTGATATGAATTTACCATAGAATTCTACCCTCCTCATAGTCCCTGGCTTTAAAGAGCTTGTCTTCTACAGGAGAGGTATAGATAAGACATTGAAAGCGGACACAAGTTCATCCTACTGATCACCACAATTATTTTCAGGTTTGAGACATAGTCCTGGACTATTGGAGTTAGATCTAGTGGGTAAAAGAAACAACTGAGAACAAATAATGCTTGAGTTGGACTATGTTGACTTTGGGACAGGGCTGAGAAGGGAGTATTCAACAATAAATCATCATTGAGCGCTTACCATGTGGAAGGCACAGGGAAGGCTTAGGGAGAGACAAAGATTAATAAGATATGCCCCTGCCCTTGGAAAGCTTAGAGATTAGTCTCTCTATCATTAAACTGTGGCTCCTTCTCTACCATCCTTGACTTCAGAGATGTCCAATTCATCATAATCCTCTCATTATATGGTTTACGGTGCTTAAACCACCTGGAAATCAAGATTTTCATTTCTAAAAGAACCCTTTTCTTTCAAAATGAAATTTTGCAACTTAGATTCCCATGGTTAGCTAAAATAGGCTCTCATGCCAAGAAGGGTTGGCTTATTGTTAGGGTTGAATGAGACGAAGTATTCATCACTCATTTGTGGATGGCAAATTGTAAGTGCAAACATAAAATATCCTCATTCTCATCTGCACCATTATGTCATGCAGCTTTCAGATAGCCAAAGAGTTACATATATATTTAACTACTAACTGTAGAAACTGGTCTGTCTCTAGAATGACATAGATCTGCCCAAGTGCACAGTTTTGACTCAATGACTTAAAAAATTATAATCATAAAAAAACCCCAGGACATACAACTATTGAATTGTTGTTGTTTGCTTTGAGTAAAAATAAAAAATAATTTGTAATACTTTAGGTTTAAAAGTCAAAAGTTAATTTTTATTGATTTTAAGGCTCTTGCTTTGTACAATCCTTTCTGTCCTTAGCCCTCCTTCACTCAAAACAAAACCAAGTGCAAGTCATGTCATCATTTCTCTAATGGCATGGTCTTCAGCAATGGACGAACATGACATGACCATATATTAGGCACTGTCCTAAACTCTAGGCTTATAAAGGTAAGTAAAAAGCAGACAGGTCCTGCCCTCAAGGGGTTTATATATTAATGAATTTTATTACATAATGATCCTTACATACTGATGTATTTTGTATGTATATAAAAAAGGAACTGAAAATAAGTGATGGTGAAGGTACCTGCACAAAGACATAAAGTCTGGAAGTCAAGCATTATTAGGAGCAGAATGAGACTCTCTTACCATTAACTTAATACAAATGTTGGTTGATTGATTACTACCAGAGACTATTTCAATCCTTTAATAAATTTATATTTTTCTAAAATGTATTATCTGGCAGTGTTAAACCAGTTCATCCCCACCCCTGCCCTCCTTCAATAAACTCCAGTGCCTCTCTAATACTTCCAGAATCAAATATCGGCTCCTCTGTTTGGCATTTAAAGCTCTTTACCACCTGATGCTCCCTATGTTCCTTTTCTTCTTATTCGTTACTCTCCTCCATTCCCTGCGCAGTACAATCATACTGTCCTACATACAACATTCTGTCTCCTGTATCTCTCCCTTTGCATTATCTGTCCTTTATGCTTCAAAAGTTCTCCCTCTTTTCTCCTGACTCCCAATCCTCACTCAGCTCAAGTATGACATTATACCCTGTAAGTTACCTTGTATCCAATCTTTATGTATTTTGCATATAACCACTTATATTGTCATCTCCCCCATTAAAATGTAACCTTTTTGAGGGCAGGGCATTTTTTTGTTTTTCTCTGTATTTCTAACTTTTAGCATGGTGCCTGCCGCATGGTAAGAACTTGAGAAACACTTGTAGATTGATTGATTGGAGGCCTTTAAGACATTTTGCCGTAATGAATCAAATGTTTTTCATTGTATAGGCAACGAACAATCAATATAATTTATTCTCCAAATCTTTTAGTCAATTGTGTGATGACAAAGATGTGGTCTACTGCAGAATGTCATGTAAAAATAATACCTTGTTTCCTTATCAAGGATGGCCTTGAAGCATATGTAGATTATTTTGGTAAATATTTCATAAAAATGGGAAAATAGCATAGTGTCAAGCACAGTGCCTGGCATGTAGATAGTGCTTAACAAATACTATCTTACTTATTGAATATGATACTTTTAGAAATACGTATTGATTAAGATTAAGAGAGTAGATTAAGTAGGTAATGGACAGAATTTTGGAGGGAAGGGTGAAATAAGGTATAAGAGGTACGGTAAAGGTGGAAGATAAGGTAACAGGGATAGGATGAAAAGAGAGGCTGAGAAGGAAAATAGTAAAAATAGATGAAGGGAAATTCACAGATAGCAATTATAATTTTGAATGTGAAATGAATTTGAGAATGACTGAACAAGTTGTGGTATATAATTGTGATGGAATGCCAGTGTGCTGTAAGAAATGATGAGCTTGGTGATCTTAGAAAACCATGGATTGACTGAAAAGAAATAACAGTGAAATGAGTAGAACAAGAGAATGTTGTATACAGTAACAGCAATATTGTTTTAAGAATGGCTTTGAGCAAATGTTATTTTGTTCATTATAAATGCCCAAATTAATTATAAAGAACATATGAAGAAAGAAGCTATCTGCATCCAGAGATAGAGCTGATAAATAGAAGTATGCATAAAATAATTATACGTACAGATACCTATTTATTTCTAATGGCAATCGTTTCTAGGTTGGGGGAGTGAGGGAAGAGAAATAAATTTACATGATGATTTTTGTTGTATATTTGTTGTGTGCTATGTAAGTTGTTCATAGTAGAGTCCATATACCTTTTTCTTGTATTGCATTATGGAAATGCTTGTTTTATTCCATAAACTTAAAATAAAATAAAAATTTGAAAGTAAACATATCCCCTAGATGAAGGAAAACATTTGAAGGAAGACATTATTTGCATCCAGAGAAAGAACTGATGAATAGAGGTATGTATTATATAATATAATATAGAATATTATGTATAGAATTATATATAGAATGATTATATGTGTGTGTATATATAGTTACACACATGTGTATATAGAATATTATATATAGATTTATATTTTATATAATACATAATTATATATAGAATATTTTATTTATAGACTGATATGTATATATACATACACATATACATATATACATAAATAGATAGATTGATATAGATATATATCTATATATCTATGATATAGATATATATCTATCTATTTATGGTATCCATCTCTAGGATATAGGGAGGGAAGAAAAAAAAGAATTTTTCATGATAACTTTATTATATATTTAAAAGTAATAGCACGTTTTTTATAATGGATTTGCAGTTTAGTATTTAATCATTTTAAAAAAATTATACTATGCTATGAAAATGTTTTATCCCATAATTTGAAAATAAATTAAATAAAAAGAAAATAAGCACATCCCTTAGATAAGAAAAGAATGGCTTCAATCTGCATTTGTAGGTTTTTTGTTCATCTGCCAAGTCAAAGAAATAGTGCAGTTATACAAGAGCCTTACCTTTTAGTCCTGCCCTAGTCTCAAAACATGTGATATTTTTCCCCCCAGGAGATGAGAAAAAACCCAACAAATCTAAGAAGTCTCTTCAGATCCAAGCTATTCATTTCCTTTCTGGAGGAGGCATCATATATATTTAATAATAATAGGAGATAAATATGCATGAGCAGGGTAAATTCTGTCTCTGGATTCAGAAGATATGGAATCAAATCCTTCCCCTGACATTCAATAAGTTAGTAACCCTTGGAGAAACTGACTTAGCTTCTCAAGAACTCAGTTTATTCAATAGTACAATAAGAAAGTTGGACCAGAGAGCTTTTGAGATTCCTTTCACATCAAGATCTATGACTTTGAAAATCAGAGTACCAAGTTTGGACTTTATCCTGTCAATAAACACATTTTTAAAGTGAATACTTTTAAAGTATCTAAGACTAAGCACCTTTAGTTTACTTGTTCGGCCAACCTACATAGTTAAAATACAACAGAATGCTGCACAATTATTAGATGAATTGGAGACTATCTAAGCAGATGTTTCAGTTCATGGATGAAGCAAATTTGATTTTGCCTGAATAATCTCTCTAGAATGGCTGTGGACAGAGATCTCAAAATTCAACAGTCTTCATTTGATTTTTTACTTAACAACCAAGATTTTTGCTATGAGTCAGAGAGGCAACTTAACACTGTTCTGAATTCACTGGAAAGTGGCTTAGTCTTCTGCTTTATTTTAACATGTTCAATTGACCTAAGAATGTTTACCCTTGCAAACTGAATTCATAAATTCATCTTTAAGTTCCATTTTCCTAATTGCAAATGATCAGAACTTTTGTATTTCTAGTAACTAAAGAGCACCAAAGTAGCATATTAGTCACTTTTACATGTATTTTTAATGACTAAATTGCAAAATGACTAAGTTGCAAAATGCAATTTTCACAATCCAGAATCCTTTCTGACTAACACATGTATTCATTTCTCTCTTGCTGTCTTCCCGTTATAAAAGTACAATAATAAAATATTTATTTTCAGTAAGGTTTTCCAGATTGTTCAAAATGTTTTGGCCAAGACATTTGTTCTTTTGGGTCTGGAAGTTGTCAATCAATCTGTAGACAGCTATCTCTTGAATACTAAAATGTAAGCTGTCTTCTTGCACATTCATGCCCACTAGACTGCATGCAATTGTATCCAGGCAAAGAGTTTTGATGGCGATGGTGCTGATTATCAAATTTGTATGTACATCAGTGTTTCTGGAAAGAAGCTACCCCCCTTCCCGACTCGCTATGGGCCCTAAGGTCTAGGTCCCTTGTGTTAAGCTTTGGGATTCTTTCTCCTCTCCAGACTTGGCATAGAATCTGGTCCAAGACTTTCACGATTCCATTCCTGTGAGTGCAAAACAAGAGACACTAATTGTCCTTGCTGTCCACTCCTGGTGAGAATCATACTCATCTCACTTCAACCTTGTTTTCATTGTTGTCCAATTGTGTTCAACTCTCCATGACCCCATTTGGAGTTATCTTAGCAAAGATACTGGAGTGATTTGTCATTTTCTTCTTCAGCTCATTTTACAGATGAGGAAACTGAGGCAAACAGGGTTAAGTGCCTTGCCCAGGGTCACACAGTTGGTAAGACCAGAGTCTTAGCTTCAGTTTCCTCTTTTACTTCTACGGACCTTGATTCTTTGCTTTGAAAATCTGGACCTAGCTATTGCACTAACTCCCTGAGTGGTCTCTACATTCTTAGGCTCTGCAAATACATGTCAAGTATAAAAAATTTTTTTGTGGCTCAATTAGTTTGAGAAATATTGTTCTACACAGTAGATAATAATGAAATGAACACTGAAAAATTCATTCTCAAATGTGGATCTTTCCAAACACTTAGGTATTTGGCAATATATGGATAAAAGAGCCAGGTTTTGGCTGCAATGTTTCCTGTATATCTAGGCCAAATTTCTGCAGAAATTGGGATATGCCTTTGTAATGCTAATGCCTGGAATCTAAAGGTTGTCTGGGAAGAAAATCAGTTTTAAGGAAATGAAATTAAGAATACTTCATTCTTTTAAGAAGAGTCATATTAAAGTACAATATAAATTTCAGTTATTATGATGTCATTTTCATCTTTTTTTTGATGGGGTTCAGGTAGAAATGATATTTGAACAAGGCACTATCCAGCCACTCTTTTTTATATTTATACTTCCATTAGCATTTGAACAGATGGATAAAATAACTGACTTTTGTAGCTAAAAGTATAATGATGTGAGCTCATCCTCTGGAAGGTCATGAAAGTATCTTCTATATTACACTCATAGGAGATAGGACAGCAGGTATGTATCCATCTTACCCTGGTCTCATGATTTTCATCTCCCTTGTTAGGTGCTTATATTTTGAAAGATTTTTCTTCCATATAGCTTGGAAATTATGAATATCCTTATGTTGTGGCTGTTTGATCATTTTCAACTGTGTCTGACTCTTTGTGCCCCCATTTAGCTTTGTCTCGGATCTGTCATTTCCTTCTCTGGCTCATTTTACAGTCGAGGAACTGAGGCAAACAGGTTTAAGGGACTTGCCCAGGGTCACAGAGCTATTAAGTGTCTGAGGCTGAATTGGAACTCAAGTCTTCCTAACTCCAGGCCTGACCCTGTGCCATCCAGCTGCCCCATATATCTATGACATCTATTTAAATATTATAAAGTTTTTATGGATTAGTATTTTCTTATTCTTCTCATCTTACCTCAGTGAATTTCAGATACAAATGTTCCTGCGAATGTTCGCCATATTGCTTTTAGTCTCTCATGTTTAATGTTCTCAGGTAGATAAAATGATTGCTTTTTTGTAACTAAATAAAATTATTGGAATGTAAGCTCATCTTTTGTAGTCTTGGCAAAAGCATTTTTAGGTAACATACTCAAAAAGAGGATAGGGAACTTTTTATAAGCCTAGACAGCATTGGTATTTACCCGTATGATCAGATTCACCTCACAGAGATGATTTTCACTATCTTGCTCTGACAACCCTTGCCTAATTTCCACTATTAGGGTAATTAATTGAGTCAGGTAACGAATGAAGTAGTATTATCTCCAGAAGGTCATGGCTAAATATTCAAAATCATCTGTGAGTAGGCCTGGTGACTTCTACCATCAGGACAAGAAGTTGACATATTGTTTCTGAAGAGAAAAGATACAGATTTGTCATACACAGGTACATTTAAATGTTGAAAATAAGAGTAGTGGTGGAGAGGGATTCTCTGTTTCTGAATATGCTGATTGTCTCAAGTATTGAAACATTGTAGAGTCTTCTCATCATTTAACACGATATCTGGTCCTTATGAAATGCTTCAAAATGTTTGTTGCTGTTGATAATACAGGACTTAATGGTTCACACAAGGAAATCAAGTGGGTAAAGAGTACCCACTGTGGTATTCAATTAAATGGATAGCCCATAGAGCTGGTTCATCAGTAAAAGTATCTTGAACAGATACTATGAATGGACAATGATGTAGGCATAGAATTAAATACGAAGAAAGAGGTATGTGGGTGGCATTCAGGAAACTGCACAATATTTTTGAGTTCTTTTTTATCTTAAAAAAACTTAATGTTTGACACCAATTTTCTTCTAGTGATGCCATATGGCCATGAATCATAATTATAGGTTCCAAAATGGTCATGGAGAGAGTTTGTTGGTGGGCACATGTAGCCTGCAGCATATTAGTAATGAGGAATTGTATGCCAACAATGGGAAAATAGAAATTCTCTAAGAGTGACATGACTAGAAAGAAAGTGGGTCACTCATGTCATAAGAGCAAAAAGTGACTTATGGATAACCTGGATATTGTGTTGATAAGAAACCTAAAGAAAGTTCCTTTTAAAATTGAGTGGAGGATGACTCTCACAAAGGTATGGATGATTGGAATATGCATTTCTGGAAGGAGTACCCACCTTGATGAGATCACAGATGCATCAGTGAACTGAAGAAAGGATGAACTTCTGACAAAAGACAGGATTAGGTTACTAGAACAGGGAGGACAAATTCAGAAGGAGGCAGTAGTTACCAAAAGTGAAGAGTGAAGAGTTGCCAGTGAAAAACTCATTTGCTATCCCACCATTTTGTCTATGTCTGGTTATGGAACATGGTCATATTTGGCAATAAGAGGATTCAAGAACCATTGCCTTTCTTCTTGCTTAGGGCAACTCATAGGCTAAACTTTAAGATTCTTTCTTGATGGTTTCTTTAGAAATAGGATGATAGAGTTTAGGCTATAAAGAATCTTAGAGAGCATCTAGTTCCTCCTCCTACAGATGAGAAACGCGTCCAAGGAAGTTAAGTGATTTCCCTGTAACCACAGCAGTAGTATATGGTAGAACCATGATTTGAAAACACATTCTGTTACTCCTGTGCTTTTCCCATTACACTATACTGCTTATCACTGTGCTCAGTGATAAACTGAGGGTGAACAACTAGCCTCCCTGAAATGTTGAGCCTCTTTCTCAGGCAGAGGCTGATTAGTTGTGTTCATTTTTAAATTTCATGCCTTAGATGAAACATAACTAGCATCTTTCTGGTCCTGAAGGTGAGGAGATAAAATTTGTTTTGTTTTGCTTACCCTTCCAAAGTAGAGACTGCTTTCCCTTCCTCTTCCTCCTCCAAAATAAATCCTTTGGAAAATTAAATGTGTTGAAACTTGAAAAGGGTAGGGAGGGAAAAGGAGGAGAGAAAAATCCCAGACTGTGACAGTACTTGCAGTGAATCATGAACTCTGGATCTGTTGCCCATGTTTCTCTTGATCCTGTGTCTGGCTTCATCAGCATGTTCCCTTCACAGGAAGCATCTATATTAAACATCATTATCAACTCCCCAAATGAGACACCCATCCAAAAGCGCATGGGAGGCTTTGCGGCTGCCATGAGCTGCCCACAGAGAGTCCCTTTGCTCTATTTGCTTGTTTCACTATGTAATAGCTCAACTTGAGTATCAACAAGATAAGCTCTTAAAGGCAGAATATTTCCAGCTGTTGTGGTTAGGCAGCAGCCGTAGCAGCAGCAGCAGCAGCAATAGCAGCAGCAGCAAATTCTTATCTGTGGACAGCAGAACAATGCTGTGCACCCGCTGCTATGGCAGCATCAGAGGGAGCATGTGGTCTCTGTACACAGTAGCACAGGATCCAATAGACAGCAATTAGCACCAGAAGAATGAAGATGAATGGGACATATACATAACCTTCATAAAAATGTCATGGAGGAGAAGCCTCACACACCATATGGATCCATGCAGGGCTTTTCTTGTGGCTTTCTCTGGGCTTGGTTTTTAGATTTAGTCCAAGTGGTCCCTTATTTACATGCTTTTCTAGCCCCCACCCCCACAACCTTCTCAAGCAAATATCCTGTAGAGCACAAAAATACAGCTTTTGTGTACTGTTGGTAGTTATAGAAAGACACATCAGCTTCATCGTTTTGCAATTGCTAATGCTCAGGATTAATTGTATTTCTCTTCCTTTAATTTTTTTCTTTTGTTTTTAATGCCTTAGCTCCCCAGCTAGAAGTACCTCTAAAGTTTCCACATTTATTTTCTAAAGAGTAAATGCTATCTCTCTCTTTTTTTAAAGAGTTCCCACAAATTCCCTTTTCATTGTTTTTATTTGATTTTGCAGTGAAGGTACAGAGGAAAATCTTCTTAAGTAAGGTTTTATTCAATATAATAACAATATAAGTAAGGTTTTATCCAATATAATAACAATATAACTGTCACAAAATTATAAACTCCTTGAGGGCAGAGACAATTTCATTTTAGTATTTGTATCTTTGTGGTCCTAGCCTAGAATACAGTAAGCACTTAATAAATGCTTTTTGATTGATTTAATAGGTTCTGTTCAATAAAATGCTTTTTTATTATTTCAGAGTTCTATTGCCTCCATCAGTGCAAGGAATACAATGACTATCTTTTTTAAATATAGTAACTCTATATACAAAGATGATGACCAGGAGAAAGCTATTTTAACAAAGGAAATAGAATTTTGACTAATATTTGTATCTGAATAAACACTTTTAGGAAAGGAAAATCAATATCAAATCCACACCAAATATTTTGCATTTATGATTTCTGCTCATATTTTTCTTCTGCCTAGCGAATAGGAACCTGATCCAATCTACAGAAAAACAAATTTGCAAAGAAAATTGAAAAATACTTGATTATCATGTTCCCAAAATGGATTTGAGATAAAATATACAGCTAAAATGAATGTAACACAGATGATTAATATTGAAGACAAAAAATATTTAAAATCTCTTTTGTGCTTATTTTATTTTCCTAAAAAAGTAATTAATAAATTCAACATGCTATTATCAAAGTTGTCCTAATTTTCTGTGTTTCTATTTAAACTTCCTTTTGTTCTCTTCTGTCCTTTAAAAAAATGCCTCAATGATTTTCTTGTCCTTCTTTTCCTTCTTTTTCCCTTTGAGCTCCTGCTCATCACTTTAATATGGTCTATTATGTTTATACTTTTCCTAATTTTGAACCAACTTGGCTTTCATGGTATAAAAAACTTAGTCACAGCCTGCAATCTTTTGAATATCTTGTAGCATCTTTAGTACTTTTTAGTTTATTTGTTATTCATTATGGTGATGGTATTCATTAGGAATATTGGTGTATACTATTCTTTATTGGTCTATAGTTGGTCTCTCTCTCTCTCTCTCTCCCTCTGATTTAGGTAATAAGATCTTTTGAGGATCATGGAAGGAATTTGGCAGGATCTTTTACTATTTTTGGTAACAGATTATATGATATTAGAATTAATTTTTCTTTAAAAAGGGCAATGGAATCATACATATATCTGAATATGAATACATATTCATACATATGAATACATACATATATCATACATACATACACTTCCTCTCTTGAGAGTTTATTTGTAGTTTATTTAGCTTTTTATGAGATTGGGTTATTTAAATAATGTTTTTTTCTGTTGATTTGAGTATTTTATATTTTTGTGGATATTATAATTATTTCCTTTATTCCTTTTTCTTTATTTGTGATTTCTCCTTTTCATTTTCAAACCTGGCAATTTGTTGTTCCTCTCTTTAAAAATGTAGATCTATTTCATTGATTTTTTTTAAAAAGAAATTTTAGTTTTATTCGTCATTTCCTCCTTTTGCTTTTGTCAATTTCCGATTTTTCAAAATTTCTATTTTGGATTTTAAAAGTTGTTGGTTTTATTTTTTAAGTTACATTTTGAATTAATGTCTTTTCTTTTTTTGTTGATGAAAATATTTAGAGATATAATTTTTCCCCTCAGGCCTGCTTGGGATACATCCCTAAAGTTTTGGTATGATTAATATTGTCTTTATTATTGTCATTAAGAAGCTTTTTTTTGTTTCTATAATTTGTTTAACACACAAACTCTTTAAACTTAAGTTACTTCGTCTCCAATAACATTTTAAAAATAATTTCTATTGATATCTTCTGTTTCTGAAATCATCCTAATAAACTCAAGTATCCCTCCCCCTTTTGCTTCCCAGAAAGCTCTCCCATATAACAGTATTTTTAAAGAGGGAAAAAATTCTGTTTGTGTACATGTGCATACAAGCTGTATGTGTACATAGGTATGTGCATGTATGTGTGACTAAGCATGTGTTTTTAGAAGAAAATGAGATTCATGTTATGGTTTTTCTTCCCATCTCTTTTCACGTTTGCATTCTATTCATTACCTTCTATTATGTGAAATAATAAGTTTTCTCTGCTTATTTTTTTCCTTCTCCTGTTTTCTTCCTTCCCATTTCTTCCTTCTAAGACCATCAATTAAGAGCACAACTACCTCACCAATAGCCCTGTTCCCATTGTATTTAATTCCTTCAATGTCCCTTGAAGACATTATGGTTCTCAAAGAATGTTGCTCTGCTCCACATCATAATCCATCCAATTGATCAAATACATTTGCCTTTCTATGTCTCTATTGACTTCTGGGATAGTATTTTAAAATTTCTGCTTAGTTCTGCTTTTCAATCAAGAATACTTGGAAGTCTTCTGTTTCATTAAAATTCCCTTTTTCCCTAGTGCCTTTTGTGGAGGAGATAACACACTGGGCATAGATCCAGGAAGACTCATCTTCATGAGTTCAAATCTGGCTGCAGACCCTAGCTATGTAACTCTGGGCAAGTCCCAATGTTGTTTGCTTCAGTTTTCTCATCTTTTTAATGAACTGGAGATGGAAATGGCAAATCACTCCAGTATCTTTGCCAATAAAACTCAAAATGGGATCCTGTAGAGGCAGTCACTCCTAAAATGACTGAAACAGCTATTTTTGGTGGCAAACTTTATGTTTTCCTTTTGGAATGACATATTGAGCTTTCTTTCTTTTCTTTTTTTTTTGTAAATAGTATTTTTTTCATGTACTTGTAAAGATAGCTTTCAAAATTCATTTTTATAAGATTTTGAGTTTCAAGTTTTTTCTCCCTCTCTCCAAACCCCTCTTTCCTAACACATATTTACATGTGCAGTCATGTAAACATACTTTCACATTAGTCATGTTGTGAAAGGAGAAACAGAACAAAAGGGAAAAGCTACAAAAAAAGAAGTTCCATACTCCATAGTTTTTCCTCTGGATGTGGCTAGCATTTTCCATCATGAGTCTTTTGGGCTTGTCTTAGATCACTGTATTGCTGAGGACAGTTAAGTCTATCATAGTAGTTTATCACACATTGTTGCTATTATTGAATACAATACTCTTCTGGTTCTGCTCCCTGTGCTCAGTTTCAGTTCATGTAAAGTCCAGGTTTTTCTGAAATCTGTCTGCTCATCATTTCTTATAGCACAATAGTATTTTATTACATCCATATAACACAACTTGTTCAGTCATTCTCCAATTGATGAGCATCCCCTTACCTTCCAATTTTGTGCCTTCACAAAAAGGGATGTTATAAATATTTTTGTCCATGTGAGTCCTGTCCCCATTTTTATGTTCTCTTTGGGATATAGACCTAGTATTACTGGATCAAAAGGTATGCACAGTTTTACAGACCTTTGGGCATACCTCTAAATTGTTCTCCAGAATGGTTGCATCAATTCACAACCCCACCAACAATGAATTAGTGCTCCAATTTTTCCACATCTTCTCCAGCATTTATCATTTTCCTTTTCTGTCATCTTATCCAATGTGATGGGTGTGAGGTGGTACCTCAGAGTGGTTGCAATTTGCATTTCTCTAATCAATAGTAATTTAGAGTATTTTTCATATGGTTTTTATTTCTTCATCTGAAAACTGACTGTTCATATCCCTTGAGCATTTATCAATTGGGGAATGACTTGTATTGACACAATTCTTTATATATTTGAAGAAATGAAGTCTTTATCAGAAACACTTGCTGCAAGAAAAATTTCCCCCAACTTTTTGCTTTCCTGCTACTCATTGGTTACATTGGTTTTGTTTGTACAAAACCTTTTTAAATTTAATGTAATCAAAATTGTTAATTTGCATTTCATAACATTTTCAATCTCTTGTTTAGTCATGAGTTCTTTTTTTCTGCATAGATCTGATAGGTAAACTTGCTGTCCTAATTTGCTTATGGTATCACTCTTTATATCTAAATCATGTACACATTTTGACCTTAACTTGATATATGGTGTGAGATGTTGATCCATACCTAATTTCTGCCATGCTATTTTCCAGTATTCCTAGCAGTTTTTGCCAAATAGTGAGTTCTTATCCCCAAAGCTGGAGTCTTTGGGTTTATCAAACAGTAGGTCACTATAATAATTTATTACTGTGTCTTGTGTACCTAGCCTATTCCATCTGAAACACCACTCTATTTCTTATACGGTACCAAATAATTTTGATGATTGTTGCTTTACAATATAGTTCTAGGTCTGGTATGGCTAGGCCACCTTCCTTTTCATTTTTTAAATTAATTTCTTTGATATTATTGACTTTTTGTCCTTCCAGATGAATTTTATTATTTTTTAGCTCCATAAAATAATTTTTTTGAGTATTTTTATTGATCTGCCGCTAAATAAGTAAATTAATTTATGTGTAATTGTCATTTTTATTATATTTGATTGAGCTACCCATGAGCAATTGATATTTTTTTAATTGTTTAGATGTGACTTTATTTGTGTGAAAAGTATTTTGTAGTTGTTTTCATATGGTTCCTGGATATATTATAACAAGTAGATTCCTAAATATTTTATCTTATCTATAGTTATTCTAAATGGAATTTCTCTTTCTATCTGTATTTTCTGAACTCTGTTGGTAATATGTAAAAATGCTGATGATGTATTGTGGGTTTATTTTATATCCTGCAAATTTGCTGAAGTTGTTCATTATTTCAAATTGTTTTTTTAGTTGATTCTCTAGGATTTTGTAAGTATAACATCATATCATCTGCATAGAGTGATAGTTCTGTTTCCTCACTGCCTAGTCCAATTCTTTCAATTTCTTTTTCTTCTCTTATCACTAAAGCTAGTATTTATAGTGTTCTATTCAATGATAGTGATGGTAATAGGCATTTAATGCCTAGGGAATTTAAAATTGGTTCTTTTTCTAGCTTTTATAATTGCATGCCCAATTCAATAATCTGTTCTTTCTCTATTTCATTTATGTAAGCATTTAGAGATATAAAATTCCCCCTGAATACTGCTTTTGCTGCATCTCCCAAATTTTGGTACACTGTTTTATTAATTGCCATCTCTTTGATGAAATTATTGATTGTTTCTATGATTTGTTGTTTGACCCACTCATTCTTTAGGATTTTATATTATTTAGTTTCCAATTACTTTTTAATCTATCTTTCCATGACCTTTTATTACATGTATTTTATTTTATCATTATCTGATAAAGATGCATTTAATATTTCTACCTTTCTGCATTTGATTGTGAGAATTTTATACTCTAATACAAGGTCAATTTTTGTGTAGGTGCCACATATCACTGAGAAAAAGGTATATTTCTTTCTATCTCCATTCAGTTTTCAAAAGTCTATCACATTTAACTTTTCTAAAATTCTATTCACCTCCTTAACTTCTTTCCTGTTTATTTTATGGCTAGATGTATCTAGTGCTGAGAAGGGAAGTTAAGATTCTTCATGTTTTGCTATTTCTTCCTGCAATTCACTAAATTTCTCCTCTAAGAAGTTGGTTGCTATACCACTTGGTGCATATGTTTAGTATTAATATTACTTCAATACTTATAGTACCTTTTAGCAAGATGTAATTTCTCCTTTGTCTCATTTAATTAGATCTATTTTTGCTTTTGTTTTGTTTGAGATGAGGATTGCTAAAGATAGATTTGACAAGAATATTTATTAGCATTTTCATTTTTGGATCTCTTTTATCCATAATGCATTTTCTGTTTTAGTATAATCAAGTGCCTCTGATTGAATAATGTAATTAAAGAAGATCTTCCTCACCCATTAATGGGTCTGAGAAGATTTGTAGGAAGGCCTATACCTTTTATTAATGAGGCACTGATTCTCAAGGGTTGTGATGCCCTTTGGCTCTGAAAATGTATAAGTACTCTGAGGTGAGGTTTTACTTTGGGATTTAGTCTTTGGAAGAAGATCTATGTGCCAGATGAGACTCTGGGAAGTTGCTAGCCAGCCTCCCAGCTTTGAAAACACAGATGTTGGTGCTTCTCTCTCGGGTAACTGTGTATATGGTCAGTCAGCTCTCTTCTGTTGATTGGTGATGTATGTATTGCTTACTGTCAGACAGGTGGAAGCTCTATTGATTTTGATTTCTCTGTATTTTCTCTGAAGTTCAGGGTTCTGACTTTTCCCCCTGAACTAAGTGGATACATGTGCTTGATTAAAGTGATTGTTAACCCCTTCAAAATTTGCCTTTCCTTTTGGAAAAACATATCAAAGCACCTGTACAGCAGGCCCTCCTCTGTACGTTGGGGTGCTTACTTTTATATCTTTTTCGGGAGGTGATCAGAGGATTTTTTTCAATAACTATTTTACTTTCTTGGTTCTGGGATATCAAGGAATTTTCCTTGTTAATTTTTTTGAAAGATCCTTCCATGCTCTTTTTTTTATCATGGCTTTCAGGTAGTCCAATAATTCTTAAATTATATCTCCTGGATCTATTTTCCAGGTCAATTGTTTTTCAAATGAGATAATTTACATATTTTCTATTTTTTCATTCTTTTGATTTTATTTGTGTGAGTCTTGATTTTGCCCAGAGTCCTTACCTTCCATTTGCCCAATTCTAATTTTTAAGGAATTATTTTCTTCAGTTAGCTTTTGTATCTCCTTTTCCATTTGTCCAACTCTACTTTTAAAGGAGTTGCTTTCTTCAGTGGATTTTCCCCCCATTTGACCAATTCTAATTTTTAAGAAGTTTTTGTGCTTCCTTTTCCAAGCTGTTAACTTATTTTCATAATTCTCTTATATAACTCTCATTTCTTTTCCCAATTTTTCTTCTACTTCTCTTACTTAATTTTTAAAATTCTTTTTGAAGTCTTCTAAGAAGACTTCTTAGGTTTCAAACCAAGTCATATTTCCCTTTGAAACTTCATATGTAGGCATTTTGGCAATATTGTCCTCTTCTGAGTTTGTGCTTTGATCTTCCCTGTTGCCATAGTAGCTTTCTATGGTCAGGGCTAGTTTTTGTTTTTTGTTCATTTTTAAAAGTTGAATCTTGCTCTTGGGGCACAGAGAGCCCTGTCCCAAGTTTCTTGTACTGGGGGTCAGGGGTCTGGTCACTGGCTTTTTGCTCCAGGGCCTCTGGGGCTAGTGGCTTGCTCACTGTGTTAGGGTGGCTAAGTCTAGCTATATCTATTGTGCTCTGGGTTCTGGGGCTGGCAGTGTGCCTGCTGCACTGGAGCTGGGGGCCTCCCAACTGGTCTCCTGTGCCATTGACCTGCTGATTCAGAATCACAGGGGTCTTGGCTACTGATCCTGTGCTATGGCTAAAATCATCCTGCTGGCTAATCTTGAAACTGTCTATGCTGGGCTGCACTCCCCTTTAATCCAAGTGAGACAGACCTTTCCTGAATCCTTCTAAGTTATTGTGTACTGGATAACTGTTTCACTCTGTCTTTTTGTGGATTGTGCCCCTCTAGAATTCTTTTAGAATCTTGACTTAACATTGTTTCTGAGGGAAACTGGAGAAAGCTCAGGCACCTTCCTGGCTTCTTTCTTCCCCCTTGGCTCCATCCACTTTCTTCTCCTTTTAAGTGTCCCTTACAAGTCTTGCATGATCTTGTAAGCTTTTTCTTATTGGCAGCCTGCAGCAGTTTTTTCTTTGACCTGAAAGATCTAGATTTTTCCTGTGAAATTCCTAGAAGTTTTCATTTTACCATTTCTTTTTGGGGGAAATAACGGGAAGATTCTTTCTATTTTTACTTTGCCCTTTGGTGCTAATAAATCTGAGTAATTTTCTTTTCTGACTTATAGTAACATGGTATTCACAAATTTTTTAATCATGATTTTCAGGCAGTGTAATGATTCTTGGATTACCTCTTATTGTTCTATTTTATAGGTCAGTTGTTTTTGATACTATAAACCTCATATTATTTTTTCAATCTTTTGATATTGTTTTAGTATTTCCTTTTCACGTTATGATGCAATTAAAAAAAGCCATAGTGGGGCACTTTTTTTGAGTGGAGCCCTTCTGGATAATTAATGAAAGGACATGAATAACAATTGAATGGAAGGAGAAATATGGATAGGCTGCAGCTGTATCCTTGGAGGGAACTTCCAAATTAATGACATCACAGATTCCTTTTAATAACAAGAATTTTTCTGTAAATCCTTCATGGAAGAGATATTAGACAATGCAATGGAGGCTTTCCTCTGGGACTATCAATGTTTTGTGGATAGCCATACCATAGTCAGGGTGCCTATTTATTGTATTTCTCTCACCCCAGCTGTTCATTTGGCTGCTTTATGTTTGACTTATTCTAATTTCCAGTGAGTCTAATTCTTTTGTAAGATTTTATTACCATCTTTTCTAAGCTATTAATTCTCTTCGCTGTAATTCCATTTAACATTCTATTTTCTCTTTTTTGCTTCATTTCTTCTAGTTCTGCTTATATCATTTGGGTCCAGAATATTTTTTCCCCTCCGAATCTATATGTGTATCTATTGTAGAGTTACCCTTTTCTTGTGTATTCTTGGGCTTCTCTCAATCAACCAATCAACTAACCAAACAATCAATCAATATATTTCTTCATTTTGTTCATCATTTTCATCTGTTTACCATGTCTCCAATATCAGTTCTTGGATTTATGCTTCATGCTTAGGTCAAAATATTCCCTTTCATATTTTGGATAAAGTAAACCAGTCCTACTTAGTCCTATGTGGTGGCTAAGAATAAGTCCCTCTACCGCAAGAATTCCTGAATTTTGGATTAGCATCTTGACTTAAATTTTGACTTTGGTCATTCTTTGTCTCATTTTCCTTGCAGTGTTAATTCTGGAGCTATATCTGTCCCTTGCTGTGACCCTGATTAGTTTCATACAGATTTCCTGAGACCCTATATAATTTCCTTTAAGTATGCTGTCCCAGCATTTTCTCCTGGTATGGCTTAGGTATGAGTTTTCTGGATCTAGGCTGACTGGACACTCTCTGCTGCTGTAGCTCAGAAAGGGCTTCCTGGGAACTGTGCTGCCTGAACCCATTTGGTCCTCTCTTCTGCTATGGGATACTTTCATACTTAGATACTTAATCTATCTACCTGATTTGCCCCTGATTATGAGCCTTCACAGGACTCTGGCTATCTTTTTATGCATTTCAGGACCGGATAAAGAGCTTATCTTCCTCTTCATTTCTTATCATTGTTTTTCCTAGTAAATTTTTAGAGATTTAATGGGATGTTTAGGTGGAGACCTGGGGCTCCTCTAGATCCTAACACTCTACAATCTTCTCATGATCCCCTCTCTCATTATTTATGTGGGAATATTTACAAAAGGGATAGCATTTGGTCTTTATGAAATGGAAGGTTTTTTTTATTTTTTAGGTACTCTTAGCCAGGAATGCTGATAACTTTATGGCCATGAGGAATTCACTCAAAGTCTCAGTTTCATTATCTGTAAAATGGTTATATATCTGCCATATTTATCTCATAGGATTGTTATGAAGCTTAAATAAGATATATATGTACAAAGAGCTTTCAAGGCAGCTAGATGGTGCAGTGGATAGAGTGCTGGGTATGGAGTCAGGAAGACCTGAGTTCAAATCTGGTCTCAGATATTTACTAGTTGTGTGCCCCTGGGCTCCAGTTTCCGCATCTGTAAAATGAGCTGGGGAAGGAAATGGTAGACCACTCTAGTATCTTTGTCAAGAAAACCCCTCTGGGGTCACAAAGATTTGGACAGGACCAAAATGACTGAACAACAAAAATGAAGAGTTGTGTTGAATCTACAGCACAATAATCAGCTGTGATTATTTGTTTCCTTAGTGAGATGAAAGAGAAACTATTAGTAATCAATCAGTAGTGCTATCCTACCTGAGTATAACCATCAGGATAATTAGTAGTGATATCATACCTGCCCTAAGAACTTGCTTGCTCCATGCGCAAGATATTTTACAGAGTCTCATAATTTTTGGAAAGAAATACTGTTACAAAACCAATAATCTAACAAAAAAGCTCTTCTTTATGGTTTTCTCACCCACTCCTTTGAATCATTCTGGGTGATTTAGTTTTTTCTTTTTTTCTTTTCTTCCTTTCTTTTCTTTCCTTTCTTTTTATATTTCTTTCTCTCTTTCTTTTTACTAAGTGAGGCCACAAGATGGAGCATAACATAATGGAAGGAGACTAGATTTGGAGTCACAAGACTCAGGCTCCTATCTTGGTTCTGGCACATAATAGTTTTGTAATCTTGTGGTCAAGTCAATTCACCTCTTTGTGCCTCAGTTTCCTCATCTTTAAAATGAGACAATTTTGACAAAGATGAGAGAGACAGCTAAAGTAATGCAGGACAAGTTCCACAATTATTTTTAGCAGTTAGACTATTGAACCAAGCCTGTTAAGATGAAATTTTGTAGGGATGCTTATAAAGTATTAGACTTAGCTTCCAAAAACCAAGTGTACAGTTAAAATTGGAAAATCATGGCTCAACAATACCTGACAAAGATCTGGGAGTTTGCTATGCTCTAAACTCTATGTACGTTAAGAATATAATAGGGAAGTAGAGAATTCCAGTCTTGGGTTATATTAAAAGAGAAATGATGTCCAGGACTAGAGGGTGAATTTCTTTTATAGTCTGTCCTGGTCAGACCATGTCTTAAGTATTGTTCTCAGTTTTGAGTCTTACAAATCCTTTCCACAAATCACTCTATCCATAATTCTATTTGCTGTGTTATCTTTCTAATGTATTCCTATTAGATAGATTTAGTTTCTTCTTTTGGTATGGACCTGCAATTTAGTTGGTGTAGGGAACTCCCAATGAGGAAATTCTCTTTATTAATATGTAACAATGGATGTTCTACAATGAGAGCTTAAGTGATTTATCCAGGGTCACACAGACAGAATGTGTTAGAGGCAAGACTTAAACATGAATCTTCCTAATTCTAAAATCAACTGTCTTTCTATTAAGACACAGTGCCTCTTATATCTATGGGTAACAGAAATATAACCGATATCACACTGAAAGAAGTGGTTGCAAGGCATCACCAAGGTGGTGTGCAACTAGAATAAGTAGCTGTGGTGAGACAGAGATAACAAATAGGTACTCCAACTATGGTATGGCTATCCATAAAACATTGACAGTCCCAGAGGAAAACCTCCATTACATTGTCTGATATCTCTTCCATGAAGAATTTACAGAAAAACTCTCATTACTAAAAGAAATCTGTGATATAACTGATTTGGAAGTTCCCTCCAAGAATGCAACTACAATACATCCATTTTTCCCTTCTGTGAAACTGTTGCCAATGTCCTTTCATCGACGATCCATAAGGGCTCCACTCAAATGCATCACTATGGCTTTTTTTTTGAGACTGGATTTGAACTCTGGTAATACTGACTCTAAGGTCAGTTCTCCATCCACCGCAGCACCTAGTTGCCCACCATGGTTTTTAAAAGAAGTATAGACAAGAATTATATTGTAGAAGGCATGGGTGGATTGCAATTTTTTTTGGAGGAGGAAGTACTTACATAAATGATGGTAATGATGATGATAGCTTATATTTATACAGCATTTACTATATGCCTGATGCTGTTCTAAGTACTTTACAGTTATTATTTCATTGGATTTTCACAACTTGGAGAGGTAGGTATGATTATGATCTATTTCCCCTTGCTCCCATTTAACAAATGAGGAAACTGAGGAAAACAGAAGTTAAGTGGTTTGCTCAGGGTCACACAGCTAAGTAAGTGGCTGAGGCTGGATTTGAATTCAGGTTTTCCTGACTCCAGGCCCAGTACTTTATTTATAATGACAATTAGCTCAAGCACTGAGCTAGTTGTCACTGTATTTATAAATGTATCTTCACTATTAAAATTTTAAAAATGAATAATTTATTTTTATTAGATCATCATTCAGACAACTTCCCTTATTCCTTATATTTTCTGGTCTGATTTGAATTCAAACCTTCCTAACTCCAGGTCCAGTGCTCTATCTACTGCTCCACTAGTTGTATCTGGATGGAAAAATTCTATCCATAAACTTTGCCTGAGAAATGAGTCCTATGTTTCCTACCACCTACTAGCATTAGGAACAGAACATTGATTAGATAAATGACATAGACCCATAGAATGAGAGTGAAAAGAAACCCGAGGGATCATCTGGTTCTACCCCTCTCATTTCACAGTTCAGTATTCCTTCCACTACTCCCTGCTTTCTCTATTGATCCTCAATTTTTTTTTGTTTATTTATGACATTTATAGCTTTTCAGTATGACTCAGGCCATTTCCTCCTTCTGACTCAGGCTGTGCTTACAAAGAACACACACCAAAAAAGGTTAAAAAATGAAAAAAATCAGGCAAACTAGTTATTTGGTATCATGTAGAGGGGAAAGAGAGGAAGTTTTATTTTTCTAAGGAGGACACAGTGCAAGTAGCAGTTTGGGGAACCTTGAACTTTGGTGGAGGGGAATTACCATGAAACCTCGCCGGGGAGAAAACTATACCAATTCAACTACTGAAAGAACCAGGTCTAGCGCCATCCTGTGGATCATCAAGATGTCTCTGGAAATGGATTAGTCTACCTGAGTCTAGTCCTAAAAGAGCTCTAAAGGCAATGACTTCTACATGAGTTACACATTCAGAAAAGTACAAATAGCTTAGTGTTTTAACCTGGGCAATGTTCTCTCTAATACAAGGGTCATAAAGGAGTTCTACTGTTTTTGGTAAAATCAATATCATTAAATTAGCAGTTATGTTTTAACATTATTGTAGCATCTTGGCTCTTTTTGTTGGTTCTGGAAATGACAGCACACCATTTAAAATGTACCTTGAACCTTGAATGCCCTCTTATAAAAGTTCTGCTTTTTTTTCTCCCATAGAACTATATCCCCATAAACTGAAGAAAAATGCATTTCTACAAACATGTAAGCTGTTTTTTGACAATTTTAACTGTACTAAGTAACAAAGTAGTTTTGGACCAAAAGCAAGGGAAAGTGAGCCCTCTGTCTTTACTATCAAAGTAAGAGGTTGGGCATTAACTCAGGGGAGCTATTGACTTTAAATGAGTAAGGAGATGAGTGTTTTGGCATCAAAAGTTTCCAAAGCTCTTTTACTATCTTGAATATGTCAGATTTAATTTTTTAAATAGGAAAAAGAATGAAGCTATTTATAATTCTGAATTACTCTTACTGAAAAATGTTTAATACCAAGGAATAGTATGTCGGGGTTTACATTTAAATCAATGTTGATTAAATGCTGGATTGAAAATAATTGCCAATTTGATAAAAGGAATTCTGTCTTTGACATTCTCTCCACATGCCAATTCAGTTTTTCCTATAAATGGAGTCCTGAGGAAACTTTTCCCACTGTCAGTTGTTAATGCTTGACAGAGATGACCTGAGTTCAATTCACAGTTATGTTACTTACTATTTGATGGCCTTCTGGACCTCATTTTCCTCATCTGTAAAGTCAACAGGTTAGATAAAAAGACCATTCATTCCTTACAGTTTTAAATCTATGTTTTTATAAGTTCATGTTTTAACCAAAAGAGTATCACTAAAATGACAAACAATTGTTGATGGTTAAAATTCAACCTAATTGTCTTCCTTGGCTTTTGGAAAGAACTAGGAGAGGATAATCAATTTTTTAAAATAATCAATAAGGAAGCTAAGACAATATAGAGCCAGATTTTATATACTAAATTAAAAAAGATCAACTTTGGAAATAGTAATGGGAACTGTACTTGATTAATAGCTTTCAGTCAGTCAGCAAGTATTTATTAGAATCTACTACTATCAAGTGCTAGAGATACAAAGAGATGTAAAAAGAGTCTCCGTCTTCAAGGAACAGTTATGTATAGATAACATTTATATAGGCTAAACTGGAGATATTTGGGAAAGCATTACTATTCAAGAGGCCTGAAAAAGACTTCTTGCAGAATATAGGATATGAACAGAATCTAGAAGGAATCTAGTAGGCAGACATGATGAGAGAAAAAAATCTAGGTGGGTGTGGTTGGAGACAGATGGTGGAAACGCTCTGAGTTGGGAAATGGGGAGACATGTATGTGCTCAAGGAAGAGCTAGGTTATGAAAAAACAGAGGATTTCATATTTCAATTGGGAAACAATTAGATTTTTTAAAATAGGGAGTTGACCTGGTTAGATCCATTGATCATAAGACAGAGAGACCGAGCAGCAAGCTATTTTCGTAGTCCGTCCATGAAGGGCTGAGGACCTCGATCAGGGTGGTGGGTTGCAGTGCTAGAGGAGAGAAAGAAATCTATATTGGAGAGGTATTGTAAAAATGGAATCAGTAGGATTGGTTAAGGGAAATACCAGAGTGTGAGAAGTCAAGGATGACACCTAGATTGGATAGCAAATGGCTGTGTCCTCAAAAGTATTAGGGAAATTAAGAAGAGAGTAGAATTTTTTGAGAAAGACACTAAGATCAGTTTTGGGCATCCTGAATTTAATTTTTCTATGGGACAACCTGTTTGAGATATTGAATAAGCAATTGTGGATGTGATATTGGAAGTCAGGAGAGAGTTAAATTGGTCTACATAATTTTGAGACTCATTTGCATAGAGATTTTAATTGAATCCATGGAAACTAATGAGACAATCAAGCAAACTATGTTAGAAGGGACAGTGAAGAGGTACCAGAACATATGCTTGGGGGACACATACTGGATGATTACAGCCTGAATGAAGCTCTAGCAAGAGGAGGTGTATTTTCTCTTAGACTTAACTATGACAAAAGGTCCAGTTGTATAAATTTTTCATCTGTATAGCTAGAAAATGCAAGGCAGCTTCTGAGGGAACATACATAATCGCCTCACTCCTGCGGTTGCTTTGGATACCATTGTTTTTTCCTCAACTTAACTTTCCTGTAGTTTCATAGACTAAATCAATGTAAGGCATAAATTTCTGACCTCAAGAAGGGAATACCATACCCATTCTTCTCTCTGCTTTTGAAGTGGGTTATATGAAGGGTGAAGGTAACTGAGTATCCATTTCCCCCCCCTCATATTTGAAATAAAAACTTAAAATACTTCATT